>LPNX010108833.1:363657-426333 GCA_001517045.1 Pseudotsuga menziesii
TGGATTTGTCATCAACACTACTAAACCAAATTAAGCTCAAGCTCTTTGAAAGAGAGATTAAGCTCACAGGCATTACTATCTTAAGGTGAAAGCTTGGCTAGAACAACTTGAAGGCATTCATCAAACCATTGTGCATTCCGAGGCCTGTTTGTGATGAAAACTTGCTTATATTGGGAACAGATTCATCTAAGATCTGTTGGTGTCTTATGAGCCAGCCTTTGACAATTTTGAGAGGATAACTATTTTCAGCCTCATGCTTCTACTTGAGGGATTGAAAGAACTAAGTTCCTTTATACCCTTCTTTAACCTAGTGGAGCCTTGCTCGAATTTGTGCACCTATAGCTTTCTTAGCTTTAGAGATCTTCAATACATGCCTAGCTTGGTCTGCTTGTTATTGCAAGTACCCATTAAAGGCATTAGATTCCAAGGTCAGTTTGATTTTGTCTAGGTTTTCCCCACGGTGTTTATTTCTCATCTTTCTAATTCAACTACTTGCTTGCCATATCCCTTGATGAATTTGATGGTTTGGGAGTTGGCATGCTCCCACCAAAATATGCATCCCTGGTCTCTAGCAGGAGGGGGAATAACTTATAAGGTACCAAATACTGCTAATTCTCTCAACAAAGAAGGGGATTTTTAGATGTGAGTGATCAGAAATTAAAATCAAGCTTAGCTTGGATTTCAGCTGAGCCACTCACCCCTTCCCTTAAATGAAAGCTAACATAATGAAGATATTGGTTTGAGAGGAAGTGTCCCCTAGACCTTTCACAGGCAGGGCATTATTTGCTTGAAATCTAAATTCACCAGTGGAAAGAAGAGCTATATTTATTCTTTTAATGAACCTGTCTTCCCCTATCTAAAAGTTGAAAATTACTTCAAATTCTCACCCCTTTTTGTTTGTTTGAAATGAAGACTTTACCCTTTTTGTATTACAATTGAAGGATTACATGATTTACAAACTGTGTTAAGAGATTTGAGACTTTTTGCTTTGACAGTACTCCGGTGATGACAATACTCTGATGACTGATCCGACTTTCTACTTCTCAAAACTTTATCAATATTGGGACAGAGTCCTTACAACAAACTGGCCCCAAAATTGGAGCTGGAAGTCACTTACTATTTTTGGTTTTGTTGCCAAAGAAATGTGTTTTTCCTAGGCTTCAAGACACCCATGTCTTGTAAAACCTATTGAGTAAACCCTGTGCATCCTTTCCTGAAATGACAATGCCTTCATTGCTTTGAGTTTGTTAGGATTTAACATTACTCCTCAATCTGGTTCATCACTGCCACCATTCAAAATGATGACAAATTGCTGACTATCTTGTTGTGAAAAGGTGGTGTAGCTCCCCTTTTGAATGTTGGTCTTTACAAGCCAAATCAAATTTAATGATGACCTTTTAAAGAAAAATAAAAGATAGGACACTCCAAGGTTTGATGGGGGACATTTTCAACATTAAAGGCTATTAGGAAATAATTTCTTTAGTTCCTCCTTTTGCAACGGTGTTTATTTTGAAAAATTTGTGAAAGGGTTGGGTTGTCATGATTTCCAATTGAAATGAGAAATTTGACAGACACTTGACAGACACACACAAAGGCATATACATTCCAAAACCCAAATTTGTAATAATGAAAAGGTAACTAGATATACCTCTACCATCTCGACAACCCCACTCTCGTCGAACATTTTGGCAAGCCCTTCACTGTCCACAAGTTTCTGCATAACCTGTAAACATGATAACTCTGCCATCTCGACAACCCCACTCTCATCCAACATTTTGGCAAGCCCTTCACTGTCCACAAGTTTCTGCATAACCTGTAAACATAAGCCTCTCCCATACACTACAGTATATACATATAATGCAAAATAATTTCCATTCATCCAAGAATGCCTTTAAAGGAAAAAAATTACAAGCTCAAGGCAAATACCCAATCTTCCAAAATTAAAATAAAGAGAAAGCACAATTCCATAATCATAGGAAGAATGAAAGCTCACCTTAAACACCTCTGGCCTTGTGCCTTTGATGCTAATTTCTTTGTCATTCCACTCCCCAGAGGACTCAAAACACATGGATTTAAATAGAGGGGAACGTGCTGCCAGAACAACTTTGTGGGCATGAAATTTTTCCCCTGATACATCAAATGTGACATCCGCATTTTCAACATCTTCAAGCATTTCCCCAAATTGTTGACCCAAGTTTGATTCAGGGATGTGAATATAGTGCAATATGGGGCCTTGAATAGCAGAAACCTCTCCTAAAGCAAGGGGATGGATCAGAAATCTCTCCTAAATCTGCATGTTCCTCTAAATCTGGAAGGGTATCTCTGTAAATAAAGTCAAGGTATTCTCCACGTAGAGGCAACTCAAGGGATTCTCCACGCAGTCTTAACACAAAGGTCACACCAACTTAGGGTTCAAGGTAACCCTCGACACTCGACCAACTCCATGTTCAAGAGAGCAATCACCAAGACACATCGGAACAAACCCCAAGTCCGTTATCTAAGTTATCTTCTTCAGGCTAGACCAATGTGGCTCGAGATCTACGTCTCTCCTACGCATTGGCTTCGTTATTCCATGCCAATTCCATGGACATGAAAGCATTAATTTTCAAGACTATGCAGTTATGAAAGCAACAGTAGAGCTTACTATTCGATGGGGGATATTGCCCTATCTCAGACCAACAGACAAATGAGAATGTGAGTTTAAAGGATTACATTTTAATAAGTGAACCGATACATCTGTTGCTTAACCGACACAATATTATTGTAGATTGCAAACTTTAGTCTAGATTTATTTGTTTAATTTTCTCAATTCAACAACTGCGCCGTCGCTTAACCGACGGTTATGAGAATATCCATCTCTTAACCGATGGGTATGAGACTAGCCGTCGCTTAAGCGATGCTTATGACCACAATTTAAAAAAAAAAAAATTAACTTTGTGATTTTTGGTAGGCTTAAAAGAAAAAATCCACGCGCCGTCGGATTTTGGGTCGAAATGTAGTAGTGTAATCTACAAAAGCAACTAACAACTGAACGAACCAACCCTTTTACAATACAAAGTATATCCCTTTATAGGCAACCCGAAGGTCCCGCCATTACAACACTGTGGGCCTGTCCCAACAGTAACCCAAAACCCTAACTAGTGACAGTCGGCCATATCTGTACTTGAGGTAGCCGCTTTCCGTCACACCACAGCTCTCTGCAGTCTTCCATGCTTCCCGGCGCTGATCATGGGTACTGTGCACCGCTTCGCTTTTCTGTCCTTCATCTTCAATGCTTCAGCCTCGTTGCTCCTTCTCCTTTATGAGGGTCGCTGAGCCCTCCTGTCTTTCGTCGCTGCCTTCAATGCAGTGGGTGAGCTCTCTCTTCTCGGCCACTCAGGTACCGTTTCCTTTCTTGACTTATCTATCTTAAAAGTCATGGTTTTTGGCTCTGCTCTGCAGCTGGAAACGTGCTACAGTGTCGTAGCTCTATCTTATCTTCTTTCCACCAAAACTGTCTGTCCGCTAAATTAGCATCTTCTTCTGTAGCTGTGGGACCCTTCTCCAACACCCCAGGGGGCCTGGTGGTCTTGGGGGTCCTGGTGGTTATGTTGGGCCACCTCCTAGTGGTCCTAGTGGTCCTGGGGGTTCTGGTGGTCCTCCTCCCAGAGGTCCTGGGGGTTCTGGCAGTCCTCCTCCTGGTGCTTCTAGTGGTCCTCCTCCTAGAGGTCCTAGTGGATCTGGAGGGCCTCCTTCTGGTGGTCCTGGTGGCCCTAGCGGTCTTGGTGGTCCTGGTGGTCCCGGAGGTCTTGGTGGTCCTCCTACTAATGGCCTTAATGGTACTAATGGTCCCAATGGCCCCAGTGGATTTGACGGCCCTAACCCCGGAGTTCAATCTTCATGAAGTACATCATCTCATCAAATGTTTCAACAACTGGTATATCGATCAACCTATGGCCCTACTGGTGGTTACATGCCTTATCAATATTGCCAGTACGTGGAACCCAATCGTCAGTTATATTTCCTAGCAACTTTGGACTTACCTGATTTGTCCAAGTTGATTAATGAACCCATTCAACACAACCCTTCATTACCTACTATTCCAGTAAAGTTTCCATCAGACATTCCAAAATTTGATGGTAAGTAGGGAGATGATCCCAAAAATCACATTATGACTTTCCATCTATGGTGTTCATCAAACTCCTTGAAGGATGATTCTATTCGATTGTGACTCTTCTAGTGCACTTTGACCGGTACGGCCACTAAGTGGTATATTGAACTTTCATGACACTCCTTTGTGGATTTTAGTGCATTAGCAATTGTCTTCCTTACACACTTTCAGCTACCTGTTTGTTATGAAATGTGTATAGACCTTTTGACCTCTCTACGTCAAAACACCTCCACACACATATTGAATCATATCCATGAGTGGGGAAGGTGGAGAAGGCTCATTAAAGCTCCTATCTCAGACCAACTCTTAGCTGATTGGTTTATGAAGTCTTTGTTGCCACCCATTTCCCGAGATGTGGCCATGGGTAGTGTTGTCACTGAAGATCAGGCTATCAGTTGTGCTCAGTATATGGACTTGGTGTATTCCCAATCTAGAACTTTGTATGACCCTATTCCTCAGGCTCATCATCCCAGCACGAACCTGGCTAAGCCAAGTGCATAAAATTCAGTCGATCAGGTTATCAGTTCAATCCAACCCCCGTCAACGGTGAAATATTCCAAGCAACCCAGTGCTTCTACTACTGCTCCTTCTAATTCTACAATTTCCGTCGAGGTGAAATCTATTCGAAGTATGCAATCATCTAGTAAGAAGAAAAAAGGAAAAGGTAAAAATAAAAAACCCAAAAACCAACAGGAAAATCCCAAATCTACAGCCCCGGAGAATGGTAATAAAGGAAAAAGGAAAGCCAAATATCCCTTCCTGTTGTGTGGTGGTGATCATTTCACTAAGGAATGTCCTCGTCATGATGAAATTAACAAGTTTTTAAAAATTAACCCCGCACCAGTAGTTCTTACTGATCCCTTTCCTTCTCAACAACAACTGATAGACCACATGTCCAATTAAGGAAATTCTAGTCCTTCAGAGGAAGTCCGAATGATGTCAACAAAAACTGTTAGTTTGACAACTCGTACTCAGTCATATGACATTCCTGAGGAGAAGAAAAATGAAAATACTTCTCCAGATAAAGCTCCTCACACTGGTTCTCTCGCATCCTTGTCTAATGGTCCCCTAACTATCGAGAAACCTAATCTTGACATGATTTTGTGTCCGCCCAAGAGCACTCTCAAGAAGTTTGTTTTTAATCCCAATGCCTGAGCTGCACAGTTCTATAATGTTGTTGAAGACCTTGCTCAGGCAGTGTGTGCAATTTCTACATTAGAAGTGCTCCAAAGCTATCCTATGCAATGTAGAAAATTGTTAACTGCCTTAGGATGCCTAGACCTGGATAATACAAATTTGATCCATTTTAACCCGGAGAACCACAAATCTAGACTACCTCACCTACTCGCTTTTCAGATCATAACAAAATTAGTTGGGAAAAAGATCTTTAGGAATGTCCTAGATGAAGGTACTTCAACCTTAGATCTGTCTCTATCCTGTTGGAAATCCATTGGCTCTCCCAAGCTTGCAAAATCATTGATGACCCTAAGAGCCTTTGATGGCAGAGGTTTCCAACCCCATGGTCTCATGCCAGCACTTTCAGTTGAGATAGGGGGGGAAATTGTTTCTATCAAGGTGGAAGTAGTGGATGCCCCGTTAGACTACAATCTTCTCTTAGGAAGAAACTAGTTTTATGCTATGACTATTGTCACTTCAACGGTGTTTAGAACTCTCCGGTTTCCACACTTGGGAAATATTATGACAAATGATCAACTTGATTTCTGTATGTCGGATGTTACTACCCCTACGGCGAATAACATACCTATGCTAGGTTAGTCCCCTCCTCCTTATCAATCGATTGGGGTAGATATGTTGAAGGACTCTGCCCTTAAGGGCGTATTCCCTTCAGCTCCTTCTAGCACAGAAACAACAACCATTAATATGATCTCTTCGTCTGGCTATGATCCCAAAGGTAAATAATTTGTTGAGTAATCCTCCTGTAGCCTGCATGAAGCAGTTTATGATGCTATCGAATCCATTTTCGATGCCCATATAGATGATCTTCGTCTTGTGGCTTCAAATCCCTACCACCTGCCCTACTGGTTAGAACCATCTCTTCCTACTCTGGATTATCTCTCCCATAATTTTTCGTCAAATGAAACTATGATGGAGATTATGAGTACGAATGAACTAGTATGGGAGGATCATCATCACAGATCCTCGTTCCTTCCCAACACCAGTTCGATAGATAATGATTTTGTATCTCTCTTGGGTATTGATATTGTCAACATTCCACAAACACCTCTGTTGTTGCAAGATTCTGACTCTGAAGGCAACCTATGCAACATTACTAAGACAACTCCAATCGACATATCGGTCAAGCCTGGAACTATTGAACACGTTCACGTTGGGAAAAACCATTCAACAGAGGAAACTGAAGAATATAGAGCACTTTTCAAGGAATTTCAAGATATTTTTTCCTGGTCTCATGAAGAAATTCCTTGGATAGACCCATCTATCATAGTCCATGAAGTCAAAACCTATTCCACAGTTAGATCGGTCAGGCAGAAATTGCATCAAGTCCATCCCCGGAAGGCGGCAGCTATCAAAGCTGAAGTTGAAAAACTTCTGAAGGCAGGATTCATCTACCCTGTACCCCTGATGAAATGGGTATCTAACATCATTCCTGTGAACAAAAATCAGGGAACCATTATATTCTGTATCGATTTCAGAGACCTGAATAAATCTTGTCCTAAGGACAATTTTCCACCTTCGCACATCGATCAAATTATCGACAACTGTGCTGAAAGTGTCATCTTCTCATTCATGGATGGATTTTCTGGCTATAATCAGATTGAGATATTTCCCGCTGATCATCACAAGACAAAATTTACATGCCCGTGGGGAATATTTTCCTATAGGAAGTTACCCTTTGTCCTCAAGAACGTCGGAGCCACATTCCAGCGAGCCATGTCCTATGCGTTTCACGACATTAAGAACATCATGGAGCTGTACTTTGATGACCTCCTTGCGCATTCACATTAATGGGAAGACCATCCTCAACATCTTATAGAAATTTTCCTGAGATGTTTCCATTACAAAATACAACTGAACCCGCACAAATGTGTTTTTTGCATTGAAACGGGACGTCTCTTAGGTTTCATGGTTTCTAAGGATGGCATCTAGATCGATCCATTGAACATTATTGCTATCATTTTCCCTACCTACCCCAACCAACATTCTTGAACTCCAAATTTTTCAAGGGAAGTAAAACGTTCTTCATCGTTTTGTTTGTAACTTAGCTGAGAAAACGCACGGTTATATGCGTCTCCTCAAGAAGGACACTACGTTCTTTTGGGATGACCAGGCCCAGCGAGCCTTTGATAATCTTAAGCACACTTTGACTCGTTCACTTGTGATACACCCCCCGTATTATTCAAATGATTTTCTCTTATATGTCGCTACCTCTACTACTACCATCGGAATGGTTCTATCCCAGAAGGATCAGAACGTCCAAGAACACCTGATATACTATGCTAGTAAGAATCTTCTCGATTCTGAAACTCAATACTCTCGTGTAGAGAAGTTAGCATTGGCTATGGTCATTGCTATCCAAAATTTTTGTCATTACATCTTGATTTTCACCACTACCGTACTTGCAGACCAAAACCCTATGTACTACATCCTGACTCGTCAGGTACTAGGGAGAAAATATTCTCGCTGGATCATTATCTTGCAGGAGTTTGACCTTGAGTTTTCCAAAGCTACTTCAAAGAAATCATTGGTATTTGTAGAGTTGATGTGTGACCTTCCCTATGTTTTGATGGATTCTGAGCCCAGTGATTCATTCCTGGATAAATTTATGTTCTTGCTAAACATTAACCGACCCGTAGTATGGATATTTAATCATTTATCTCCAAACACAGATATTTCAGCCTGATTTATCCCATGATGATCATTGTCGCATTCGTCACCACGTGAAATACTACCTTATCCTGAATGATACATTGTACAAGCATGGTATAGATTCCATTCTCCAACGATGCCTCACCCATGAAGAGGCTGAACAGGTTCTCAATGACTACCACTGTGGAGCATGTGGAGGTCATCTCTCTAGGATAGCTACAACCTAGAAAATCATTCACGCTGGCTATTTCTGGCCCTCAATCTTTAAAGATTGTCATGAGGATGTTAAGAAATGCCCACCCTGCCAACATTTTTATCCGAAAAAGCACACCCACCCTGCTCCGCTACACCCCCTTCATTGTCATTGGCCCTTTTGCCAAATGGGGGATAGATTTTATGCATTGTAAGCCTGCCTTAGCCGAAGCGCATGGTTACATCATAGTAGCCGTGGATTATTTCACTAAATGGGCTAAGGATATGCCTACATATGCAGAGGATGGTAAGACTTCCACCCTCTTTCTATTCAATCATGTAATAGCTAGGTTTGGAGTTCCACGTTCTATCATCACTAATCACGAATCACATTTCCAGAATCAAATGATGGCAGAGTTAAGTGCTAATTTGGGTTTTTGTCATGTAACTCAACTCCCTATTAGCCACATGCTAATAGTCAGGTTGAGGCCATTAACAAAGTCTTAAAAACTATGCTGTGTCGGATGGTTGGAGATCATAATCCAACTGGCACTAGACTCTCTTTTCCTCTCTTTGGCCTTATAGGACTTCAGTGAAAACAATGATTGGTTTTACACCCTTCTAGTTAGTTTATGGACTAGAATTTGTCCTACCTATTCAGTGTCAGATTTCGTCTTTGAAACTTGTCGTCGAACTTCTCCCCAATACTTCCACCGAGGAAGAAATATTTTTATATTTAAACAATCTTAACGAAACTAGATGAGATGTTGCCTTAGTAAATGAGGCACATAAGAAATGCGTCAAGGCGCAGTATGACAAATCTGTCCAACCTTGTGTCTTTAATGAAGGTGACCTAGTTTTGACCTACGATCAGAAACATGATAAACAAGGAAAAGGGAAGTTCGAATCAATGTGGTACGGTCCTTTTATCGTCTCCAAGGTTTTAGAGAAAGGGGCCTACGAGCTTGTAGATTATGATGGAATCCCCTTCGAGAAACCTTGCAATGGGTTGTACCTAAAGAGGTACTATGCTTAGATCACTCGTGTATGGTACCTTGTATATATGTACATTTTTTACTTTCAGTGTGTTTTAGTATTTTCAATATGGTTTTGAGTTTAGTGTCCAAACTGTTTATACCATGTTTTGGTTATGTAGATCGGATGGCCTTCTATGGCTTCACTAATGGTGCTTGTCTTCATACCCTGAACCTCGCCTCAACTGCTTTAGTTCTCTATTCCCCTGCACGCAACTTAGTCAGTTCAGGATCATTTTGCATTGGTCCAGCTACCAACAACATCGCCAAGTATCAGGGAGTAATAGGTCTACTAGTCGAAGCTGCATCTCGGTACATTCGTGATTTGGTAGTATTCATGGACTCCCAGTAATTGGTTTGTCATTTGAACCATATCAATGCCATCAGAAACCCCATACTTCTCCATCTTTTTTGAAGAGTACGTCTACTGGAAAGGTCATTTGAAGTTATTACTTACAAGCATATCCCTAGGGCAGACAATACAGTTGTTGATTCGTTAGCAAACTATATCCTAGACTGGTATATTGCTCATTCATAACATGAAAATCAAACATGGTTCATCATATTATAAATAAACAGTAGATAACACATAAAACTTATGTAAATACATTTTCCATTTGAGACGTATAAACACCAGCAATAAAGTCTGTATATATATAAGAAATGTTTTTACAAAAATGGTTAGAAGACCTCATCTGAAGCACGGTGGCTTTTAGGAAAATACAATATCATACAAAATCCTGAAGTAATCTCAACTTTCAGTAATACGTCATGCAATACAACACCTAGTGATGATCGTGATAACACATGACAGCTCGTACTACTCTACGTGGCAGTCGGCTAAAGCAGCCTGGCACTCCCGCGCTATGCCTCTGATACCTCATCAAGAGGTCATCAATAGCTACATCAGGGATATCTAGGGTTAACCTCTCCAGGTTCTCCTCTATCTCTCCCATCTGGTCATCACCTCGATGAAAAACCTAAGCTTTCATTCACCTGTCCATTGGGGACGATCCCCCGAGTCGTGCTGCTCCAACATCTGCATGAGAAAATTTTAGGTCTTGTTATTGCTCATAAAAAACATAAAACATGAAAATAAAAAAACACAATCAACATTTTAGGGTCTTGCTTCTTACCGATGTCTCCCCACTGTGCACCAAGTGGAAGTGGTAGATCAGGGTCACCCCTGAAGTCAATGCCTGCATATGCATAATCCTCGATCATGAGGATATGGTCGTCTAACCAACGAAAAAATATAGCATCATACTTCACCTTGACTCTATCACCTCCCACGCAAGCCATAAGTCTTACCCATCTCAGCATACGAGGGTCTTTGGCCCTTGGCTCTGTAAAGGTTACTTGGGGCCTCATGTGGGGCATCCGCTCGAAAAAGAAACAAGCTAGAATGGATTCGTAGCCAAACTATTTCAGTTCCCCTTGCTGACATTTAGTCAGCTGGTCCTTGAATACCGGAAGAAGTTCCTCTACCCAGTTGAAGACAATGGGTTCCATAGCTTCTATAGCATATAGAAAATGCGCTCTGGATGCCTGATGAGGCCCTTGGCTTCCCGCCAGCCTCTACATAGTGAAAAGAACAGTGCATAGTGCATCATCCACCACTGCCTTTATGGGGATATTCTTCCCCAACATCCCGGTACAGGCTCACAATAACGGTTTATCAACTCCTGGGTGGTCACATCCCCTCCTCGGGAACCATTCAATGAAACAGGAGCAACCTTCCTAGACAAACCTATCAGAAAGTAGATATCTTCGACCTCTATGGTCAAAACATGGGCTCCCACCTCAAAATACTGCTGCTCAAGGTTTCACATGCGCAGTATATGCTCTAGTAGGTGCTCATGAGATATCATACTCGGTGTGCGGAGGAATTTCAAGAGGCCACAACCTCTTAAAGCGTTAATGCACCCTGCATTCCTCTTAGCCAATGCATTATCCTCATCATGTTGTCGTTCTTTCCACATAACCATTTTGGACTGGATAAAACCTGCCAAAAACATCAAATGAGCTAGTCAAAACCATATTCAATAATAAAAATCATCAAAACACTTTTCTTTTGGCTTACCCACTTGTTTTTCCAACGCCACGGTCAGCACTGCCTGTCCCCTGTGTACACAGAGTGGTGGCACCGCCTGAGGGAAATTGAACAGGTGCGGTTTCCATTGGGCACCACCTGTCCCATAAGGGGCAGGAGCGGTGCCCATATTTCAGATTTAGGGCTTGTTCAAAGACCCTAGAAATCTAATCCAAACAAAAAATGGACACAATTTAATGAAAGGACAAGGTTCTAGCATTTACCTGGATCTGACAATGCTCGAAACGGACGGTCGATACTCTTGGAATCTCTAGTTGAAGATCGGGCTCCAAAAGTCTCCCCAACACTCTTACAAATTGGTAAATAGTAAAATGACTTGTTTTTACTATTCAATTGGATTTTAAATGTATTTTTAGGATTTTTCACATTATTATTAATGTTTTAAATCATTTTGATATGAAAAACACCTTTTAATATAGTTTTAAAGTCATTTTATTCGAATGTTTAGGAGGCTGATGGACTTTTTGAGTCTTGCAGGGATGTAGAGATGAATAGTAGTGTCTATGGAGGAGTTTGTTTTTGACTTTTTTGTACTACCAAAAAACGGAAAAAGTCCCCGAGCATTTGTTTCGACACTTTGGTCATGCCCTTAGAACTCAGTATCAAAGTCCCGAGTCTTTTTCCAATTCTTTTCAGGCTCGTAAAAAACTTCTCGTCATGAAAAGGAAACCTAATGGAGTCTCCTTTAAACTCTTTTTTGGACTCCCTAAATATGAAAAGATTGTCGAGTATGTGTCTTCTTCATACTCATGAAAGTATTTGAAGAGTCATTCCTCTGACGGTAGGTTATCTCTTTTTCGATTCGGATAGACTATTTACGAAAAAGGAACACTCCAGCCAAGCATGACTGGAAGAGTTCTTTGGGGTATTATTTTATACTTTTTCGGGCCTTAGAAACTAAATCATATGAAAAAGGACCCTTTGGAGTTTTATTTCGTCTTCTTTCAGACTCTCTAAACATGAACGATGCCAAGTTTGCTTTCATTGGACTTGTTAAACTAAACACTAAGAGATCCGTTAAGGGAACGAACCCCTCCTTTCTTAGGTTCGTGAAATATATGAGAATGGACTGGTCTTCGGATGAGATAAAACGAGTGTTTGTTACCCTCTTTGGACTCGTAAAAACGAAAAAGAGGCACTTATCAATCATGATGGGGAAAGTAAGGGAAGGGAATCATTTTGCAAATCAATGGCAGTTGTTTTTCACCTTTGAACATGGCACTTGTCTACATATCATTCAGTCAATTGGGTATTCAGCTGACTTACAAGTTGATCCACTTTCATGAGTCATGTCACTCCTTTGATTTTTTCAAAAGAAGGCATTGTCCACAGTCGTATTGTGTGTCTGCTGTTTCAGTCTTGCTGCCAAGTCTTGTGTCGTCCCTCCCGATGTTCAAAGGAAAAAAGAAGTTTACCTCTGCAGTTAAAATAGCTTTTGTGTCAGTACTTTTGAGTCAGTCCTATGGTTACTTTATCTGCAACATTCCAAAACTTTTTTCCAAGTTTTATGTCGTTGATGTGGGATTCATCATGGCCCTCCTTCGATGAGACTATTCCCATCGACATCAACTCATTATCCTGAAAATAGTCTTAGAAACAAGTTTAGTACCTTGAGATCTGTATGCATCAATGACAGATTCTCTCTCTCTCGACATAGGTGCACATCATTGACCTTTGATTAAGAGATTTGACTGGGTTTTTGACATCAAAACATCTATTCACACTCAGTAGATTGTACTAGGGTACCTTGGGAATCATTGACATCAATGGTGATCTCCCTCACACTTGTTAACGGTTCACATCATTGGTCNAAAACATTGTAATCACATGGATAAAATCGTACTTTGTGGAATATAAGACAAAGACCCTAGGTACTCATTAAGCACTCATATATTTCTCCCCAGGTTTCGATGGAGTATATTGTATGAAGTACCCACATGGATCCGCATTTGTATGGTCATGGCTATGCTCAAATTTGTGTCTGTATGACATAGATCTACGTTGTATGTCTGGTAGCTATGTCCAAGTTTGAGTCTTCTATCACATGGATCTACGTTGTATTCTAGTAGCCATGTTTGTTTGTCTCTCCCATAGATTTTCCTTGTATTGGTATGCAGCCATGGTGAAGACATATTTGCTCATGATTCAAAAGTATTGATGTATTGCAGATGCCTGGTTGATGTTGATCTCCGATCAAGCCGATTCTTGCCTCATAGTGATAACTTTCTCTATTAAAGATCTTGCCTATCGTACCCCTCTAGCCTCATGCTTTGGGGGGCATTCTGTTACACCTAAATCTTGTCACCAACATGTCATAAGATCCTAAACATCCATGTCTACCCTCATTTCCATATCTTAAAGTGAAATCTTGCTCCAAATGTCAAATTTGCACATAAAAAAACCTGGGTCAGCTGAGTTTGAGATCCATGCTTTGGGGATCTCATGTCCACCTCACCCACCAAAATCTCAACCATCCCTAGCCATTTGAGGCCTATATAAACAGGCTCATACCCCATGGTTGAGGAGAGAGAAAATTCATGTTGCCATTTTGACATTCTGGTCTGATCCTTTAGAGTGATCATAGAAGATCAAGTTGGAGCTATTGGGGATAAGACATCAATTTTGTGGAGGAGTGCTTCAACACTAAGGCACATGTTGTAAACTCTTTCATCATTTATTAATGCAAAGTTGATTTTCTTCCCATATACTTGTGATGTGTAATATTGCATGTTTATTATTAGATTCCTTAGTCACCAATATAGATCTATAGGTAATGTTCTGTTACTTTTGATATTTTGTGTTTGATATTTTTATAGGTATCTCCTTGGAAATATTTTGCCATAGGTGAAGGGTCACATCAATATCTAAAGATCGTATTCCAGGTGTCTGTAGTTTCTAGGAGAATTCTATCAGCCTTGTTGTGACTTATTTGTTATGGATCTGAACCATTCAGACCAGAGGAACAACTTATGTCCGCAGAAGCTGCGAAATTCCTAATAACATAGACCCAATTGAGAAGATGGCATTTCTCTCTATACATATATACACATATAGGTATAGTGTTTTTTTTATATTTTCCAATTTATTGAGTCATCTCCCTAGTTTTTCCCGAGTCTGTGCCGAGTCTGACAAATTTCATTAAAATCAAAGATAAATTGTTCAATCCTCAATAGGTTTAAGAATATTCAAGTTGTGGGATTTGAGAATTCTGTGTATGACATTATTTATCAATATTTTAGGGATGTGCAATCTATTTGGAGGTTGTCACATGTTTGAGCTTTGAACAGTTAGGTCCAAGATTCCAAATGGTATAATATTTTGTTTTATTTTAAGATAATTTATATGTTTAGAGTGATTTTTTACTCTTGCATCAAGTTGAAGTTGTGTCAAACAAATGTGGGTCCCTGTCTATTAAGCAATTTAGGCATCACTAATGGATACTTCAAGGACAAAGGGATGCAGACTCAAGTATATGAAAATGGGGCACAATTCCACTATAGTATCTTTGCTCTCCAAATTTCTCCTCCTTTCAATGATTCATAGTAGCTCAATATATAGCCCCTCGAGGGGAAGTAAAGGGTCTAAATGGAGCGTTTCCCAGCATATGCAATGCCAAGGATCAAGCCATTCGTTACTTGATGGGGGGAAACTACAAAATTTTTTGTTTTTTGAGCATAAATCTTGATGTACATGGGTTACAGTTGTGTGAGCTGCGTATACGCGGGTTGTAGACTTGTGACCCGCATATACATATAAAAATGTCTTTTTAAGGGTTCCACTGGAGAATCAAGGTAATGGTGAGAAAATGGGTAAAAAGAGTTTGCATAGGGACATGGATAGGCCATCAAAGCATGATGTATCAGGTGTGTAAAAGCACACTATAACAAAAGGCATGTAAGGACATCCAAAATGTGTTATTCTCATCTATACCTTTTCAACAAGATACCAAACACGCTAAATGGAAATTGTATGCAATATTTAAGCCCCCGAGAAGTTGACACCTCAACTAACCACATTGGTGCCAACAAACGTTTTTATGGTTCATATCCTAGGGTAAGGTTTTGGGATATTTAGGGGTTTTCCCTCATGCTTATGATAAAAAGGCCCTTCGACCTTCTTTTGTAATCAACTTGTCATGAATGAGCATATCTGCCACATATTTTCTTGGACATAAAGGTACCACCATCCTTGCTTCTTTTATTTACATTTTGTTATGTTTCATTCATTTAATAGAATATAAATTTACTATATAATTGTGTTCCTTGCAATATATCTATTTGTGTTGTTATATATATGCTCTTTCATTTCATTCTCACGTAAATATGTATCAGTGGTATCAGAGCATCATGCTCTTTTGTTATTTCTCTGTGCATGTCCCTAACGAGGTCAGAATATAAACAGTTGGGTCTTAAACTAGTTGAGATTGAGAAGACCACTCTTGGCAACCCAAAATGCCTCCCATGGTTGAGGAACATATAAAAGATGGAGTGGAAAATTCTATCACGTTGTTGCTCAAAGTAATCCCCCGCATGACAATGGAACGATATTTTAGACAATTTCAACCAAATTGTTCAATGAATTCCAGCAACAACATAGTGATCATCAATCAGTCACTTTGGAGGATTCCCACCCTTCAAGGTACAAGTTAACTTTCATATCCCTTTATTTGAGGGAAAGATTAATCTTAATTCCTTAGATAAATGTTTGACTTTAACACCCTGGTTTTGACCCTGTTTGCATTAATTGTATATGATGTAAATATTATATGGAATCATGGCAAGAAGCTCAAGGCCAAGGCCCTGTCATTGATTAATGTTTGGATTATAGGTGATCATGGTTGATGCTTGTGTTTCATGTGCTAGTCAAGCACATTTGTAAACATCATATAATATGCAAAAACCCACAACCAGCTATGTCAATGCAACAAATAATGATATGGGTACATCATTTCCCAAGGATAGGGAGGAGGGGGAATGTTTAACCTCGAGCCATTGGGGGAAACCCATCAAAACTATCAACTACCCTTTTCTTGTCTTTTTCCCCAACGATTTATTTCTACCAGAATTTGGTTGAGGTAGTTATCGCATGGATTGGGAAGAGTATGGGAAAAATTCAAATTGGGTAGAGAACCCATTCTTGAAGAATGTGTTTCGACTGCATGGCCAAGAAAACACCCAAAAAGGTATGCCATTCCCTCATGCGTTCATGCTTCATCTTCCCTCACATTTTATGGCGGAGCTGCAGGGACATTTTAATGGGGATCCTTCTTTCACGAGGGGGGGGGTTGTTATTTTCACAATCATTCACTCGCGCGTTGGTCATTCTTCTTAATCGGATAGAAGCAGTGAAAGCAAGCAAGTGTAGCTACATGTTTCTGCAAGTGTTTTTCCTTTTCCAAGACCCTGTTTGATGTGTTGCAATGTCATCCTGAACTGCGGAGTGTTATGAGACCTTGTTACTTTGTGTATCAAAGTGAAGCATGTGTTGCTGTGTCTCATTATGGTTGTTGTGTGTACATCTGTTTGGTCTCTGATCTGGTTTGGGAGTGGGAAATGTGGTTTGAACTAGCTTGATAAAACTAGTGTGAGAAGGAACCTCACAAACATATCTGGGGGGATTGTTTTTCTCCTTTGTACACCTGGGATAGCACTAGAGAGGGAAGGCATAGCCCAAGGGATTGTGGAGAAGAAAAGGAAATGATTCCTGGTGTCAATTGTGTAGATGCTTTAGAAGCCAGTCTAGATTTAGTGCATGTGTCCATAGATCTGTGATTGATCTCACTAGCCTAGCAGTCATTCTTTCCACCTCCTTTCTAGCCTGATAAACCCAATTGGTAGTTGGCCCAGCTGTGTCTTGTGTGAATTTTTACTATGTGTGAACAACTTCCTATGTAATCCTAATAAACCCAACTATGTCAGCTTATCTGAGCTTTATTGTATCCTTGGATGTGAGAGAGTCTGCTAGTGTTCCTTATTCCTTGGGGAAATCATGCCCAGCTCGGGGGTGGCAGTGTTGCTAAGAGATTGATGAGCACACTGGCCTATGGTTGGGTGGAACGTTGTAGCGACATAGCTGGTTGCAGGACAAGCTTCTGATAAAGATAAGTATTTCTTGTGTTTCAATCCCTGCAACTGTACTTGTTTATGAATGAATATGAATATGATGAATGCTTGAATGGAATGTATTTAATGTAGTTGTACATTTCATGAATGATGTATATGTGTATGTAATTTCATTTCAATGAATTTTCTAAGTTTGTATGGAGCTAGATCGACCGGATTGGTGATGGCCTAAATGCTCAAAATCAGTTTTAGACTTAGAAATTTTCATGAACAGATCAAATTTCTGCATATTTTTACTCACGCAACTTCCTTTCCGCAACTTGTGGTATGCGGGATGCCGAAATGCGCTTTGCAGAAGTTTGGACTCTGCAACTTATGGGATGTGGGATGCAGGAAGCAGAAATGTCATTTGGTGAAATCTGTTTTCTGCAATTTGCGGGATGCAGAATGCAGGATGCAGGATGTGTAAATGACTTATGGTAAATTTTGATTTCCGCAACTTCGATCTCTGCAACGGCCGTTCCACATGTGGGATGAGAGCTGCGAGAGTGAAATTTTGATATGTTTTTGATTCCACAAGTGAAGCTCTCCACACCGTTGATTTTTTGCAGGATGCTTCTCCGCCGTCGATTTGTCTCCGAATGCAGAACTGACAAAGACCGTTGATTTTCGTTGCGGTCCTTCTCACCCATTCGATCTCTCTGCGATTTGGGGAAGATAAAGAATCAATACACTGTCTGGATCAAAATGTTAGTGGGAGGGAAATTATTGCTTGTGTAGATCTGAAAGAGGTTTAAGAACAAAAAGGAAACAAGAATCATCAAATGCGTGCAGAATCCATTGAGTATAAAAGATGGGTAACTGAGGTATAAGAAATGATTTCGTTTCCTCCTCCAAGGCGGGAGGGGATGTGACAGTATGGTATCAGAGCTTGAATGGGAAGGAGTGTTTCATGGCCATGCCCTGTGTTTCAAAGAAAGACAATGGTTCTATAGGAAAATTTTAATCTCGTGTGATAACAGGGCATGGGTATGTGGCATTATGGTATCAGAGCCATTGGTTACAACATTGGGCCTAAATGGGCCAAGTTGAATAGATAAAAATGGAAAAGAAAACCCAAGTTCTGATTTGACAGAGGTGTTGGTTGCAACATTGGTATAAATGTGCCAATACAATTGGTTGCAAAAAGAAAACTACAACAATAAAGAGTGCTATTTAGCAGAATTGCTAAACTTAGCCAACCCAACGAAATGCACTGTGACCATGATCTGAATTCTAATACAATCTTGATCATTCATGCTTGCAATAAGCAGTTGGTAAGTAATTTTTTGAATTTCTAAGATTGACTAACAAATGTTGTTGTTAACACATTTTGTAGAGTCATAGTGCAGATTGAAAAGTTGATCTTGGTCTGACCAAGAGGGTCAAAGAATATCAGCACCAAGAAGAATAACAGCATGGATGATGCACGGGATCCTTGTGGACATGGGAAGGATGCTATGGGGGAAAAGCCAAGAGACCCACAAGAGGGCAGAGAGCCACTCAAATGCTGGAGATGTGGAGGAACCCATTTACGCCGGATTTGTCCACATGGGGAAGGGAATGTAAGGCTACCTTAGAATGTCCAAGGTCATGGAACTGAATCCATTAGGAAGTGGGAACAGGAGAGTTCCCCAGATTCTGCGACTACTATAATAAGCCTAAGGGCATAGTTGTAAGATTGCAAAGAAGAAAATAAAAGGTTGGTCAAAGATTTGGTAGAGCAAAACCAGATGACCTCAATCATGCTACAAATTTCTGCAAACCTCCAAAGGAAAATAAACTCTGGGCATCACTTAATAGAGACAGAAGGGAATAGGAGAAATTACCACGAGAAAAATGAGAATCTTAACCCAAGGAAGAAAGCTTTTAAACCTTCTCACCTCCTAAAGCAACAAAGGAAACTATCACAAGTTGTGATTGAGCCGTCCAGAGTGAACATGGAAAAGATAAAGGAACCACTCAAATGTTGGGGATGAGAAGGACCCCATCTGCGCAAGAATTGTCCACTTGAGAATAAGAATGAGGGTCAAGTCCCTAGCACCCAAGAAGTTGAAAGTATGGGTCAAGAAGCAGAGATAATTCCTAAAATTTGTGTAGTGTTAGAAGACCACCAGGCAGGTCATAACTCAACTGTGGTGGAAGTTGAGGGTGAGATTATTGAACAGACTGTTTATGTTTTGATTGACCCTGGATCGACTCACAACTATATCACCCCTAGACTTGTTGAGATATGCACCTTGAAGAATTCAAAGCATAGAATATCATGGCTAGTCCAACTAGCCACTAGAATCAAGAAGAAGGTCAGTGGGGTAGTAATTAAATGTCCATTAGTCATGGATGGGTTAGTCACCTGTGCAATTCTGAATTTTCTACCACTTGGATCATATGATGTCCTCATTGGAATGGATTTGTTGGAAGCACATAGAGTAAATCTTGATTGTTACAACAAGAATTTTGAGTGCTTGGATGATGAAGGAAACCTAAGGGTTGTAAAAGGCTTGCCAGAAGTGATCTCTAGAGGAAAATATTTGGCCATACAGCTGAAGAAGTTCTCTGGGAAAGGTTGTAGAGTCCATGCAATTCATGTTTTGGAGGCAATATAGTATGATACTCCTAGGTTGGAGGGATTTCATATGCTACATGAATTCAAGAATGTTTTTCCTGATGAAATTCTAGGGATTCCTCCAAAGGAAATTAATCTTACCTTTGAGCTTGTTCCTAGAATAGTACCAGTGTCCCAGACACCATGTAGGATGAGCATACCATAAATCCTAGAGCTGAAAATGCAGTTGCAAGAGTTGTGGGAAAAGAAGCATCTCAGGCCAAGTGTGTCCCCATGGGGAGCACCATTTGGGATCTAGAAGGAGAAAGATGATACACTCTTGTTGTGTATTGATTATATCCAGCTGAAGAAAGTCACTGTGAAGGACAAGTATCCTTTGCCTAGAATTGATCACCTCTTTGATCAAATGAGGGGAGCAAAGGTGTTTTCTAAAATTGACTTAAGGTCTGGTGACCAACAGGTAAGGATAAAAGATGAATATGTTCATAGGGAAACCTTCGGAGCAAGTTATGAATCTTATGAGTTTGTAGTGGTACCATTTGGGTTCACAAATGCACCTGCTACATTTATATGCCTCAGGAATAATGTTTTCAGCAGGTACTTGGGAAAGTATGTTATTGTTTTCCTTGATGACATTCCTACTTATTCAGAGGATGAGGAAAAACATGTGGAACAATTGAGGCTGATTTTGAAATTGCTCAGGAAGCATCAGTTTTATGCAAAGTTGAGCAACTATGACTTCTACGAAGATGTTATCTATAGAGCTTGAAAAGATTGAGGCCATGAGAAGTTGGCCTGCTCCAAGAAAATTAACAGATGTAAATTATTTTGTGGGACTTGTAGGATACTATAGGAGGTTCACTGAAGAATATTTTGTAGGAAAAATTGAGTCTATGTATGGGTTGAGGAAACCTGCGGGTGAACTTATGGTTCCATGGCCCTTCCTGAAGACTGCAGGTAGAATGACCTGAGCAGAGCAGTCTGGTTGTACCCACTGAAACCAAGGCAGGAAACTGCCATATGCTATGAGGAGGATCTCATGACTGAAATCTAACTTTTAAACATAATAGATTTTGAACTTCCTCTTTTAAATTTTGCTGATGATTGTTAAATAAATATTATTAACTGTTTGGATGATCTAAATGGTGTCAAGAAGACATGTTGTATGTGAATGTCCAGGTTTTGGGCAACATGCATAAGCTAGGGATGAGTACTCCCCAACATGCATAAGCTAGGGATGAGTACTCCCCACTTGCAAAAGCCAAACAATATGAGGATGACCTCATGGTTGCAAAAATATGATTTTTATGTGGGAAGCAAAATTGTGAATTCAAAATTTTGGATTTGACTATCAATGTATTAGTCATTTGATGATTTTAAATTTATCTAGCCATGAAATAGATTTGAAATTCTATGATTAAATTTTATAATGACATCTCATATGAACTGCATTCTTATATATAATGCAGGCGAGATGATGAAAACATGTACTGGTTGTACATGGCTCCTTGGAAGGATGTACTTGGATACATAGCTTCTCAAAGGGATGTGCTTGGAATAGGTTTGGAAACCTATAATTGCAATTATTGTTATAATGACATCTCATATAAACGGCATGCTTGTATGTAACGTAGGTGAGATGATGGTGGTCCGCCCCTAGAGTACATAGCTCTCAGGAGGATGTGGTTGAGAAAGATGACTCCTCTGGAAGGATGTACGGGATGTACATAGCTTCTGTTCCCCCCTACTAGCTAGGCACCAGTATGCATCACTAGGGATGCCCAGGATGTAAAACATTCGGTTAGACTTCTTTTCACACACATTCACGTCGTAAGGGTACTGTCACGAGAGTGGGGGCTCCATGAATAGAATAACCCCTAGGTATTATGATGTCTGGAAAGTAAGCGCCTGACCATTGGTGAGAACTTGGTAATGGTGCTAGGCCCGTACGCTAGAGATTTCATTAAGCACCAAGGAGGTGTTAGGCTCTGAAGTTGGGCTGACCATGGCCACAAACTTCTACACAGATAAGTATTTGATTACTTAGCACATCTTTGTTGAATTTCTGTAAAAACACATGTACATAATGAGTCAGCTGATATTTTGAGAATATTGTTAAGAAATAAATCCTGTGAAAATGAATCTTACATGTGACTTAATATGTTATGGTTCCTAGAAGTAAGCACCTGGGCATTAGTCAGCACTGAGAGGAAGTGTTGAGCCTTAAGCATAGCTTCTATTAAGCACCCAGAGAGGTGTTGGGCTCTGGACAGGGCTACCAGATCTCAATTAAAAGATATGTGCAAGTAATCTGAGCCTTGCATAAATTTGGCTACCCTTTAATGCACACCTAGGTATGGGGTGGGGCAGGGTTGTGAATTCCATGGTTGTATAAATCCAAGTCGGATACCTATGGAACCAGGAGAAGACACTTATGCAGATAAGTATTTGGTTCACTTGACAATTTGTTTTGATTGATTCTATGTCGATATACATGTGCATGTGATTCATTCATGATTTTGGAAAATCTTGTGAATACTAACACAGGAATTGATTGATTGCTTGAGGCTTGGGAATAGGTGTTGTTGGTTGCCAAAGGAATTGGAAATGTTCCAAGCTGAGGAGAAGGATTCTCCAAGACCAGAAAATGATCATGTGGTGTGTGTAGATGCATGCAAGCAAGGACTTGGAAGAGTTCCATATCGTGTCATTGGACAGATAAAAGTGCAGAGGAAGCATTGTGATCTTGAAGAAGCTACGTGAGAGCTAGAGGATGCCATGCGATTGACACATCTATTTTTGATTTAGTTTTGCAGAGCACTGAGGATGGTGCCACTATAGCAATTGTTAAATTTTTGTAAAGCACTGAGGATAGTGCTATTGAAGGGGGAGGGGAATGTAACACCCCGGTTTTAACCCCATTTGCATTAAATGTATATGATGTAAATATTATATGGAATCATGCCAAGGATATCAAGGCCAAGGCCCTGTCATTGATTAATGTTTGGTGTATAGGTGATCATGGTTGATGCCTATGGTTCATGTGCTAAGTCAAGCATGTTTGTAAACATCATGTAATATGCAAAAACCCACAACCAGCTATGTCAATGCAACAAATAATGAGATGGGGACATGATTTCCCAAGGATAGGGAGGAGGGCGGATGTTTAACCTTGAGCCATTGGGGAAAACCCATCAAAACTATCAACTACCATTTTCTTATCTTTTCCCCAACCATTTATTTCTACCAGAATTTGGTTGAGGTAGTTATTGCATGGATTTGGAAGAATATGGGAAAATTTTGAATTGGGTAGAGCACCCATTCTTGAAGAACGTGTTTTGACTGCATGGGAAAGAAAACACCCAAAAACGTATGCCATTCGCTCATGCGTTCATGTTTCATCTTCCCTCACATTTTATGGGGGAGCTGCGGGGATGTTTTCATGGGGATCCTTCCTTTGTAGGGGGGGGGTTGTTCTTTTCACAATCATTCACCCGTGCGTTGGCCATTCTTCCTGATCAAACAGACGCAACGAGAGTGAGTAAGTGTTGCTACACATTTCTGCAAGCATTTTTCCTTTTCCAAGACCTTGTTTGCTATGTTGTAGTGTCATCCTGAATTGCAGAGTGTTATGAGACCCTCTTACTTTGTGTATCAAAGTGAAGCATGTGTTGTTGTGTCTCATTGTGGTTTTTGTGTGTAAATCTCTTTGGTCTCTGATCTGGTTTGGGAGTGGGAAATGTGGTATGAACTAGCTTGATAAAACTAGTGTGAGAAGGAACCTCACAGACAGATCAGGGGGGGGGGGGGCTATTTTTCTCCTTTGTACACTCGGGATAGCACTGGAGAGGGAATGAATAAACCGAGGGACTGTGGAGAAGAGAAGGGAATGATTCACGGTGTTGGTTGTGCATATGCTTTAGAAGTCAGGATAGATTTGGTGCAGGTGTCCATAGCTCTAGGATTGAGCTCACTAGCCTAGAAGTCAGTCTTTCCACCTCCATTCCAACCTGATAAACCCAACTGGTAGTTGACCTGACTGTATCTTGTGTGAATTTTGACTATGTGTGAACAACTGCCTATGTAACCCTGATAAACCCAACTGTGTCGGCTTAGCTGATTTTTATTGTATCCTTGGATGTGAGAGAGTCTTCTAGTGTTCCTTATTCCTTGGGGAAATCATGCCCAGCTTGGGGGTGGCAGTGTTGCTGCGAGATTGATGAGCACAGTGGCCTATGGTTGGGTGGAACATTGCAGCGACATAACTGGTTGTGGGACAAGCTTATGATAAAGATAAGTATTTCTTGTGTTTCAATCCCTGCAACTGTACTTGTTTATGAATGAATATGAATATGATGAATGCTTGAATGGAATGTATTTAAAGTAGTTGTATATCTCATGAATGATGTATATGTGTATGTAATTTCATTTCAATGAATTTTCTAAGTTGTTATGGAGCTAGATCAGTCAGATTGGTGATGATCGGTCAAATTGGTGATGGCTTGAATACTCAAAATTAGTTTTAGACTTAGAAATTTTCATGAACAGATCGAATTTCTATAGATTTTTCCTTCCGCAACTTGCAGGATGCGGGATGCGAGATACAGAAATGTGCTTTGCAGAAGTTTGGACTCTGCATTTTCCCTTCCGCAATTCCCTTTCCGCAACTTGTGGGATGCGGGATGCAGAAATGTCGTTTGGAGAAATCTTCTTTCCGCAATTTGCAGGATGCAAAAATGACTTATGGTAAAAAAAAAATTCCACAACTTCAATCTCCACAACAGTCATTCCGTATGCGGGATGCGGAATGCGGCATGCGAGATGCAGTGTGCGAGAGTGAAATTTTGATATGTTTTCAATTCCATAAGTGAAGCTCTCCGCACCGTTGATTTTTTGTGGGATTCTTCTCCACCGTCAATTTGTCTCCGGATGTGGAACTGATAGAGACCGTTGATTTCTGTTGCGGTCCTTCTCAGCCATTTTATCTTTCTGCAATTTGGAGAAGATAAAGAATCAATACACTGTCTGTATCAGAATGTTAGCAGGAGGGAAATTCTTTCTTGTGTAGATCTGAAAGAGGTTTAAGAAAAAAAAAGGAAACGGGAATCATCAAATGTGTGCAGAATCCATTGAGTATAAAAGATGGGTAACTTAGGTAGAATAAATAATCTTGTTTCCTCCTCTAAGGCGGGAGAGGACGTGACAATATGGTATCATAACATGAATGGGGAGGAGTGTTTCATGGCCATGCCCTATGTTTCAAAGAACGACAATGGTTCCATAGGAAATTTTTAATCCCGCATGATAATGGGGTATGGGTGCGTGACATTGACTACACTAGAAGGGTATTTCTTTGTCCATAATTTTCTAACATGGAATATAAAAAAGTTTGCGCTCCTTAAGGCTATCCCCCATGTCAAGAATTGGTGGGATTCTTATTGTGAGAAAAACTTAAGAGAGGATTCTGAAATGTTTGAGGTCGATCCCACTTGGAAGTGGATCAATGATGCAAAACCCAGTATCACCATCTCTACCACACATATTCAGTAAGAGGAATTAGAAGGGTCAGAGCAATACGAGCAACTCTTCTACTCACAAATATGGGTGAAGGGAATCCCCCTACATTTTTTTGTCGATAGTGGAAGACAAAAGAACTTGATCTCAATAGAATTCATCAAGATATTGGATCTAGTGATAATGCCATACTGAAAACCAAACACCATTGATTGGTTAATCCAAGGACAAGGTATGTGCGTTAGTCATCAATGTTTTCTACCATTCGACATCAAGCCTTTCAAATATGAGGTATTATGTGGTGTGGCCCCACTCAAATTTTGTTATGTTATTTTAGAACAATCATATATGTGTAAGCATTATGTTGTGCATGAGTCACAACCTCGTAGTGTTATTGTCACTTTGGGATGAAAACTCTATCGTATACTAGAGACTATTGCACCTACCACAGTCTCTTTGACCTCAACCATGTAGTACAGAATAATAATATACCACACTATGAAATTTTCTCTCTTCACAATTTCATAAAAATGTTAATATGAAATCACAAATACCTCCACAACCTCTATATAGGGTCCCTCTACTCAGCATAAACAGTAACAATGTGAACGAATTGTTTCCTCACCAATTTGAGTTCCTCTACAATGCAAGGAAACACATTCAAGGTGCTCCTCCAAAAGGAAATCATGGAAAATAGTTCATACGAAGGATAATGTGGAAACCAAAATTGTTTAATATGTCCAATGCATCCATTAGCAACAATTATAGCTCTATCAGGTCGTCAACGAAATGTATCCTTTTGACCTCAGCAAATGCCTCATGAAGATCTCATCTCATCACACAGTTCGCCATATGATAAGTGACTCCACGCAGTAAAGACCCTAGCTTCTTAAGGGGGGAATAATCTAGATGGGTATCAATGGCTACCCACCTATTCAACTAGCTAGAAATAGATTTTCCAGCTTGGAAGTTCTTACAGGTTTTAAATTCAACGAATAGGTCCAAAAAAATATCAGTGTCCAACCCACCTATTCCACTAGCTCAAAACATTTTTTCCTATTTGGAATCTTTTATGATTTCTTGAACCCAAACATTTTGGGATTATTTTGAGACCTTAAACGCTATTTTTTTGGTGATGCAATAGTCCATACAATGTCAAGGGAACATATAGATGGCCAAAGTTTGTTATTCTTAGCTATACCTTTCCAAAGAGAAATTGAATTCCCTAAATAGAGATCGTATGCAAACGTTATGCCCCCGAGAAGTTGACACCTCAACTAACGACCTTGGGGACCGAAATATTTTTTTTTATAGTTCATCTCTGAGGGTTAGATTTTTTAATCTTTATGGTTTTTGGCCTCATTCTTATGATATAAAGGCCCTTTGTCCTCCTTTTGTAATCATCTTGTCATGAATGAGTGTAGTACCACATATCTACTCAGAGACAAGGATACCACCATTCTAGCTACTTTTATTTTACATACTGTTATGTTTTATTCATTTAATAGAATCTGATTTTACTTTATAAATGTGTTCCTTACAATATATATATGTATGTGGTCCTATATATGCTCTTTCATTTTTTTCTCACGTAAATTTGGATCAATGCTATTAGAGCAACCTACTAATTTGTTATTTCTTTGTGCATGTCCCTCATGAGTTCGGTATATAGACAGTTGGGTATTGAACTAGTTGAGCTTGAGAAAGACCACCCTTGGCATCCCAAAACACATTCCATGGTCAAGGGAAAGAGAGTTCATATGAAGTAAGATATATTATCAAGTTTTTTCTTGAGTAATCCCTCACACGAATGACGAATGAGATGATGGACAATTTCACCCAAATCCTTTTTGTTGAATATTTATCCAATTTCAATCCTTGATTGTTATTTCACAATAATTATTCAATAATTCATTTCATCCCACCACTTCATTTCATATCAACATTTACTTGTAGCAAAAAATAAAACAAGGATCACTGAAAGATAACCATGCACAAGAGACACAAATATTTTACCCTGGGAAACCCAAACAGGAGAAAACCCAACAAACTTTTCCTAGAAGAAATAAATCAATTCAAGTACAATACCAAATATGAAGTTGAGTCCTAGCACAATATGAGGTTCAAACTCCTTCACAATAAACCCTAACAAGGGCATATAATCTTCAAAGAGAATAAGAGTGCCCAAAAATTATTCCTATTTCCTTTTTTATGCCTTCCTTGGAGGTGCGCACTTGTGGAGAGTAAAAGATTTGTTGTGAATGTGTCAAACGAAGCATGAGAACACTTCTAGTTATATTCTTCAGTTGACTTTATTTTCACTCTTGAGGCCAACTTATACTTGTGTCTTCTAGGGCCAAGTTACCCCTTTTGTTGGGGTAATTGTGCTCTTTCTTACCTTCCACTTTCTCTGGGACTTCTTCAATGTATTGTCTTGAATTCTTTGGTTATTTCTTCATCAAATAAAAGTTATCCTCATTGATGTCTCATCACATACCGATCACATTCTTCCATATAGAGCTCTAATGTTGATTTGAAACACATTATACAACTTAACAAAAACTATGTACTCAAAATGAGAACTCTAGCCATAAAAACTTTTTTTTTTCATCAAAAACACTAAAATCAACACCTTAATTGAAAAGTGTTTCTACTGGTAGAACCTTTTTTTGTGGGGGGCGGGGAGATAAAAAATTCAATATTTTTGGAAGTATTAGTTGGTCTCAGTCCAATGAAAACCCTAAATAAACCCTTGAATCGAAAAAGTGGTCATCTTGAATCACCATCATTTTTATTTTGGTTAAATTTGCATCTTGTTCCAAACCATGGTGTTCACAGCCAATGCCAATGCAATGAAAACGAAAAAATCAATCCCCAAATTAAAAAGAGGTGTTATCAATGACATCCCTTTCTTCCGTCGAGTTACATTGTAGGCATTTTGAAACCATGCATAGACCATTTTTTTAAATCTTCTTAAAAATATAAAAATTATAAATTTTTTGAAAAACAAATATTAGAATTTTTTGAAAAAATAAATATCTTTACGTTAAAAAAAACTTTAAAATATCCGGGGAAGCAGGTGCGGGAGGGGTGCTCTTTTCCCCTGTAGGAAAATACGAATTCAGTTATAGTTGGGACTTGGGAAAAAAATCAAATAATCAAGCTGAGGCCTTCACTCTTCTTAAAGGTTTCCAGCTATCACTGCTTTCAGGTTTTTCGTATATTCTAATCTTTGGAGAATCCCAGATCCTCATATAGGCAATTTCTTATGCGAGAACATCAAGGAATGTCATGTTAAACTGATATCTAGCAAGGGTCACTCTTCTTCTAGCCAAGGTTGGATCTTTCCATATGTTCCATATCCTAATAAGTCTAAACGAGGAAGCAGATGAAGCTCTCAATAAAGTAGCCACATTTCCCTATGATTCCATGATATCCTCAAACCTCAAGAAACATTTCCATCCAGTGCCTTAACTCGGCACCTCCACAGTACAGGATGCATGACATTTAGACAACATAGGATGGGGGATCAATGGGTTGGCCCCTGCTCTGGTTTGAATACTTGAAACTTACAACACGGTGGCATCTCTACCCTACGTGCCGACCTCACATCTAAATCTCTAGCCCTACGTGCCGACCTTTCCATGCTCCAGACATGCGACTCTTGCATATTTACGACATGATAACCTCTTTTATTCCTTTGCTACCCTCACTATGGTTATTCACTTTGGAAGGTCTCCTCTATGCACTCTTTTGAAGAAGGTGGTGGAAGAAAATTCTTTGGTGTTTATTTCAATGACGACAATTGAAGCTCGTCACAAGTTGTCTTACTACTTGTTGGACTACGAACGGATGCAGCGCGAAATGGAATGGATTTTTAAAACACTTTGTCATATCAACTAGAAAATGGAAACTATGCGACGATGCTGGGAGGTCTGGTCCATAATAGAAGAAGAAATGAGGGTTCATGAGTGGTTTGCACAGACCCAACCAAACAATGCTCTCCAAGCTGAAATTGAGGAGATCAAGGAAAGAAATCGATCTCAAGAAATGAAAATTTTCCAACTGAAGAGGTCCATGGATGAAATGCACCAAGAACCACCTTTGCAGGTGTTATCAACCCAAATGACACTTCTCCATCCGAGTGCCGACACTTCATATGTTGGTACACAAAAAGACACGTTTGGATTGAAGGTTACCTAAACACTATAGAAGGGCAATCAGCAGCCCGGTGGGAAGAAGAAGAGAGGGAAATCAAAACAAGTAGAAACTCGCAAATAGTGTTGATTGGGGAAATAAAGAAAAGAAAAAGGTGAAATTCCCATGTAAGTTGTGCCATGAGGATCACCTCACCCATATTTTTCCCCTTATGGAACAATCCCAGAAGCTATTAAAAGCTCAACAACCGATTGTCCTGAAGGATCCGTTTCCCCAAGGGAAGAATTCTGATTCAACTTCGAATGCAGCAGGGAGGGGCACCCCAAATGCTCCTAACCCAAACTATATCAACATGGTTCTATCTTCAACTTTGCTATAGACCAAGAATAAGAACTATTAGAAAGAGACCTCTGAGAAGGGTAAGTCTATAGGTGAAACTTCTAACCCTCTCACGATCGAGAAACCTGCTGAAACTATGCCTAAGATACCGAAAGGTGTCTTTAAGAAGACCTTGCATAATCCTAATGCTAGGGATGCATCCAACTGCTCCGTGGTTGAAGAATTAGCCCAGACATCTTGTTCAATGTCGGGTTTAGAGGTGTTACAGAGTTGTCTCGCCTAGCGGGATGCACTCTTAGTAGCCTTACGCAGTATGGACTCATTGAGTCTCATGGCAAAATTTCACTTGTCTGATGTCAAAATTTGCCTACCTTACCATGTAGCCTTATCAATAGATGTCATCCATGGTGGAAAGACCATTGGAAGGGAAATTGTTGATGAGGGTGCTTCTACATGCGTTATGTTCTTGTCATGTTGTAAAGCTCTTGGATCCCCAGAGCTGGTCCCATCAAACACCCTGCTTACTGCTTTTGACGGAAGGTCGTTCTGTCCACATGGTATCCTATCGGCTTTTGAAATTAAGATGGCATGGAAAACGGTGTCTATTGAGGTGGAGGTGATTGATGCACCTTTGGACTATAATTTACTTTTGGGAAGAAGCTGGACTTATGCCATGTCTTCTATTGCATCAGACGTCTTTTAGTTGGTAGTGTTTCCACACGAAGGGAAGTTGGTTACTATTGACCAACTTGATTTTACTCGAAAAGGCCGCATGGAGTCTAATGAGTCCGTTGTGCCATCGGTTGATCAGGTCAAACCTGCTGCACAGAGCTTAGGGGCTAGAATGTACGCATCATTGATGGGCACAGTCCATCTTCCAGCTCCTATTAATTATATAGGTTCTACTAGTGTGGGAAATTCCATTGCTACAATTGTTGATAGGACTGATCCTTGGGTTCTCCCTACCTACCATGAACCTGAAGTGCCCCTATCAGCAATGGAAGTAGCTTATTAATCTGTCACACAAACCACTATTGATTCCATTCCGATTCCACTCTTGGTCTCAAAGGAATTGGAAGAAGTCTAGCTGCATGCTTGGGTAGAAAACTCTTTGCATTCGACAGATTATTTAAATATGGTTTTACCTTCTGATGAAGCCATTTTGGAAGCCATGTGTAGATGAGATAAGATCTGTGAAGATATTCATCATCGATCCTATTTTCTTTCAGAGCTAAGTAGGATAGAGAATCAAGAGTTTCATGTGAGACGGACAGATGATGTTGATACACCCGTTAATCCTTTACCTAGGGAAGGAATGTTTGCTAAGGGGAATATGGAAAATATTTCTGCTACCATCTCTATCAACATCTCTGTAAATCCTGACGTTGTGGAAAATATACATATTGGTGCAAACTTCTCTCCTGAGGAGATTGCCATTTATACCGCCTTGTTTAAGGAATTCCATGATGTTTTTTCCTGGTCATATGAGGAGATGCCAGGAATTGATCCATCTATAGTCGAGCATGAGATCTAAACATACCCTGACGCTAAGCCTGTTCGAAAAAAGTTGAGACCTGTTAACCCGCGTAAAGTGGTGGCAGTGAAGGCTGAAGTGGAAAAACTATTGAAAGCCGGTTTTATTTATCCCATAGCTCTGACGGAATGGGTATCCAACCCTATTCCTGTTGATAAGAAGCAAGGGACCATATGCGTTTGTACTGACTTTAGATATTTGAATAAAGCCTATCCTAAGGACAACTATCCCATGCCATTTATAGACCAAATTATTGATGCTTGCGAAGGAAGTGAAGTTTTTTCATTTATGGATGGCTTCTTCGGATATAATCAAATTCAAATAAAACCGGAAGACCAACATAAAACTACTTTCATTTGTCTTTGGGTTACCTTTGCATATAAAAAAATGCCTTTTGGAATTAAAAATGCTGGGGCAACCTTTCAGTGGGCAATGAATTTTGCCTTCCATGATATCAAAGCCATTGTCGAACCTTAACTTGATGATCTTCCTGCACATTCTTGTAAGAGGATTGACCATCCAAATCACTTACGGTTGATATTTGAACGATGCAGATACTAAAAAATATACTTGAATCCCCACAAGTGTGTGTTCTGTGTCGAGTCAGGGAGACTGCTCGGATTCATTCTTTCTAATAGAGGCATTTAGGTGGATCCGTTAAAAGTAGAGGCCATTGTAAATCTGCATCCTCCTCGTTCTATTAGGAAACTTCAGATCCTGCAGGGAAAGTCCAATTTTCTTCGACGTTTCATTGTAAACTATGCCAAGATTACCAAGGGTTTCATGCGCCTGCTAAAATAGGACACCCCATTTGTATGGGATGAAACTGCACAACTCGCTTTTGAGGCATTGAAAAAAGCTTTGTTGTCGGCTCCTTTATTGCCTCCGCCAGATAACTATAGGGATTTTATATTGTATCTGGCCGCGTCCGAGTCGATGAGGACGATAAGCTCTAGGAGCATGTCATTTACTATCTCAGCCGTGCTTTAGCCGGACCTGAACTAAGGTACTCCCACGTCGAGAAGTTGGCTTTAGCAGCTGTTTATGCTGTTCAGAGGTTACGTCACTACATCCTACTAAGGACTACAATGGTAGTGGCATATGTTAATCATTTTCAGTATGTTTTGTCCCAGGGGATAGTTGGGGGAAAATTCAACAAATGGATAGTCATTATCCAAGAGTTTGACTTGGATTTTTAGTTCGCCAAATCTAAAAAATCCTTAGATTTTGCTGATCTTATAGCAGAATTTCCAACAGAAGAAGATGTAGCTATTGAAAAAGACTCATTCCTAGATGAGCACATCTTTTTTATTTCCACCTCTAATCCCTGGTATGGAGATATACTTATCTATCTCCAGACTTTGAAGTATCCTGCAGCTTTCTTGAGGGAAGAACAACGTAAACTACACCTTCATGCCAAGAACTACCTCATCATAGGAGATACTCTATATCGTAGAGGGGTAGATTGCATTTTGCGTCGATGTTTGACCCACGAGGAAGTGGATATTGTCCTGAATGACACCCACAGTGGAGCGTGTGGGGGTCATTTATCTAGGTTAGCAACTGCCCAGAAGATACTACATGCCGGTTATTTCTGCCCGATGATATTTAAGGATTGTGTGGAAGCCGTGAAGCGCTGTCATCCTTGTCAGCTTTACACCAAGAAGATGCGGTCACATCCCGCTCTGTTATTTACCGTTGTCTCGGTGGGCCCCTTCATGAAGTGGGGGATTGATTACGTGGCGTGTAACCCAGCCTCGGCCCGGGGGAACAAATATATCATTGTCGCTGTGGACTATTTTACAAAATGGGCAGAGGAAATTCCCACCTTTAAAGCCGATGGGGAAACCGCATCTTTTTTCGTGTTCAATCAAATTATAGCACAGTTTGGTATACCCAAGGTGATTGTCACTAACCATGGTAGTCATTTTCAAAATAGCATGATGACAGAACTAACCACTATGCTAGGATTCAAACAAGAACATTCATCCTCTTTCTACCCTCAAGCTAATGGTCAGGTCAAGGCTGTTAATAAAACTTTGAAAACTATCCTCAAATGTACTATTAATGCAGCCCGTTCAAACTGGCATATCATGATATACCCTGCTCTTTGGGCGTATCGAACTAATGTAAAAACTGCTACAGGTTTCTCCCCCTTCCAAATCATCCATGGAGTGGAAGCCATTACCCCGATTGAATGTGAAATCCCGTCTTTGAAAATTGCTATTCATGTGTTACCAGATATGACTGAGCTTAAAGAACGTCTATTACATTCAGAACACCTTGATGAACAACATAGAGATGCACTGACAGCAAATCAAGCTCATACAAATACGGTCAAAAGCCAATATGATAAATCGGTCAAGCCTCAAATTTTTTTTGAGGGAAAACTTGTTTTGCTCTGGGACCAAGACAAAGAACCCCTGGGGGCAGGAAAGTTCAGGTCTATGTGGTTAGGACCTTATATCGTGTTGAAAGTATTAAAGAAAGGCGCATATTAATTGATTGATTTTGATGGGAATAAGCTGCCTGAGTCTAGAAATGGGCTCTACCTGAAAAAGTACTATGCTTAAGCTTAGCACTTTTTCTTGTATTTTATTGTATGTATTTTTTATGTACACTAGTTCGTCGGTTTCTATTTTTTATACCATCTGCTGGTTGTTTCAGATGTCTTCCAAGAGGTTCGTAGGTTTCGCTAATGGCACCATTTTCCACACTTGTAATCTAGCTTCAGCTGCATGGGTCATTTATTCTCCCTCAGGACAGTTAGTTGCCTCAGGACGCACTTGCTTAGGTCCTGCTTCTAATAATGTCACTGAGTATAGGGCTGTAATTGAGCTTCTATGGGATGCTTTGTCACGTGGTATCACCCAGCTGGAAGTTCGACTGGACTCTCAACTGGTTGTTTCCCAGCTCAATCAGGCTTATCAGGTGCGGAACCTTATTCTATTACGTCAGTTTATGCAAGTTAGGTTATTGGAAAGACATTTTGAGTTCATTACATTCAATCATATTCCAAGGAATCAAAATTCATTAACTGATGCATATGGTAATTACATATTGGATTGGCATTTAACACATTTTCCATAAAAGTATACATCATACACATAAAAAGACATTTGTAAATAAACCGATAAAATATATATGTGTGTGTGTGTGTGTGTGTGTGTGTGTGTGTGTGAATATATGCCCATAGATAGGTCGAGTCTTTGATCCTCAGATCCAGTCATAACTGTATAATATACAAAATATGGATCAAAGTCCATCAAATGCCCTAGATCTAAGCTGGATCACCCTGGTCCCCCCGGTCTCCCTATACTTTGGCTTCTTCAGCCTCTTCGGCTTCAGCATCCTCAACAACATCTATGTATACCAATATTTCTCTGGCTACCCACCTCAAAAGGCGTATCCAGATAGGTGGTAATCCAACCACAAACTCCTACATGATGGATAGGATGTCCTCAATCTGTAAGGTGGGTACTCTTTGGGTAAGCCTGGATAGCTTCCCCTCTAGAACCCTAATCAGTCGGGCCTGGTCTTCTCCCAGCACAAGACACACACATACATGTGTGGATGCCCTTCAGGGTGAACCGGTCCAATATCGGCATTTTGACATTTTAAAAAGGATTATAACTCTTATACATATGTATATATCTCTATATTTTAAAATTCATAAAAATTTGAAAATTTGAAAATAAAAAATTACCTAACTCTCCCCATGCTCCTCCTAGAGGGAGGATGAGGTTTGGCTCACCACGAAAATCCATTCCATCATATGGAAACTGCTCCAGTGCTGGAAACTGTTGCTCCCACCAAAAGTAGAAGTCGTCATCATAGACACTCTGCACCGAGCTACCACCTCCCTAGTGGAGGAAGATATCTCCCCATCTACTCGGCCTAGGGTGACGAGGAGAACGAACTGGTAAAGGTACTGTAGGGCTCAATCCCGGCACTCTCTCAAAGAACAAAGCTACTAGTATGCTAGAATATTCAAAATTCTTTATCCTTCCTCTCTTGCAGTCAGAGAGTTGTTTCTTCATAATAGGGATCACTCTCGAGCACCAATCATATAGGGCCCCCTACATACAATCCACTACTAGTCTCATCTGGTTCCGTGTAGAAAGGTGAAGAGAAGATGATCCTGCAACCCTCACTATGGTACTTGTCGATACCTGTAGAGGAAGATCACGTATGTGTACAATAGGGATGCAACTCCCTCTCTTTTGTGTGCCTAGTGCGCAGTATATGTCAATGTAGTTCTAGACACTTAGAGGGTCATCGCCTCTATCGGTACCTTCCAAGTTTACCGGAGCCCCCCGTCGTGATAGACCGGCAATGAAATAGATATCCTTTGAATAAATATCCAAGGACTCACCTTGAAGGTCAAACATGCCCAAATCATGATCCCAATAATTTATCATGAACTCTAAGAGGCAGACATCGGCCCGCATAGGTGATGTACAAAAAAACTTTAACAACCCACTTGAACATAAAACATTCATGGTGTGGGGCATCTTGAAGTGCTTCTTGATCCATATCTTCATGTTTGCGCTCCCTCCACTCAAGCACCATCTTCAAACCTAGTAAAACAAGCATTACAAACCTTTAGTTTGATGTAAAATTTCAAAATTTGAACCTATATGCTTCTTGTTCACCTCACGCAGCGTATGCGACTGTCTAGTAAGGCATGTCACGTACTATACAGAAACCCGCGTACAGAATGTGTGTACACAAGTTTCAATATAGCGAAACCGCGTACACATCATTCCTTTGTTGAGGGCACTCAAAAATATAAAATTTGGGCTCAATTTTGAAATTTTCTAGGATCAAATTGAAGAGCTTGGGGTGTAGTCTTACCTGACACTTACAGATTTGGAATTGGTCCACTGGATTGTCCACACCAAGCAATTGAAGGTAGAGGTGAAAACTTGTTTTTTATGGCTAAAAATCCAAATGGTGAGTTTTATTTATGTTTTTGAACTATTTATAGAAATATTATTTCTCAAGTGGGTTTTTCCCTATAGTTCATAATTCATCAAACTAATACCATATCTTTTTGCCTTGTGACAAGTTTATCATCGTTTCCAAGGTGTTTTTTTTTCATATAGGATGGTTTTTTGTTATGTCACATGCATTTTGCATCTATACCTACTCCATCTTAAACTTAGCAATCAACATTTTAACCATGGAATATGGTATTTTAACCATTAGCTCCTTGTCTTTACCATCATTCTTTCGTGGATAGGGATTTCCTCTCATGAGTATCCTCATTTAGAACCTATGTTGTCTTCTGATACTCATCCTGTAGCTGTCTTAGGTACAGGGGAATATTTTTATCTATTTTTCATGCCAAATGGAGCCTCATTTTGGTCTCTTTTTACAAGCTATCCCTTTATAGGACTCCCCGCCCTTATGGAGTTTCTTTATTCCCAAGTCTGACTCCTTAAAAATAGAATTGACTGCCAAGTTAACTTGTTCGTTCAAGCTCGTTAAGAATATGTGAATGGGAATCCGCATTGGTGGTAGGTTATCTCTTTCTCGGACCATGCAGAATAATATGAGAAATGATCACTCTCTTTTATACGGAATTGAGAAGAGTATTATCAGGCATAGGTTTATCACTTTTTTGGATTTGAGGGACTAAATTTATGGAAAAGGAACACCCAGTATGAGCTTAGTTTTCTCTTTTTCGTGCTCTTGACCTAAACATGAAAAAGATTCCGAGCATACTTTATGTCTTTGTCATGCTCATTAAACACTAAAGAACAAAGCATCGAGTTTATTGTTGTAAGCCCCATTTCTCATACTCAAATGGATCTTTCTGAGTGATCTTGATTTCCTTCACACTCGTAAAACTCAAGCTATATGCTGCTCTTGAAGGAGCATTGGGTAGGTGGTAATTTAACCTTTTTTGGACCTCCCTGACTAAGTATGAAAAAGGTTCACCTTTTCTTCTATGGAAGTTAAGAGAGTTATTTTGTGGTATTTTTTATACTGTTCTGGCCTCAGGAGACTAAATTGGATGAAAAAGGACCCCTTTGGAGTCTTCTTTGGAGTTTTCAGACTCTCTAGATGTGAAAACACCAACTGAGCATGTACTAGTTCGGGCTCATAAAATCCATGAATCAGTGACACTATCAAGAATTATTCCCTCTTCTCTTCAATCTTGTTTAAAAATGAAGAGAGATCCGAGTTGACTTTCCTGGACTCGTTAAAATTTAACAGGGAAGGTAAGGAAGAAGTTTTCTTTTGGTTTTCAATTAGTGGTAGCATGTCATCCTTGAATATAGCACCCTCTGTTTTTCTCGATACTCATGTCTCAGTGTTCACTTTCAGTTCATCTATTACTTCAAATTTTTTACTCCTCCTCTTGTCAGTTCTACCTGGGGAATCTGATCATGTCTCCTACATGACAGATAAGTCTAGTTGTGCTATATGTAAAGTTAAAAAGCTGCCTTCAAGAACTTAACTCAATGTCCAAGGACATAACTCAATGTATGATCTATATCCTGATCCCATCATTGTCGTATCTATTATCACTTGTATCTCCCTTCCTTTACCCAGTTCCTAGTCACTCTTGTGATCCATTGGAGGATCTATTTCCTTCCTTATCACAGTATGGTTCCACACCAGCACTTTCTGATGATGAAGACCTAGAGTTTTTTATGATCGTACCTCAAGATTCACTTTCAATATGGGTGAACTCCTTTGCTTCAGTTGTTAATTATCACCTATTGATTGACAAACTATTGAATCCACGCCATGTTCGACTTCAATAAAATCTATTCACATGGCTTGGATTGTACTGGTTCTTTGGGATTATTTATGAAGACCTTAGTTTCCTATCTATGGACTAAGTTGCGCAAGACTATGTTGTACCTATTTACACAGCTTCCAGATCTTTGAAGACTCATCATTATTTTATATTGTGGCTTCGCTCCACCTTTGTAATATACGTGGTCTAGTGCCCGTACTATATGGTGTACTCAAATATTGTAAAGGAGCTATTGTTCCAGTATATTGAACATAGCATCCTCAGATATGACTTTGTATATGACATTATTATGTATTTGTTTTAGGTACTACCTCTGCTCCATTGGACTTCTGAGTTCTCCAAAGATAATGATTATAGTGTATTTCAACCATTGCTTCCCTTTGACCTCACACATTAGGGGGCATATGTTATCAACCCAAATGGCACTTCTCCGTCCGAGTGCCGACACTTCATATGTTGGTACACAAAAGGACACTTTTGGATTGAAGGTTGCCTAAACACTATAGATGGGCATGGCATGAGATGCATTTACTTTCCAACCAGCTTGCCATTTTACTTTTCTATGTGTGGATTGACATACGTGACTATGTCCATTGAAAATAGCTTACATACGCAACTATCTTATTTGAAAACCCATGTACAATACGCGACTATGCTCATTGCAACCCGTGTACAAATCTGTACGCGGGTTTCCCTTAAAGCAACTCACATGTCATATGCAGGTTTCCAGTATCAATAGTAGAGTACACATCCATTCGACATTAAAAATAATAAAAACATGATTAATGGATATTTGTTGAGCCTTAATCATTAACCAACTCAACTGTCTCAACCTCCTCAACCTTTGAAACTACTCTATTTCCCAAAGTATAAATAGAGGCCTTGGGGAGGGCATTAATCAATCAATCTTGGAGAGCAAAGTTATGCTGGTGGTATATCTTCAGAAGTCTTTGGATCAGCAGAACTCAGAGTCCTTTGGTTGCAGAGGAGTCCTTGTCTTGGGCGTTGGGTTGTACACTTATCTCATTCACTATTGTTAATAAAGAGAATTCTTCTTCCAATTTTGTGTTGAGTCTCTTTCATGTATCATGTTTGATGAATATTTTTGATTAAGCACCCTATATATTGTTCATCTAACCTGTCATATATACATGTATAAGATTGTACTTGGAGAATTTGCTCTTTACAGGTGAAGGAGGTGCATCCCTGAAATTTTTTGGAAAGAAGCAGAGTAGGAGAAGACAAAGCTTGGATCAACTGTCGATAATCAGGTGAGTCCAACATATCTTCCTATTTCCTTTTTGTAATTAAAGCTGATTTTCTGCAATTTTTAGAAGTACGTTGGTAACCCCGGACCCTAGGTTACAAGGGTGTTTATTCTTGAACAACAGAAGGATAGAAACATGGTAGTTTTCTCCTTCTCAGGACCATTGGGTGAGGCAGGAAGCTCGGGACAGCTCTAGGCTCTCGGATTTTTTCCCTACAAGAGGACTCAAGCCTTCGACTCAGGGTAATTAAGATGTTGAACTGACACTTATTTTTTATTGCATTCTCTGTGTAATCAAGGAAGATTAATACTTTTTGTTTTTTGAAAAAGTTTACATCTTTAAATGATGATTGAAAGCCTCTTTATATTAGCCATAATCTATAAGCTTCAAACCTCACTATAGCAGTTGTATGGTCCTCTCAATAACAGTGAATTAATTTTGTAATATGTTGGGTTTGGCTCCAAGCCACAACACCCTCTTTTCATATTTTTTCCAACTGTTTCCATGAAAAAAAAACTTTAAGATATTAAAAAAAAACACATTTTCTTTAATTTAAAAACATTAAGAAAACAATAATAGTAATATTTAACAAATTTTAAATTTTAAAATAAGCTAAACAAATGTAAACTTTATTTGTAAAATAAAAAACCAATCTATATATATATATATATATATATTTAAGGCATGTGGGAATTGAGTTCTCCTTCACTTTCTTCTCATTCGTTTTTTAAAGGAAAAATCCGTCTTCTTGATATTTATATTGAATCAAAGAAAAAGATACACAGTGAATCAATACAAGCTTGTATACACATACTATTATCACCAGCTTATCAAAAAAACTCTAAAGCTAGACAACCTAGAAAAAGGGTTTTCACCCTAGACAAAAAAATCCACATAAATTGCCCTTCAGTTTGAAAATGAAACCATGTAAACTAACTGTGAAACTTTAAATGATTATTGCATGTATAGAGCAGAAAAGAAAAAAGCATCCTTTTAACAAAACTCTTCCTTGCTATTGCTAATAATTTGACCTTCCAAAACTTCCCGGTAGCACAAAAAATATTCTTTTAGCGAAATTGCTTTTTCGAAAGTTGGTTATCCTCCTTGTTAAAAGATCTTGAAATATGCCTTAAGGAGATATGAATGAAATATTTTATAAGAGATTTCACTCGTGAACACCAGTGATTAATATGCAAAACCTGAAGTCCAAAACATCCCTTATCCCATTCAATTATTATCCTTGAGTCCCCATAAATGGAGATATCATATATTCCATTAAGAGACGCAACATGTAAAAGTCCCCACAAGCTCAAAACCTCTACCATTGTGTTTGTACCCAAAGCTCCTCCCATTCATAATCTGAAAAAATGTTCCTTATTTAACATAATTATCATCCTACATCCACAAGCACTATTTGAAGTTGATCCATCGAAAAATCCAACAGCTGAGGTGAGATTCATATCAGGAGGTTGGAGATTCTTTTAATGATTAAACTTTCGGTACCCTGATATTCCTTGAAGAAAATTACATCTTTGGAAAAGTGGGTCATAACAAAAGGAGATGCATTTTCAAATAAAACCTTATTTCTCATTTTCTAAAAATCCCAGCTAATAAAGATTGGGAGTGAAATAAAGGACCCTTAAAATTGTTTCCAATTTCTAAGAGAGTATTTGAAAATTGAGCTCCCCAAGTTGTACAAATATTTAAATCCTCAGCATCCATATTCCAAACACTTATGTTGAAAGGACACTGGATAAATATATGACTAACTTAATCAAATTCATTCTTGCATAAAACACAAAAGATGAGACCCGTCCAACCCCTTTTTGTCAAGTTTTTCCAAGTGAGAAATTTGTCATTCAAAAGAAGCCAACTGAAAATTTTTATATTTTGTGGAATTTGCAATTTCCCAAAGCCTTCTAATCCATTGATTACTCAAAGGGGATGAAATGGTATTCATAATTTCATCATAGGTCGCCTTAGCTGTAATCTTTCCAAATCTTTTGTTCCATTACCATACTATTCTATCCTCATCATTCCTCAATATTACTTCTACATAATTTAAAGAATTGATATAATTATCCCACACCTCTTCCCATATACCCGTAAGCCCAATGTCTCTTGAATCAAACCAATACCCGCCTTTTAAGATGGACCTCCAGGGACGTTTGATTTGAACCAATAATCCAATAAACTCTAAATGCTCTAGAATTTCCAATGGTAATTAAAAATTCCCATTATCTTCAATGTAAGGATCAATTCCTATATACACATTCTTTCCATTTCCAATATCCCAGAAGGTCCACTTCCTTATCCAATGAAATACTTTTAAGAAAATATTCCACGTAATGGAAACACCATTTGAAGAAAATTCAATTTTTCTAAAGCAACTGAAAAACAAAGTTATCTTTTAAATATTTTGATTTTAAAACCAAGTTCCAGAGGCCTTCTTCAAATAATCCTCTCCACATACTCTTCATACACATATCCATGTTAAAACTGGATAATTTTTTTGTTCCCGAGCCTCCAAAATATTTTGGAAGAGTTATTTTTTCCCAGGATACTAAATGAAACTTCCTCCCATCACTTGAGCCTACCCAAAGAAAATGAAAGAATTTTTTATCTAAGAAAATTAATGATTTTTTTGGGCATTAAAACCAAAGAAAACCAAAAAACTAGAATACTTGTAAGGACATAACGGATTAGAGTTAATCTGTCCCCCCCAAAGAGAGAAATTTGTAGGCCCAGTTATTAATCCTTCTTTCAAACTTCTTCAGCAACCAAATCCAATCCTCCACTTTATACTTGTTTGGTTTCATCATATACCTCAATTATCTGAAGCCATTCTCATATCTTGCAATTTTGTGTTGAAAAACATCAATCAAATCCAATAAAAAACCTCTGAAATATTTTGATGATAAATTCAAGATTTATGCATTCTAATATCCATTCCCGAAGTCATGCAGAACAAAGACAGAAGCTATTTAATATTCTTCCATTTGACAATATTGTCAATTCTAAAGAAAATCGCATCATCGACAAAGAGTAAATGTGTGATGTTAACAAGAGGATATATTTTTATACATGTAAAGTGACCTTATTGTTTTTCTTTTGAAATCGTTTTGCTTAAGTCTTCAATTATCGATAAGAACAAAAGAGGGGACAAAGGGAATCCATGTCTTAAACCTCTTGAGCTTCCAAAGAAAGAAGTGGGGGATCCATTCACTAAAATTGCAAAATTTGCTAAATCAACACAAGATAATATCCAGTTTGACACATCAATTGGTAAGTTGATTTGGAGCAAGATGAGCCTAAGGAAATTCCAATTTACCTTGTCATAATATTTTTCCAAGTCCAGTTTCATTACTATGGAGCTACATTTTTTTTGCTTTACATAATGATTGTATTCCTGAGAAACTTCAATAGCATCCTGAATCTATCTATTTGAGAGGAAGCCAAATTGTTCCTTTGAAATAAATTTACTAAGTTTCGGCTTAATCCTTTCAGCAATCACCTTAGTCACCATTTTATATACTACATTACATAGAGCACTTGGTCTGAAACCCGAAAAAGATTCAAGAAAGTCTTTTTTTTCAGAATAACGAAAACAAACGTAGAATTTAAATCCCATGTCATAACTCTCGATTTTCTTGAAAATTCCACAACATCTAATAAATCCTTCCCTATAATGTTAAAGAAAGGGATGAATAGATCCACAAGCCACCCATCAGGGCCTGGGATTTTATTTTTGGCAAAACTAGAAAGTACTTACTTTAATTCATCCAAAGATATAGGAGTTCCTATCCTAAACCCTTCCTGTGGAGAAAAGAAAGAATGATAGTGTTTTAAAACCTTCAATTGGCTAGAGATATATGCTTTTCCTAGATCTTTGAATAATCCTTTGAAATGTTCAATAGCATCTTTTTTATCTTTATCTGAGTAGAAATGTTTAACTCCTCCTCCATAGAAATTTCCTAAATAGGATTTTGATTCTTTCTAAAAGACGTATGCTAGGGGAAAAACTTGGTATTATTGTCACTTGATTATCTCCATATAGATTTGCTCTTTAGTCGAATAGTCTCTTCTTCCTTCCGTAAAATCACATCCTTTATATTTTTCAATTCCAACAGCCTGTGCTTTTCTTCATAAGTGAAACTTTCTATCATATTTTGTAATAACGTCTCATTAATTTGATTTTTCAGTTGAAATCAAAATATTATTTTCCTGCATAACCTTTCTTTTGATCCAATCGACCATCGTCGACTTGAGTTTCTTTAGCTTGAAAACTAGGCTATCCATTTCATTTAAACCCTCAGGAATAGAAACAGAAGGCCAGAAATCTCTTACCATTTGACAAAATGAGACATCCTTTAGCGAAGTGTGATTAAATTTCAATGGATAGTTTACTTCCATAGGTGGTTGTTCGTAAAGCAGAGTTATGGGAGAATGATCATAAATATTGTTGTGACAACACCCAATATATGTATCTTGAAACCTTCTCCAACAAATCCTCCGACATGAAAAACCTGTCAAGTCTTTTTCCAATCCCCTCCTCACCCAATTTGTTATTTTTCTAGGTTGGTGAAATCTTAGTAGGAAAGATATACACTAAGTGGTTTATCTTCAAAATCTCCTTAAAAATTTCAGCCAAAGCATCCAAAGAGGAAACCGTCCCCCAATTTTCATATGTGTGCATAGTGAAGTTTAAATCACCCATAATAACCAAGTTCTTTAGGTCTATAAGGATACCACTATTTTCCAAGCTTTCCCAAAACCCCCTTTTTCATTTATAAGGAGCATAAATATTCAATCTATTTAGAGTCTCATCAAAACCCTGAACTTCTCCTTCAAGAAGAATGCCCACACAAGTCTTGAAGGGATTTAAGCTACAAATCTGAAGATTCCAAATAGAAACTAAACCTCCAGACTTTCATTCAGCATCAATAGCACATATTTCCCAATCCCTTAAGATCCTTAAGAAAAAATCACACACCTTTACACCCTTATTCATTGTTTCCTTAAAAAATTAAATATCATCCTTGTTTTCCTCGATAAAACATTTGAAGGATCTGAACTTTGTATTAATTTGTCACAGTGGTCTAGGAACTGAAAACACAGTCTCACAAAGAATACAGACAAATATGCATAAAATTGGCAAAATGGTGCTGCAATGGAAGTNTACAATACAATCATCATGCAAGATGCATGAATTCCAAGACAATTCAAATTCCCATGGAGGTCATTCGAATTGAATGAATGGGTGTAGCTTAACTGACAATAAGCCATAGTAAACACACTAGTTAACCAACTGAAAGTGTCGATTGACTCAACTAAGTCCTAACTGAAGTCAGAGTGCAATAAATGACTGATTCTAACTAAAAGTAGCTAAGACACATGTCATTGCATGCCAACCAACAAGTGGTAGCGCATCAATAACTCCAATGAACCCCGATGAGGTTAACTGAAGTCAAATTGGCCATTAGAGGTGGTTGGAGGCACCCATGTTGACTCCAGTTCATTAAATATTAATTAAATAATCAATATAATGAAAGCAGGCACCTTCACCACTCAGATTTAACTGATTGTAACCATCAGTTATCAATTAAGTGCATTTATGACACTCAGATCACCCCCAAAGTGCTCCAGTTAGCCTCCCCGAATGAAGGAGAAGGCTTAGTTTACCTCCTTGACTGAAGGTAGGCGTGGGTGTGCTCATGCTGATGTCATACAGTGCTCCTCTAATGTCAATTAAGTCAATAAAACTTAGGATATTGGTTTAACTAGGCCAAATTAACCAAATTAAGTGTGCATGGTGGGTAAATGTCTCCAACACTTTGGACATCCCCCTAGTCCTATTATGTTAAAAGAAATGTAATGAATTAAGAAAGGAACTCCGAGGGATTCCATGCTCTAAGTGCCCCATCATTTTTTGCTAATATCTGAAACTTTTCATTAGCTTCCTAAATTCTGGTGGATAATGGAATATATCCTGCCTCTTGAAGGATCGAATTGTCCTATGAATCCAAAAAAATTCCTTGACATATTTTTTCTTGTTCTTCTTCCTTATCATCACATTGTGATGATGAATTGAGTTTATAGGAAGTGTATTAGAATTTTCCATAGGTTTATTTACATACACTTGCAGCGGTGTTTTTAATCATTCTCCCAAGAGAATTTGTTCCATACTGAAATCTAACCCATTGCTTTCCAAACCCCTAGTTAAGTCTGTATTTTCCAATGGGTTTAAAAACCCTTTTTCCCTTAAATTCATGTCAAAATGCTCCAAACAGGAATTTGTTCTTGGCCCATCAAGTGAAAAGGAAAATTCCCTATCTTCTTAAACTTTGTACAAAAATTCCTTCTACATAAAAACTTCCCCACTAACTAGCATATCAGAGATACCATTCTTCTTTCTAACATCCTCATTAATAGTTTTTGCTTCCCCTCTCCCACCAAAAGATTTAATTTCGAATTATGCTCAAATTATTTTTCTACAGATTTTATGTACTGTAATTCTTTTAAAGTGAGGTCCTCATAAGGAACAGGTGAGTTACAGGGGGGCATGCCTTTTGACGGGGAAACATTGACATATGATTGAAGTGTCAATATTTATGGCATGATGAAGTTTGAAACCTGTCCAAAAAACCTTGCTCTTTTCCAAAATGTCTCTTTGCTCGAAACAAATGTGGAGATTCAATTTTCACATGTCTCATTCTTCTGCACGATAAGCACCAAAAAGGGATTCCTCGATAATATAGTCTTTTCTCCAAAACCCTCCTTCTGAAATGATCTTTACCTTTTATGGATGACCCTCCTTGGTATTGAACTCCACAAAAACCTTTGCCATCCTTTTGTCCCCCTATCTCAATAAATCGTTATCAATATTGATAAAGGTACCCAAATGGTTTTCCATACTTTTCAAGAAACCTTTTGACCAAAATTGAAGTGGGAGCCCTGTTAAGAGTAGCCATAACTAATGTTTTGTGACTTTCTGAGATTGCAGGTTAAAATATAAAGTCCAACGCCATAAAACCAACGATCCATCCTTTATAACCCAAAAAATCCTGAGAATTCTTTGTGCATGTTCCTCAGATAAGAAGATAAAGCAGAACCAACCTTTTGGTAACCAAATTACATGTGGGAAATAGTCCAATAAAGATTTCCAAGTAATTGCAACCTAACTTGTAATTTCCATTGTTGAAATTCAAATATTCCAACCTCCCAACCAAATCTCTTTGTGCTAACCCTTCGACTTTGTTCGGGGTAATGTCCCGACCCTCTGAGAAATTGTTCATATCGTGCTTCATCTTAAAAAACTTTTAGCTTCTGTATGCTTCAAGATTTATCACCATTTAAACCTTGAGAACTAACGTGAGGATCCTTTAAAACCTCTATATTTTTCTTCCCGATTCCACAATCTCCTCCTCTTGTAATGGATAATCCTTGTTCACAAATACAAATGGTGGTCTACTCAGAACCTTTAACTGGCTCACTCCTTCTACTGCATAATTGACTGCCTCTAGAAGTTCATCAAAAAGCAAAACATGTATGGTTTCTTGATCATTACAGAACCCTAGAGATTTTCCCTTTGAAACTAACTCTACAGACAAAGATGATGGAAAACAAATGTCTGGTAGAGAGCCAAGGGTAGTATTTTCTTCCACCTTTTCATGTTCCTTACCAAGACACACACAAATCATGTGAAATGGACATCGGCGACATACACTTGTCAGACACTTTATAGTAACAAGACCCCTTCGGAGTCAGTTCTGACAACTCTCCACCATTTGAACCTTTTGTAGTTGAGGAGTATTTGCATTGAAACCTAACTCCAACTGGTAAGATTTAAAAAATGTTTCTTTTTCCTTCTTCGACATAGTAAAAATATACTCACTAAAAACTTCCCAACTAAAAACTCACCAAAAACACCATAAACAACTTTTAAAAAAAACAGGTCTCCTTCCTTCGCTGCTCCATGATCACTTTCTTCTCAAGGGAGGTTTAATTTTTTTTTAATATAAATAAAGTTTGTTGGACGTAATGTTTAAAATTTGTCTTTTTATATATAAAGTTGGTTGACATTGATTTCTAGTTTTTATAAGTTGTTTTTAAATTTATTTGGTTTTCTCTTTTTATTCTTTTTAATTTTTTTCCCTTATATTACATTTTTAATTTTATCTTTTAATTATTTTTTATTTTTTATTCAAATAAATTTTAAATTTTTGTTTAAGTTTTTAGTTTTTTTAATTAAAAAAAATATTATTATTAATATATATATTAAAAAAATCATTTGTTTTCAAAAAAAAAAAAATTCAATAGAAATGATATGTTTTTGGTGATTTAATTTTTTTTTTCTCGAAATATGTATAGTTTCAAAATGCTTGCAATTGTAACCTAATGGAACAATTGGGAGTCATTTATAACACCTATTTTGTATTTCGAGGTTGATTTTGACATTTTCATTGCAATAGTGTTGGTTGTGAAGGACATGGTTTCAAACGGGACATAGTTTTAACCACAAGTAAAAAGGAGGGTAATTTTGGACAACCACTTTTTCGATTCGACGATTGATTTATGGTTTTGATTACATTGTCATTGGTCGGGGTTTCCAACAGCTTGTTATTTTAGCCCCACTTTTTGATTTGGGGGTAAAAATGACCACTAAATACGACGTATAAAAAAAGATAACTATTTAGAGTTCTCATTGGGTTGTATAATTTGTTTTGACCATACTCTAAGAAGTAACAGGCACTTCTTAGATCCAATGTCAAATACAACAATGGATTAGACTTTGTCTGTAATACGAGGATGAAATCCCTTAACACATAGACAAGTCAACTCACTTTAATAAAATAGATCGCTCCCTCTTAGAGCACTCCTTCTCAGAGTATACATTTGATCTATAACATTACGACACTCATAGTCAATCCATGTGATCAGATAAAGGCTAAGAAATCGAGCCTCAAGTCACATAGTCAATTCACACAACTAATTAGGGCTATGAAGGGGCAATTCTCTACCAACCATCGGTCAATTCACATGGCCAATGTGGGAGAATGGTCTTCTGAATGTTTTCCCAATGTTGGAACCATGAAGAACATCAACACTCCCTCTGAGTGAGGGAGACATTCTACATCACCTCAAGTTTCACACTTGATTGAGAATATCCATAATCCTCCTTAGTTATGTATTGCATAAGGGCCATTCACAACAATCATAGTCTCATGAGTGAATATGTATCCAAATGTTGCATATATGACAATCCATCTAGTCCATCCATCACTAGCCAAATCATCATGGCCATTTTCTCATGAGTGAACATTCAATCATTCATCTGTAAAACCATCTCAACCATTCATCTTACATGAATGTCTTCCACTTATCTATATAATCTTCAGGGTGTCTGGGCCACTCATCTCTCATGAATGTCTTCCTTCTCATTTGCAAGACCATCATTTGTTTCTAGGCCGCTCATATCTTATGAATGTCTTCCTTCTCATCATCACAGTGTTTCACATCCATCAACTCTCCCTCTCACTTAGAGAGGCATTCTCCATCACACCAAGCTTGTCCCTTAAGTATAATTTGTTTTCCTTGGACAAAGGCTTGGTGAGAGTGTTGGCTATCATCTCATCTGTGGATATGTACTATAGCTTCATTGCTACCTTCTGCATCATGTCTCATATGAAGTGTTATTTGATCTCAATATGCTTCAACTTGTCATGAAACAATGGGTTTTTGAAATCTTGACATAGTCTATCACAATCATCTCTTAATCAAATGATCTTGCAAGAATATTCTGAATCCACATTGCTTCGTGACTTGCAACACTAGTTGCATAATACTTTGCTTCCTAATGAGTGTGATAAAAGCATGCTTCTTGTTAAACCAAGATATCATGATTGTTCCCAAGCTGAAGTAACTTCCAAAGGTGTTCTTTTTATCTACTACAGTCCCTACTTAGTCAGAATCTATATATAATTTGCAACTTCACTTCATCACCTGAGTCATCTCTTAGGTCATATCCAATTGTACCATGTAGGTCCCTTAGCACACGTTTTTCCACATCTTAATGGAAGAGTCTCAACTCAGCCATAAACTGACTCAGGGTGTTCACTACAAAGTAAATATCTAGCCTGGTATTAACCACGTACATAAAGGATCTAGTCACCTTCCCACCAAATTTGAATCTAAAGAAAAATCACTCAACTTCTTCAAATTTGTTTCCATAGGTATAGTCATGGACTTGCAGTCCATCATCCTGAATCTCTCAGGATCTGAAGTGTGTACTCTCTCTATCTGAGGAAGATCTCATATGGTCTCTGCCACACTTCTAATCTTAAGGAGTGACGTATCAGGATAAAACTCAGCTAGTTTATCTTGAACTCATAAACCAACTCCCTCTTACACTCAACCATACAACACCAAGATCAAATAAACAAGCTTGTAGTAAAGGTTAGAATTCACATCATTCTTAGTGAAGTCCAAGATCATCAAGTACATATTTATCTTGACATACCAAGTCATGGGTGCCTTCTTGATTTTGTATAAAGTCTTCTTTATCACCAACAAGTTGTGTTGCAGCTACTCTCTCTATGTGATATCACACTGCTCCCTATGTATTTGACTATCCTTCTCCCTCTACATATGGACACTCTGCACTCTATTTGCATCTTAGTATCTTGTACTAAATCAACATATTTCCTTCTACACCTGTTGATATTTTTGTATCCATCTATGTCATCTCCATCAAGTGGGTTTTCTAAGACAACCTTCCTGCTATTTCAAGAACACTAAATACTATCCATGACTCCCTTTGATTATGCAAACTGGATTCCCTTCATGATTCATCTCTGATGCTGATAAAAAATTCACGTTTGATACTGTATATCCACTTGGAATTCATCATTTACTTCGTTTATGATCTCGAACATATCTCCTTGAAAGTATCATTGGGAATTGCATGCCTCCTTACATCTCACAAGGTATCACAAAGCTATATTGTCCTCTTACTTATCATGCATCATATTTTGGCACATCCACTAGTTTTGTTGGATCTACTATATTGTCAGAAGGATGATCATTGTACTAGAGGGACACTCATCCTTCAAATATTCCTACTCCTCACTATCAACCTTCATGTGAAAAATTCTAGATCTCTTGAAGGTTACCATCTTCGTCTTCTTCTTCCTCAACACATGGGTGTATGCTAGCCAACCAAAGATATATTTATGTGAACCTTAGGTCAAGAATATTTTCCTTCCAATATCTAGTGAGGACACTTGATCTGAGCATAACTTTTGTACTAGATATATCATTGATCCTTGTCTCTGCAATATTTATAATGGACCTATTATATAACACATGAAAAAAATGTCCACAAGGGTTAATGAATACTAAATTAAATAGTTATGTTATTCATCAATAATAATAATTCAATTTAAGAAAATAAAAATGATTACACAAAGTATAAAATACTTATATTTGTTTGTTTTGTTTGCTCCCTCTTGATATCTACCTCCATTACTATAGTTTATGAAAGTGTAACCTTCTCCATCATCTAAGTGAAGGATTGATCTTCTTCTTCATCAAGTCCTGAACTTCTTAGAACTTGATGAAATATTCATGGAAGGAACCATACATAGAATAAAAATACTTCCAAGGATGCCACTGTCATCGGTCTGCATGTGTCTAAATGCACTAGATCCAAGATCCACTTGGATCTACTAGTCAAAAAAATAGGATTGCAAAGAAATAGCAATAAACAATAAACAAGATGCAAATATTAAAACACATTACAAGAGAGACACAGATATAGCATGGTTCACCCAATATGGGCTATGTCCACACACAAATTTCTAGTCCTTTATTATTATACCATCCAACAAAATGAAAGGATACAACTTGTAAAAACCCCAATGCACTTCCTCTTCACTCTCTTACATTCTCTCTGTAACAATCATAGAGATCGCTTTTACAATGTTACAATACAATGCACAACCATACTACAATGCTTTCCTTTTATAGGGGAATTACCATGGGAAAATACCATGGATCACCCAATACCATGGGCTTGTAAACTATTGGCCAACAAACATCCTAAAAATTTCTTTCAGGGGCCCGTTATCCCATGGACCCCCCAGTCGGGGGGGATGAGCCCCCCTACACCCCCTTACTTGGATGAGTGTACAGTAAAATTGGGTTACAAACACATATGAACAATAACATCTCTGAATTTGGAATATCGGGCTCCACAACCAACAGTCTACCACTTGGAGACAGATCACAACAACTCCACCGCTGCTGCACTTGATGGAATATGCTCTGAAGCTTGGACTTGGAAAAATTCTCTTCTTCACCTTCATGCTTAAATTCCAACTAAAACTGAGAAAGAACTCAATTTCTCCCTGGTTACTACCTTTTTCAACATGTGTGCAGTATTTTGGCTAGTATGTATCTTTTCCAACTTCAACAATTCGTCTTCTAGAACATATCTTATGAAATGGTACTTGAGTTGTATATGTTTAGTCTTCGAATGAAAGGTTGAGAGCTTTGCAAGATGGATGGCACTATGGATGTCACTGTACAACTTGGTATTATCCTACTTCTTACTCAATTCCTCTATGAACCTCTACAACCAAATCATCTCATTACTAACCTTTGTAGCAACAACATACTATGCTTCTGTTGTTGAAAGCACGACAACCTTTTGCAGTTTTGAAATCCAACTTATTGTTGTTCCACCTACAGTAAAAACATACCCCATGGTTCTCTTCCTTCTTCCTTTATCACCTACCATATCTGCATCAACTTATCCCTGTAGAATAGTATTTGAACCTCCAAAACATAATGCATGAGAAGTGGTACCTCTCAAATATTTGATAATCCAATGTACTTCCTTCAAATTATTTTTACATGAATTGTTTATATACCTACTCAACACTCCCAATGCATGTGCAATATCTGGTCTTGTGCACACCATGGAATACATCAAGTTTCCAACTGTTGATGAATAGGGAACCTTGGACATGCATTATATCTCTTCGTGTGTCTTGGGACACATCTTCTTACTTAGTTTGAAATGGTTGGCCATAAGTGTATTAACTAGTTTTTCATTCTTCATTCTAAACCTCTCCAACACCTTTTCTATGTACTCGCCTTGAGATAATGTCAATTTGTGATTTTTCATGTCTCTTGTTATTCTCATACCAAGGATTTGTTTTGCATCACCCAAATCCTTCATCGCAAATGATTTAGTTAGTTTCCTTTTGAGCACATTTATATCCTGCATGTTAGACCCTACAACAAGCATGTCATCCACATGCACTAACAAGATAATATATATTCCATTATCTAACGTCTTGAAATAAACACAGTGGTCAAAATGGCATCTACTATAACCTTGTTCTGTCATAAACTTGTCAATTTTTAAATACCAATACCTTGGGGCTTGCTTCATTCCATACAAACTCTTCTTTAACCTGCAAACCAAATTCTCCTTCCCTTTGACCTCATACCCCTATGGATGCTGCATATAAATCTCTTCCTCCAAATCCCCTAAGAGAAAGGTTGTTTTTATATCTAACTGTTCAAGATGCAAATCTTCTACCACCACTAGACTTAAAATAGTCCTAATTGAAGTTATTTTAACAATAGGAGAAAATATTTCATCAAAAACTATACCTTTATTTTTTGTAAACCCCTTTACAATAAGTCTAGCCTTGTACCATTTATTGCCTTCATATTCTTCCTTCAAACTATAAACCCATTTATTTTGCAATGCTCTTTTTTCTGCATGCAACTCAACCATATCCCAAGTCTAGTTTCTTACCAATGAGTCCATCTCCTCATTCATGCCTTACTCCCACGCTTTTCTAGTTTATACGTTCATTGTCTCTTCATAACATTCTGGTTCATGAGAATCAGTCATCAATCATTAATACAATTAAGGAGAGAATCATTCAGGGGGTCTACTTAACCTGGTAGATCTTCTTACACTTGTTGGAGTTTGAGGTACCTGCTGCTGCTCTTGATTTTCCGGTACCTTTGGAACTTCCTTTTCTTTGATTTCATCAAACATTGTGTACTCTATGTTTTCCTTTTCCTCTTTCTTTCCCTGCAACTTATCTTTGTACATAACATTTTCATTGAATACTACATCTCTACTCCTAATGATTTTGTGATTTTCGTAGTCCCATAGGTGATAACCAAAATCATGAACCCCATGTTTATCTTTTTACATGTCCATGTCTCCTCTGGAATTTCACCATCCAATGCGCTTTAAGGCCCTATATTTATTAAATAAACAACAGTATCTATAACATAATCACAAAACTGTAAGGCCAACCCTACATGCAATCTCATACACCTTGCACGCTCCATGATCATTATGTTCATCCTTTTTGACACACCATTTTCTTGTGGTGTTCCTGGTACTATCTTCTCTCTATATATCCCATGGTATGAACAATAACTGACAAACTCCTTGCTGCAGTATTCACCTCCTTTATCATATCTGAGACATTTCAACATTTTCCATTCTCAACCAAAGATTTCCACTTCTTAAAAGTAGTAAACACGTCATATTTATGTCCAATGTAATAAACCCAGGTTTTTCTACTTGCGTCATCAATATAAGTAACATAATAACAAGAGCCACTGAGAGATCGTACCTGAGCCGCTCCCCATACATCTTTATGTACATTCTCTAACTTTTCATTCTTCTTATGTTTCCCAACCCTAAGAAATCTAACTCTCTTTGTTTTCCATTAACACAGTTCTCACAGAATTACAAACTTACCTGCTTCATATCTGTAAGTAATCTTCTTGAGTGGAGAATCTGCATCCCCTTCTCACTCATGTGGCCAAGCCTATGACGCCACAATGTTGCACCTATTTCTATGGAAGCTACAGAGATATAATATTCAGTATTATGATGAAATAAATACAACGTACCTATCCTATCTACTTTTGCTATTACCAGTTCTTTTTTAGTGATCTTCCACCACGTTTTTCCAAATGTAGATAACCAACCAATATCTATGAACTACCCTATTGAGATCAAATTTATTTTCATAGTAGGAATATGCCTTACATATTTTAGCAGCCTTTCATTTCCATTATTTAACTTAATTTGTACCTTACCCATTCCAACAATTTTACATGGTTAATCACCCCCCAATAAAACATGTCCAAAATAACCAATCATGAAAGAATTTACTATGGGGTGTAGCATGACATGAAGCCCCTAAATATACTACACTGCAATCACTAGTATTATCTAATGCAAGAATCAAAGTATCTTGTAAAACTTCACCTGCTACATTTTATTCATGAGTAGTCTCTTGTTGCACGTCTCCTTTCTTCTTTGGAGATCTACAGTATTTCTTCAAATGTCCTCTCTTACAACAGCTCCAGCACTCTATGTTTCCAAATATGGACTTGGATTTTCCCTTTCTAGACTTGTTGTGATTACCCAAGCTTCTTCCTCTCTCCCTTTGTCTTCCTCTGCTCTCCATGGTCAATGCATTACCTGATGTCTCACCTATGCTTTTTCTTCACACTTCCTCACTAAGAATAACACCTATAACATCATCAAATTTCAAAGTCGATGAACCAGGGATAGAGTTACTTACAGCCATGACCAATTTATTCCAACTTTCTAGCAATGAGAACAAGATTAGAATATCCCTAACCTCATCTTCAAATTTCACTTTTACAGAACTTAGCTTACTAGTAAGCATACTAAATTCATTTAAATGGTCAACAATAGATCCATCTTCTGACATCTTCATATTAAATCAATGCTTCATTAAAAATACCTTGTTGGAAGCCTAGGGTTTTTCATAGAGCTTATCCAATGCGCTCATCACACCCTATGTTTTCTTTTCTTTTGAGATATTAAAAGACACCGATGAATCTAGGCACAACCATATTGTTCCCAGTGTATTTTTGTCAAGAACCTCCCATTCTTCGTCCTTCATAGTCACTAGTTGTTTTTTTTCCCACCGAACTGTAGGTATATATCCTTTTGGTACAAATAGTCCTCTATTTGCATCTTCCATAACTGGTAGTTTTAGCCGTTAAATTTATCGACCCTAAAATTTCCTTCTTCTGCCATTTCTCCACTCGAACCAGTAACCCTTCTTTCTTGCAATTTTACTAGACAAATAGACCTTTTTGCTCTAATACCAATTGTTAGAAAAATAGGATCACTAAGCAACAACAAAAAACAAGATGCAAATATTAAAACACATTATAAGAGAGACACATATATAACATGGTTCACCCAAGATGGGATATATCCACACAGAAATCATCAGCCCTTTATTATTATACCATCCAACAAAATGAAGGGATACAACATGTAACAAACCCATTTCACTCTCTCATGGTCTCTCTCACAATCACAGAGATCGTTTTTACAATGCTACAATACAATGCACAACCATATTACAATGCTTTCCTTTTATATGGGAATTAACATGGGAAAATACCATGGGTCAACCAATACCATGGGCCTGTAAACTGTTGTCCAACAAATATCCCAAAAATTTATTTCAGGGGCTTTGTCGTCAGGGGCCTGCTATCCCCCGGACCCCCATGGGGAAATGATGTTCCCCTGCAACTCCCTATTGGGACGAGTGTACAGTAAAACTGGGGGGCAAACACAACTGAAAAATAACATCTATGAATATGGAAGATCAGGCTCCACAATGAACACTACTATCATTGCTTATAAAATATCCCTCAACATTCTTTCCAAGTGTATAATCCTTGCAGATACCTTCATGTTCTACTTGAATCTTTTGGAATACTTAGAAGTACTATTTGAAATCTTCATCAAAATCTATTTTCTTTTCTTCTGAGGTGGAATCTCTTTAATATTAGTTGCATGTTTCCTTTCTTTCCTTTTCTTTTAAGGGCATTGATATCCAAAGTGACCAATTGTAAAACACTTATAACAGTTGATCAGTGAAAGATCCTTCTTCTTTTGTTTTGGAGCTGATCTACTATTTTCCTTGTTCTCACCATGTCTTCTTTTTATTTTCTTATGAGAATATTGGAAAGCATAGTGGAAAAAATTGTTGCAACTAAAGAATTTATCTTATAAGTGTCCTTCCTCTTCTTCATTTGAACTGGAGATGATTCTTTGCTTGTATTTATCTTCTTATTGAAATTTATTCTTCTTCATTTTCCTTTCTTCTGATATTGTGTTGACATATCCCTAGAAGCACCATGGTCCATTGACGGGATATCACTGCTATCTGAAATAATAACATTAATAGCACATGCAAAAGAATACTGGATTTCATTTACAACATCATCCAACCTTTCTTTTACTCTGAATACCATCTTGACAAAATTCGAAAATCTAACCTAGAAACCTTAGTAGGATCTAGGTAGCCTAATCTTCCAATAGAATAAGAGAATAAGAGATACCCAAAATTTATGCTTCTTTTCTTTTCTAAGCCTTACTTCGAGGTGCGCACTTATGGAGAGAGGAATATGTGTTGTGAATGTGTCAAATGGTGTGAGAACACTTCTATTGGTATTCTTCAATTAAGATTGACTTGTACTTTTGTCTTATACGGCCAAGTTACCCCTTTTGCTAGGGTAGTTGTGCTATTTCTTACCTTCCACTTTCTCTAGGACTTCTTCCATGGATTATATTTAATTATTTGGCTATTTATTCATCATAGAAGAGTTCTCCTCATTGATGTATCATCACATGCCAATCACATTTTTCCATATAGATCTCGACTATTGATTCGACCATACTCTAAGAATTCTGAGACACTTCTTAGAACCAATGTCGTATACAACATTAAATTAGAATCCATCTATAACATGGGGATGAAATCCCTTATCACGTAGACAAGTCAAATCACTCTAATAGAATATATCACTCCTTCTTAGATTATGCATGTGACCTCTAGCCTTCCGACACTCATAGTCAATCCACATGACTAGATAAAGGCTAAGAATTCGAGCCTCAAGACACAAAGTCAATTCACATGACTAATTATGGATACGAAGGGTCCATTCTCTACTAACAATTGGTCAATTCACATGGCCAATGTGGGAGGCCAATGTGGGAGAATTATCTACAAAATGTTTACCCAATGTTGGAACCATGGATAACATCAACACTTTGATGGATGTTGGAAGCAAAAGAGGGATCATCAAGCAATCACTTCGGAGGAGTCACACCCTTCAATGTACGCATTAAATTTGTATATGTTTATTTGAAGACTAGATTAATGTTGATTCCTTATATCTAGATGAGTGAGAAAAAATTAATAGAGTCTGAAATCTTTCAGGTAAATCCCACTTGGGCCTCTGTTATAGATGTCAATAAGGAACAATATTACCCTATGGGAAACTATGGCGACAAGAACACAAAATGGACCATTTTGTGTCAAGGGAGAGACTAAGCAGCCTCAAAGTACAATAAACATTTTAATCCCTAGCGCACAAAGTTGGGTATCATAGACTCTAAGTGGCACCTAGTTATGAAATATCACAGTGTCCTACAATAGTACATCCAAACATATATGGAATTCTTGGACATCTCTTCACTAAGATCCACTTATCTGTAATGGTTTTCAAAGTAAAGCAAAAAATTCAACAAAAGAATAAGCGATATTTTGGGCATACAAATTTGTGACAACAAAACCATGGCAAACACATCCTAGAGTCACAAAACAAAGGAAAACAGAAAGATAATCAAACTCAAGGAAACCTGTCTAAGAAGGGTAATGGGAAGGTTAATAAGGACATTGGAAAGTGGTGTGAGTTCCACAAAATCCCCTATCCCAACACTGATGAATGCCACACAAATTAGTCTTTGGTGTCCAAGATAAGATCTTTAGAGTCATATCTTGGTTTCGATTCTGATTCAGAACCCAACATCGCGGTTATAGACAAGGGGAAGCATATCATTTATGAAGAACCCAGTTCCATTGTCTCTACCACATAGATTAAGCTAGAGGAACTATAAGGGCTATACGAATATGGGCACCTCATGCACTCACAAATGTGGTTAAAGGAATCCCCCTAAAATTTTTTGTCAACATCAGCATCCAAAAGAACTCGATCTCAGTTGAATTTATTAAGGTAATGGAGCTACCAACAACACCACACGCAGAATACACCATAGGTTTTCTAAGCCAAGGACAAGGTATCCATGTTAGCCATTAGTGTTGTCTACCATGTCATCTACCATACGACATCAATCCTTTAAAAAATGAGGTACTATGTGATGTGGCCCCATGCAAAGTTTGTGATGTTATTCTAGGACAACCATATATGTGGAAGCTTCATGTTGTGTATGAATAACCACCTCATAGTTCCATTGTCACTTCAAGAGGACAACTCTACTAGATAACAAAGACAATTAAACCTACCACAGTCTCTTTGACCTCAACCAATTGGTGCAATGATATAATCTCTCACACAAATAAATTTTCCCTCTTCATGATTGCCTTTGAAGGTGAACATCATATCATATAGACCTCCACAACCTCCACACAAGTTCCCTCTACTCAACAGAAACAAGAAGAATGCAAAGAAATTGGTGCGCCACTTATTTGGGTACTTCTATGATGCAATCCCATGAATTTAAGGTGCTCTCCATAAAGAAATCATTCACATCAGTTTAGACCATGGATAATAAGACAACCGAAATTGTTGAAAGGTCCAAAGAATCCATCAACAACAATTACATCCCTATCAGGGTATCAAAGAAAGGCAATGTTTTTACCTCAATAAATGAATCACTAAGATATCAACTCAGTACATAGTTCACTATATGATAAGCGACTCGACGCAACGGATACGGAGGCCTCTTAAGTGGGGGAGGACTAATAAGATGGGTATTGGTGACCACCCACCTATTCCACTGGTTCAAATAACTTTTCCAAATTGTATTTTTACAGATTTTGGGTTAAATCCAGATAGATATTGGGAGCTATCCACCTATTCCACTAGCTCAAAACATTTTTTCCAGTTTGGTAGTTTTTATGATTTTTCAGACCCAAAACTTTTGGGACCATTTTGAGGCCTTAAATGAAATTTTTTGGTGACGTTGTTGTATAGATGAATCCAAAGGCATGTCTAGACATACAAAATTTGTTTTTCTTGGCTAGTAATTTCCAACAAACTATTGAACACCCTAAACAAAGATCATTTGTAAAATTTATTCCCCTAATAACTTGACACCTTAACTAACCACCTTTGGGCCCACAAACCTTTTTACGGTTCCTATCCTAGTGTTAGGTTTTTTATGGTTAGGGTTTTCCCTCATTATTATTATAAAAAGGTCCATTTTCCTCCATTTGTAATCATCATTTCATGAATGAGAATAGTCACCACATCTCTTCTCAAAGATAAAGCTACCACCATTCTAACTGCTTTTATTCTACAATATGTTTTGTTTCATTCATTTAATAGAATATGAGTTTACTTTATCACTATGTTCCTTGCAATATATATGTGTATGCAGTTCTATATATGCTCTTTCATTTCATTCTCACATAAATCTAGATCAATGGTATCAAAGCATCCTACTCTTTTGTTATTTCTCTGTGGATGTCCCTAATGAGGTCAAGATATAGGAAATTGGGTTATTTCTCTGTCCCTAACGAGGTCAAGATATAGGAAGTAGGGTCTTGAACTATTTGAGCTTGAGAAAGACTGCCCTTGGAGGCCCAAACCGCCTCCTGTGGCCAAGAAAAATAGAGAATATGGATTAGGATATACTATCAAGATGTTTCTATAACACCCCGGTTTTGACCCCGTTGCATTAGATGTATATGATGTATATATATTGTAAATGATCATGGTGTGGAGCTCAAGGCCAAGGCCCCACCATTGATTGGTTATGCTATGTTTCGGATTTAAATTGTCACCGATGGTGTATCGGGGCATGCGGCATAGATATTAAGCTTTGTCGTCATGTACATATGCATCTTTAACTGAAATGAACCCGACCAGCTACGCTCGCGGCAACTAAATTGAGAAGGGGCATGATTTTCAAAAGGATAAGGGTGGGGAAATTCTCAAACCTTGAGCCATGAGGGAAAAACCCATGTGTCACCACCTTGTCTTATCCAACTACCAATTTTAATGTTCAGCTGAGTAGTTGGGGAATTTATTGTTTTGGGAGTGGGGGTGGCAGGATTGTCAATCCTTTCCCATCCACACACTCCACCTGTCACGTCCCCATGCCTCCGACCGGCAAAGGGGACGCGACTCCAAGCTTTATCAGACCGGGCTAACCTCCCATGAACATGTACAGGCTTAAATAAAATTCATAAACAAAATGCTTAAAGAGAATTTGAACTAAAACATGCACACAGGAATGTTTATCATACACAGATGCATTTTAATCATCATACACATCGGAAAAACAACATTAATTCAAACAAGCATTCTATCAACATGTTCATTTCATATTCATTAACACTAAATATAGAATTGCAGAGGTAAAATACACAAGATCACTTATCTTATGAAATATTTTCTCCGCAACCAGCTACGTCGCTGCAACGTTCCCCCCAACCATAGGCCAGCGTGCTCCTTAATCTCTCAGCAGCGCTACCACCCCCGAGCTGGGCATGATTCTCCAAGGAATAAGGGAACTAGCAGGCTTACACATAGCCAAGATACACAAAACACATAGCCAAGCCAACAAAGTTGGGTTTATCAGGCCATTAAGGAGCTGATGAAGGCAATTTGCTAAGCTGGTGAGCTCATTACAGAGCCAAGGACACCTACACCAGAACTAGCCTGTCCTCTAATACACCCAAACACTCCCAACACAAGGAATCAGTCCCTTCTCTGCTACACAGTCCCTCAGGCCCTGCATTCCCTTCCAGTGCTATTCAGGGGTGATGGAGAAGAAGGCCAGCCCTCTAGCTCTGTCTGTGTGGTTTCCAGCCACTGGGTTTATCAAGCAAATCTAAGCCAACATCTCTGCTCCTCTCACAGTCCAAAGACCAACCATTGCACTCCGGCAATTAATTTAGCTATTACAGCTTAAACCAGGGAAAAACGACTTCAACCCATCTACAACAGTCCCCAAACGTAACAGCAAAAACGACTCACAACATGGGGGAAAACACACAGTCCTGAAGTTTATCAGTGAGCACAACTCACAGTAGGAAAGAAACGTCCCAAATAGCCTGTGCGTGAGACCAATAGTCGGTGAGACAGCCAAAAACGTGAATGGCCCTTCACAGCCATGGTAAAAACACATGAAGCTACAAAAACGTGAATGGAAAAATGCACCAGCAGCTCCCAAAACGTGAGGAAGACAACCCAATCCCTGGCACTACAAAAACGACCTACAATCCATGGGAAAAATGAAGCCAACAACCAAAAACGTGGAATGAAAGACACAGGAGAAACTCCAGCTGCTCCCAAAAGCCCCAACGTGAAGGAGAATGGTGAGGAAAATGGAAAACGTGGATGCCTGGCAGAATGGCCTACGTTTTTGGGCATTTTCCTTGCCAAGGAAGTCAGAACATGTTTCTCCAAAAATGGGTCTCTGCCCAATCCGAATTTTTGCCCATACTCTTCCCATTCCATGCAATAACTAACTCAACCACATTCTGGAAAAAATAAATGATTGGGGAAAAAGACAAGAAAGGTAGTTGACAGCTTGATGGGTTTTCTCATAGACATTTGGCTTTTCCCCATTGGCCCATAGGTTAAATATTTCACCCCCCCCTTATCCTTAGGAAATCATGCCCCATTCGATTTAGTTTCCGCGACCATAGTTGGTTGTGTCCATTAATTAATTATGATGCATATTTACATGATGGCCTACATAATATACGCCGCATGCCCCGATATACCATCGGTGACAAATTTAAATCCAAAACATAGCATTACCGATCAATGGTGGGGCTTTGGCCTTTAGCTCCGCACCATGATCATTACAATATATATATACATCATATACATCTAATGTAACGAGGTAAAAACCGGGACATTACATTCCCCTCCCCCTTCAATAGCACTGTCCTCAGTGCTTACAAAATTGAACAAAATGCTACACTGGCATCGCCTCAGTGTTCCG
>LPNX010108833.1:426561-495341 GCA_001517045.1 Pseudotsuga menziesii
CAGTATCTTGGTGACAACTTGGCACAACTTCCAATCTTCAAGGAACTCTTCCTTGCCCTCACTCTAAGGTAAACATGATCTCCAACACTAAACATCCTGTTCACCCTATGCTTATCTGCATAGCTTTTCTGTCTATCATGTGCTGCTTTCAGCTTCTTCCTGATCTTTACGACCTCTTGCTCCATCTCCTTGAGCAATTCCAGCCCAAGCACAATCCTGTTCACTGGATTATCCCAAGTCACTAGTGTCCTACGCCTTCTTCCATACAAAGGTTCATACGGACTCATCCCCAAGGATGCTTGATGTCCATTGTTATAAGAAAACTCTACCAAGTGCAAGTAATCTTCCCACTTGGTTGGTTTGTCCATCGCGTACATGCGAAGCATATATTCAAGCACCTGATTAACTCTCTCGGTCTGACCATCTGTCTCAGGATGGTATGCAGTGCTGAAGTTTAGCTTTGTACCCAAATCTGCCAACAACCCCTTCCAAAAGTTGGAAGTGAACTTGACATCTCTGTCAAATACTATTGCCTTCGGCAATCCATGCAATTTGAATATCTCTTTCATGAAGATCTTTGCAATGTCACCAGCCTCATATGTAGACTTCACTGGTATAAAATGGGCCACCTTAGTCAACTTGTCTACCACAACCATGATGGAATCATGTTGTCTCCAAGTCATCGGCAATCCTGTAATAAAATCCATGGAAATAACTTCCCATTTCCATTCCGGAACTGGCAAAGGCTGCAACAAACCTGCAGGGTGTTGATGCTCAACCTTTACCTACTGACATTTCATACACCTTGAAATGTACTCAGCCATATCCTTTTTCATTCCTGGCCAGAAGTACTGCTTTCTAGCTGTAGCGATTGTCTTCTGATATCCTGGGTGACCAGAATACGGAGCTTGATGGATTTCATCCATAACAACTCTCCTCAAATCCGCTACATTTGGAATATAAAATCTGCATTTAAAAGAAAGAAGTCTGTCTTCTTCCAATTTATATCCCTCATACCTCTTCTCAAGACTTTGCTTTTGTAACTTGTCTTTTACCTGCTCATACAATCCATCTCCGGCAACATGACTAACAATCTGCTGCCTCAAATCTGATTGGCAAATACTAAGGGATTCCACATGCATTTCTTGCATTTTCCTGTTGAGTGCATCAGCTACCTTATTTTCCTTTCCTTTTATGTGCTTGATCTCAAAATCAAACTCACATAAAAACTCCAGCCATCTTGCTTGCCTAGCATTCAGAGTGGGCTGATCAAACAAATACTTCAAACCACAATGGTCTGTTCTGAGCTCAAATCTCCTGCCCATCAAGTAATTTCTCCACATCTTGAGAGCATGTACTATGGCTGCAAGCTCTAGATCATGAGTGGCATAGTTCTTCTCATGCTCCTTCAATTTTCTTGACTCATAACATATCACATGGTTGTCCTGCATAAGGACTCCTCCAAGCCCTTGTCCACATGCATCGGTACATACCACAAAATCTTTTTCTGGATCTGCAACTTTCAATACTGGTGCACTGGTGAGAAGACTCTTCAATCTCTGGAATCTTTCTTCACACCTTGATGTCCATTCGAACTTCATCCCCTTCTTTTGCAAAGAAGTGATAGCATGTGCAACTTTGGAGAATCCTTCAATGAATCTCCTGTAATATCCTGCAAGTCCCATGAAAGATCTTACATCTGTCACATTCCTTGGAGTAGGCCAATTCATAATGGCTTCAATCTTTTCAGGGTCCACAGATATACCCTCCTCTGAGATAATGTGACCCAAATACTGAATTCTATCTCTATAGAAGTCACACTTGCTCAGTTTTGCATACAACTAATGCTCCCTGAGCACTTGCAATGTCATCCTCAAATGCTCTTCATGCTCTTCCTCATTCTTAGAATATACAAGAATGTCATCAAGGAAAACAAGAACAAACTTGTCCAAATACCTGCTGAAGACACTATTCATAAGGCACATAAATGTAGCTGGTGCATTTGTAAGGACAAATGGTACCACTACAAACTCATAATGCCCATACCTTGTCCTGAAGGCTGTCTTATGAATGTCTTCATCCTTGATTCTCACCTGATGGTAACCAGACCTCAAGTCAATCTTGGAAAATACCCTTGCTCCTCGCATTTGATTAAAGAGGTCATCAATCCTAGGCAAAGGATACTTATTCTTCACTGTAACCTTGTTCAACTTTCTGTAATCAATACATAACCTGAGTGTACCATATTTCTTCTTTACAAATAGAACTGGTGCTCCCCAAGGAGACACACTCGGCCGAATATACTTCTTTTCCAACAACTCTTGCAGTTGCATCTTCATCTCTAGCATCTCCGGTGTACTCATCCTGTAGGGTGCCTTGGACACTGGTGCTGCTCCTGGCACAAGTTCAATTGTGAAATCAATGTCCCTCTTTGGAGGAAGCCCTGGAATCTCATCAGGAAACACATCCCCGAATTCCTGTAACACCTGATAGTCCTCCAACCTAGGAGTTTCATCTCTCGTTTCCTCCAAAATTTGAGCTGCATACAACTGGAAACCCTTCCTATAGAACTTCTTTAACTGCATAGCTGAAACCTGTCATACTGAAATCACCTTTGGAATACCTTGCACAACTACTAGGTTCCCTTCTTCATTCATGCATTCAAAAGTCTTATTGTAGCAATCAAGCTTCACCCGGTGAGCTTCTAACCAATCCATTCTGATGAGAACATCATAGGAACCAAGCGGTAGAACATTCAAATCTACACACGTAACCAATCCATTCATAACCAACGAACATTTCTCTACCACTTCACTGACCTTTCTCTTAGTTCCAGTGGCTAGCTGAACTAACCAAGACTTCCTATGCTTTACTTTCTTAAAAGCACAAATCTCTACTACTCTAGGAGTAATGTAACTGTGAGTAGAACTTGGGTCAATCAAAATAGAAACAGATTGCTCAGCAATATTACCTGCTACTTCAACCACAGCTGATTGGTGATCTGCCTGACGGTCCTCCAGTGCTGCATAGATCCTAGGAACTGCCCTTGCTACTTGACCCACTGTTTCTGCTTCTTGAACATTATAAGCTGGCCTTGCACTCTCATTCTCAAGTGGACAATTTCTGCGCATGTGGGATCCTCCACATTTCCAACATTGAAGTGGCCCTCTATTCTGTTGTGGATCTTTATGCTTTTCTCCGGTCACTCCAACTGGCTTACTCGCAGCTTGGGATGGCTGCTTCTGCTGATTCCTGAAGCTAGAAGGTTTGAAACCTTTCTTCCTTTGGTCAAACTTATCATTCTTCTTGTCCTTCCATGCCTTATGGAAATCCGACTTACCTTTGCTTTGCTCATAGCAATACTTAGCTTTCCTTATTGCTTCTTCAAGAGTTCTAGGTTCATAAAACTCAATTCGATCTTTGTAAGACTGAGGTAATCCACTCAGAAAACGCTGGACATTTACTTTTTCATCTCTGATGTACCGGACATACCTCAATAGCTCCAAAAACTTATTGGCATACTCTTCCATGGTCTGCTGTCCCAATCTCAGCTCATGGAACTCCTTGATCTTGTCATCATAATACCTGTCAGATAGGTATTTCTTCTTAAAATACTTCTTGAACTGCTTCCACTTCAGTCTCCTTTCACTGATCCTCTTTACTTGCTTGAATTGTTCCCACCAAATGGATGCTCTTCCATTCATATTGAATATGGAAACTCTTACCTTCATGTTTCCTAAATAATCATGTACTTGAAAGTACTTTTTAATCCCAAGAAGCCAAGCTTCAGCCTCTTGTCCAGTCTTTACCTCACCATCAAACATAGGAGGTTTAGCTTTCTTAAATTCATCACGAGAGCGATCCCTGTGGTGTCTCTTTCTTTTTCTTTTATGAGAAGAAGAACTGGAATCCCCGCTAGATTCTTCAGAATCAGACGTTCCACTAGAAGTTCTTCTCTTTCTCCTAGTACTGCTCTTACTGCCTTCGGGTCTTGCTGTGCCTCGTCCAGAGTCTATCTTCTTATGCAAGTCCGTCAAACTCTGCAACATTGCAACTTTCAACTGATGCTGCTCTTCCTGGGCTTTGATCAAGCTTCTCATAGTGGCTGCAACATCTGACGGTGTCTCTTGGAATCTCCTTCCATTAGACTCAATGTCATCATTTCTATTACGGACATTCTCTCCCATGGCATCTTCTGCTCTCTCGTAAGAATCCTGAGCATCATACCCATCCTGGGTTCTCATATTGAACCACCCCTTACTTACCAAACTGCACTACTTGGACTACTTCCCTTGAAAGCGACTATGATTCTGCAAACGTGTTAGTAACACAAATGTTAGACACATAACATTGATATAAATCAGAATCACTTACCTTCTCTTGGAATAACCATAAAATAACAATTTTCCCAGACACACAAAAATTTTCCTTATCCAAGAACATCTATCTGAGGGGGACGACGGGGGTCAAGGGCATTAGCTCGCTGCCTCTTTCCTCATTTTATCCCCTGAAAATTCTCTGTAAAACAGCTCAAAAATCCCTCTGAAACAGTTAAAATCTGCTGGAAAAATCTCATGGAAAACTCAAATTTTCCCTATGCAAATCGGCTGTCGGCTGCCTCTCTGATTGGCTGTTGGAAGCCTTTCTGATTCGGATGGTTTAGCCATTTAGGCAGCCGCAATGGCGGCTCTTGGAAGCTCCAATCCTTCCGCTGAATCGACTCTTCTTCCATTCTCTCTCCGCTGAATCGGCTCCCGGAAGCTCCAAACCTTCCGCAACGGCGGCTCTCAAAAGCTCTAAACCTTTCGACTTCGCGCTTACGTCGGACGTCGGCTGACTTTCACATCGGAAGTCGGATGGCTTTGGCTTCCATAACGGTGGCTCGCCCAATCTTAACTTCTTCCGATCGACACTTAGAACAATCTCGAACGTCGGACGTCGGCGGACTTTCATAACATCGGACGTCGGACCACTTTCCCTTCCGATCGTTCCGACACTTAGACAAATTTTCACGGCTTTCCCCAAACGGTTCCGGCGTCGGCTGTCGGATGACTCTCACGTCGGACGCGGAATCGCTTCGCCGTCCGCAACGGCAGACAGTAGACTTCACTAATCCTTCCGCAACAGCAGACGGGAACTTCACGAAACCTTCCGCAATGGCGGACAGGAACTTCTCCAGTTCTTCCGACTGTTCACACTTAAACAGAAATTTCCAAATTACAAATTTTTACAGTCTTCCACTGGTTCGGCTAGGCAGAATGAGATACACCTCTGTCAGTTGTTCTTCCTTGGCCCATAGAGGCCCATTGCTGCAACTCAGAGCTCTGATACCATGCTGTCACGTCCCCATGCCTCCGACCGGCAAATGGGACGCGACTCCAAGCTTTATCAGACCGGGCTAACCGCCCATGAACATGTACATGCTTAAATAAAATTCATAAACAGAATGCTTAAAGAGAATTTGAACTAAAACATGCACATAGGAATGTTTATCATACATAGATGCATTTTAATCATCATACACAGCGGAAAAACAACATTAATTCAAACAAGCATTCTATCAACATGTTCATTTCATATTCATTAACAGTAAATATAGAATTGCAGAGGTAAAATACACAAGATCACTTATCTTATGAAATATTTGCTCCGCAACCAGCTACGTCGCTACAACGTTCCCCCCAACCATAGTCCAGTGTGCTCCTTAATCTCTCAGCAGCACTACCACCCCCGACCTGGGCATGATTCTCCAAGGAATAAGGGAACTAGCAGGCTTACACATAGCCAGGATACACAAAACACATAGCCAAGCCAACAAAGTTGGGTTTATCAGGCCATTAAAGAGCTGATGAAGGCAATTTGCTAAGCTGGTGAGCTCATTACAGAGCCAAGGACACCTACACCAGAACTAGCCTGACCTCTAATACACCCAAACACTCCCAACACAAGGAATCAGTCCCTTCTCTGCTACACAGTCCCTCAGGCCCCGCATTCCCTTCCAGTGCTATTCAGGGGTGATGGAGAAGAAGGCCAGCCCTCTAGCTCTTTCTGTGTGGTTTCCAGCCACCAGGTTTATCAAGCAAATCTAAGCCAACATCTCTGCTCCTCTCACAGTCCAAAGACCAACCATTGCACTCCAGCTAATTTAGCTATTACAGCTTAAACCAGGGAAAAACGACTTCAACCCATCTACAACAGTCCCCAAACGTAACAGCAAAAACGACTCACAACATGGGGGAAAACACACAGTCCTAAAGCTTATCAGTGAGCACAACTCACAGTAGGAAAAAAACGTCCCAAATAGCCTGTGCGTGAGACCAATAGTCGGTGAGACAGCCAAAAACGTGAATGGCCCTTCACAGCCATGGTAAAAACACATGAAGCTACAAAAACGTGAATGGAAAAATGCACCAGCAGCTCCCAAAACGTGAGGAAGACAACCCAATCCCTGGCACTACAAAAACGACCTCCAATCCATGGGAAAAATGAAGCCAACAACCAAAAACGTGGAATGAAAGACACAGGAGAAACTCCAGCTGCTCCCAAAAGCCCCAACGTGAAGGAGAATGGTGAGGAAAATGGAAAACGTGGATGCCTGGCAGAATGGCCTACGTTTTTGGGCATTTTCCTTGCCAAGGAAGTCAGAACACGTTTCTCCAAAAATGGGTCTCTGCCCAATTCGAATTTTTGCCCATAAGGCTTCCCATTCCATGCAATAACTAACTCAACCACATTCTGGCAAAAATAAATGATTGGGGAAAACGACAAGAAAGGTAGTTGACAGCTTGATGGGTTTTCTCATAGACATTTGGCTTTTCCCCATTGGCCCATAGGTTAAATATTTCACCCCCCCCTTATCCTTAGGAAATCATGCCCCATTCGATTTAGTTGCCACGACCGTAGTTGGTTGTGTCCATTAATTAATTATGATGCATATTTACATGATGGCCAACATAATATACGCCGCATGCCCCGATATACCATCGATGACAAATTTAAATCCAAAACACAGCATTACCGATCAATGGTGGGGCTTTGGCCTTTAGCTCTGCACCATGATCATTACAATATATATATACATCATATACATCTAATGTAATGGGGTCAAAACTGGGACATTACACCACCAGCAATGAACCTCACGATGGGAGAAGAATGACTACGCCCTTCATTCATTCTCTCCACTGCGCGTTATCTCCATGGTCTATTTGTTCCTCACGATTGACTGTTCATCCACGCGCATAAGCGGAGCTGTTCATCCTCATGCAGGGACGCCATCCTTGCCTTAGCTGTTCATTCTCACACACAGGAGATTTCCTAGTTTTACCCACGGATTTTTTCCTCTAAGGATTTGTGGATGGTGTGGCTGTATACATTCCTCACAGGCCTATTTATGGGTTCTGCGTTGTTGCTACTCACACAGCAAGCTGGGAGCTGTGCTCTCTCATCCATGATTTGTTGTGGAGGGACCATTCACGTTTTCAGCTATATGACCTCCTCACAGACTGGTATGGTCGTGTAATTCTTCCCGTCATTTCAATGTTGAGATTTGGACCGTTGCTCTTCCCGTGATTTACGGTTGTCGTTGTTCTCCTCAATATTTGTTGTGTTACTGTGGTCTCCCTTACACTGTGATTGTTGTGGTCTTCCCTATATTTTGGGGACGGGAGTCTGTTCATTTCACGCACAGTGTATGCTGATACATTTTGGGACTGTCGATTTCCCCCATGTTGTAAATTGTGTGCACTGATACGTTCAATGGCCTGTTGTAATTCGCTTGGGAGTCGTTTTGGCCACGATAGGGCCAAGAACGACTCAGGAATCGTTTTTCCCCTGTTAAGCTGTAATTGCTGATTAATTGCATGTGTGCAATGGTTGGTCTTCGGACTATGTTGGGAGCAGGGATGGGGGCTTGGTTTGCTTGATAAACCTGGTGGCTAGAAACCACACAGACGGAGCTAGAGTGATGGCTTTCTTCTCCACAACCCCTGAATAGCACTGGAAGGGAATGCAAGGCCTGAGGGACTGTGTAGGAGAGAAGGGACTGATTCCTTGTGTTGGGTGTGTGTGGGTGTCTTAGAAGTTAGGCTAGTTCTGGTGTAGGTGTTCCTAGCTCTGGAATGAGCTCACCATCTTAGCATTTAGCCTTTCCCAACTTCTGGATGGCCTGATAAACCTAACTGTGTTGGCTTGGCTATGTTTTGTGTATCCTTGGCTATGTGTAAGCCTGCTAGTTCCCTTATTCCTTGGAGAATCATGCCCATGTCAGGGGTGGTAGCGCTGCTGAGAGATTAAGGAGCACACCGGCCTATGGTTGGGTGGAACGTTGCAGGGACGTAGCTGGTTGCGGACGAGTTCTTTATAAGATAAGTAATTTGTCTATTTTACTTCTGCAATCATATTTCTGTTAATGAATGTGATGAACATGTTGAATGAATGCTTGTTTCCGCTGCGTATGATAAATATTTGCATCTGTGTATGTTCTACCTCAATGCATCTTGTTATCAGCATTTTGTTTCAGCATTTCAGTATTTTATGCCTTCACATGTTCATGGGGCTGGTAGCCCGGATGGTTAACGCCATGGTTGCGTCCTCTTCGTTGGTCGGAGGGTTGGGGACATGACAGTTTCTCAAGGAACCCCTCACATTATAGAGGAACAATATGATGGTCAATTTCACCTAAATCCTTCGACGGATGCAAACACAATAAAGGGACCATCAATCAATCACTTAGGGGGAATCACACCCTTCGAGGTACAAGTGAAATTTTATATCCCTTTATTTCAAGGCCAGATCGATGTTGATTCTGTAGATAAATGGTTGAGTCTTCTAGAATGGTATTTCTCTGTCCACATTTTTTTTGACAAGGAAAATATCACCTTTGCGCTCCTTTAGTTGTCCCCCATGTCAAAAATTGGTGGGAAACTTGATGTGAGCAAAACTTAACGAGGGATTCTGAAATGTTTAAGTTCGATCCCACATAGGCCAATTTTATAGATTTCATTAAGGAACAATATTACCCTATGGAGAACTATGATGACCAATACACAAAATGGACCATTCTGCATCAAGAGACGAATCAAGTAGTGTCAGAGTACACCAACAACTTTCATACCTTTTGCACAAATATGGGTATCTCAGACCTTGAGAAACACCTGATTCTGAAATATCGAAGTGGCCTACATTGGTATATCTGAACTGAGACAGAATTCCTATACATATCTTCACTGGGAGTCGCTTATCAATATCTTGTCAAAATAGAGCATAAATTTCAAGGAACGTCAAGCTGTCATTCTCGAGGAGACAGACACTTCAAAGTACAAGTTGACTTTGATATCCCTTTATTTGAAAGCCATATTGATGTTAATGCCCTAGATAAATGCTTGTGTGATAGAAGTGTATTTCTTTGTCCACTTTTTTCCTGACAAGAAAAAAATCACCTTTGTGCCTTAGGGTTGTTCCCCATGTTAAAAACTGGTGGAAAACTTATTTTGAGCAAAACATAACAGAGGATTCTAAAATGTTTGAGACCAATCCTACTTCAGACTCTTTTATAAATATAATTAAGGAACAATATTCCCCTATGGGAAAATATGACGACCAATACACAAAATCGACCATTATGTGTTAAGAGAAGGACCTAGTGGTGTTGGAATACACCAATATCTTTCATTTCTTGCACATAAATATGGGTATGAGAGAATACTAGAAACACTCGGTTCTGAAATATCATAGTGGCATACATCATTACATCCAAATAGATATGGAATTCTTGTACATATCTTCACTAGGAGTCGCTTCTCGGTATGATGTCAAAATAGAGTAAAAATTTCAAGAAAAGAATAAGACCAATTTTGGGCATGTGAATTCACCACAATAGAAGCATAGAAAAGGTATCCCAAAGTTACAAAACAAAGTACAACACAAGGATAACCAACCTCAAGGAAACTCGTCCAAGAAGGTTGTTGGGAAGGTTAATAATGACACATGAAAGTGGTGTGAATTCCACAAAATACCCTAGCACAATACTGATGAATGTCACTCAAAGCAGTCATCGGTGGTCTATATCAAAGCTTCAAATTTAGATCATGGTTTCTATTTCGATTCAGAACACAATGTCACAATGCATACATGGGACACATATCATTGATTCAAAACCTAGTGTCATTGTCGTTACCACGAAGATTAAGCTAGAGGAACTAGAAGGGCCAGAGGGACAAAAATGCCTCTTCCACTGACAAATGTGGGTGAATGGAATCCCCCTACATTTTTTTTTCCAGTAGTAGAAACATAAAAATATTGATCTTAGTAGAAGTTAATAAAAATATTGGAGCTACCAGAAACATCACACCCACAACCATACACCATTGGTTGGATAAGCCAAGGAAAAGGTATATGTGTCAGTCATCAATGTCATATACCATAAAGAATCAAGGATTTCAAAGATGAGGTGTTGTGTGATGTGGCCCCATTTGAATTTTTTGATGTTCTTTTAAGGAAACCATATGAGTGGAAGCATCATGTTATGTATGAGACATGGCCTCGTAGTGTCACTGTGACTTTGGGAGGACATATCTACTGGATACCAAAGTAGTTTCACCTACCGAAATCTCTTTGACCTCAACTAATCAATGCAAGAAGATAATATTTGACACTAGGAAATTTTCCATCTTCACAATTGCCTCTAAATATCAAATCACAAATACCTCCAAAACCTCTGCACAAGGTCCCTCTACTTAGTATAAACAAGAAGAATGCAAAGGAGATTTTTCCTTGCATATCCATGTACCTCTACAATGAAAATCCATGCATTAAACGATCTCCTCCATAAACAAATCATCCACATTGTTTTAGACCAAGGATGACAAGGAAACCAAAATTGTTGCAGAACGAATCAAGTGTATCCAATAACAACAATTATGGCCCTATTGGGATTTCAAAGAAAGTTATCATTTTCACCTCAACAAATGCTTCACCAAGAGATAAAATCAACACACTGTTCACCATGTGATAAGGGACTCAACGCAATGGATACCATTACTTCATAAAGGGGGGAAGATTGATCCTGATGGGTATTAGTGGCCACCCATCTATTCCATTGGCTCCATAAAAAATTTCCATCTTGGAAGTTTTTACAAGTTTTTGGGTCAATAGACTAGTCCAAAAGGATATTATGAGCCAACCACCTATTCCATTGGTTCAAAATAGTTTTTCCGATTTGGAAAGTTTTATGTTTTTTTGGAGTCATAACTTTATGAATTGTTTTGAGTACTAAATGACTTTTTTAGGTGACACAATAGTATATACATATATAAAGGCACATTTGGATGTCCAAAATTTGTTCTTTTTGGATAGACCTTTCCAATGAGCTATTGAATTCCCTAAATGGATATCCTATGCAAAAAATTATGTCCTTGAGAAGTTGATACCTCAACTAACCCCCTTAGGGCCCGCAATCCTTTTTATGATTCATCTCCAAGGGTTAGGGTTTTGGATGTTTATGGTTTTCTCCCTCATGCTTATGATAAAATGCCCCTTGGCCTTCTTTTGTAATTATCTTGTCACGAATGAGCATAGACACCACATCTCTTCTTAGAGATAAAGCTACCACCATTCTAGTTGCTTTTATTTCACAGTTTGTTCTATTTCATTCATTTAATAGAATCTGAGTTTACTACACTACAACAAAAACCTGTGATTAGCGTCCTTTTTACCTTCCTTTTTAGCGTCCACTATCACTTCTAGTGTATTTTTCATCATTTTTTGGACAAAGTGGACGCTTTTCCACGGGATGGCGCTTTTAATGGAGTTATTTGCGTCCCTTTTTAAAAGTTGGCACTATTTTGGACGTCAATTAGCATCCCAATTAACGTCCTAATTAGCGTCCCAATTTGCGTCTCAAGTAGCATCCCAATTAGCGTCCCAATTTCCGTCCCAAGTAGCATCCCAATTAGCGTCCTGATTAGCATCCCATTTAGCGTCCCTTTTGAAAAGTTGGTGCTATTTTGGATGCTAATTATCATCTCAATTAGTGCCCCAATTAGCGTCCCAATTAGCATCCCAATTAGCGTCCCAATTATCATCTCAATTAACATCCCAATTAACGTCCCCATTAGAATCCAAAAAATTATGATAACTCCCTATAGGAGATAGATCCTTTTGTGAGCAGGAAGTGTGACGTTAGAAACCTAGCTACCATATAGGAGAGTTTGAAACAAATAAGGAGTACAAGACCAAGAATGGTTGAGGAATCCAATGCTACAGAAGCTGCAACTACAATAGATCAACCTGATAAGAAGACATTTTTGTGTCAGATCATTGGTGTCTTAACATACTTTTGAAGCTATAATATGAGATTTTATAAATGGGGATACTCATGAGAGTAATATAGAGGCTAACAATACATAAATTGCTTGGGGTTCTAAGGGTTTTAATGACCATACCTATGGTGGCTGCAAAAATTATTTTAAAAAATATAAAATATGAGTGGAGTCATTCTTTAACATAGAGTAGAGATGTTCCTGAATGCAAGTGCTTACAATCCCCCCCATACAGTCAACCCATGGCAAGCTTCAAAGTTGATAGGTGGTAGACATGCATGTGGGAAGATGGGAATTGAAAACATGGTGGTACATCGACAAGGAATGATATTTAAATGCAAGTGCATGTAAAGGGCTCTCAATGTGACTCCTTGCATTGATGTTTCACATGGTATGTGTCCTACAGATTAATGGTGAGGCTTCTCCCCACGTGCGAAAGCATGGGAATGATATATAAACCTTGGCAAATATTCCTACGTGGTGTTGTTTCTTAATTGTGTAGGCATGGGAAGAGGCTTTAAACATGATTCTTTGTATGGCTCTTGCGTTGTCTTACTAGTTCTGATTTTTTTTCTCCATGGAGGAACGTAGCAAGAAATTAGCTCACTCAAAAATTGACAGAATGCAATAGAAAGGGCATCGGTACTAGTGGTGACAGAGATTTGTCTTATTATGAAACCCCTATTGGAAAAAATGCAAGGTACATCATAAGTAGTTTTAATGTGGGTAATGGTATTTTTTGTGGTGAAGTTATGCCTACAATGGTGGACGATTGGAGCCATATGGTTCATATGGCGTGGGTACAGGTTCGAAACCCCTAACAACATTTGATGATCATGGGAATTTGGAAAATATTACCAAGGCTTCTCCAAAGGATGAAACACATGATGGAGGAAACGATGTGCATAAACTCAGGGTGAACATACTCCTAAATTCAAGTTCTCATACTATCTTGGATGTGCTATACCAGGTCATAATCCTTCCCTGTTTTTATTTTTTGAATTATTGTTCATGAGTGGATTTATTTTATATTTGTGACTTCTTATGTTTCTAATTGTGAGTTGTATTAGAGATTCAGAGTTCAAACATAATCACTTGCAACATGAGTCAAACACTTTATAAGTAGGTAAACTAACATGAATATTGGGTATAGAGTACAAAATTAACACCCCAAAAATACACAAGATGATACTTGACCCAACCAAAGTATTTCTTGCATGATATCATTTCTTAGAATTTCCCATAAACCATATGTTGAGAGAAAATATTCTTGCATATGTTCAATGTTTTTCCTCTTTGTATAGGTTGTCCTTGAATGATGAATTAAAGTCATTGATTTCCAATTGGGATTATGTTCCAAAATCGAAGCATTAATGCAAGGGTTGTTTCATTTATTTGCTTTTTTATTGCTTACTTCACTCTGATTCCCCACCTAGTCCCTCTGAGAAAGAGAGAACGGTAGTTAGTTGAACTCCCTTGAAGTGCTTCACAATGGATGTTGGAGATTACTATCCTACAAATATCCAAGGGGTATTTGGGCAGTGTCACTTGAGGTTAAACCACCTTGACCTATTGGGAATGATTAGTGTCATGATCTAGCTTAACTTTCTCAATAATTTTAGTCGGGGGTGATCTTGTAACTTCTCACTCTCAATGGCATGATGATGTAGTTCCATTTCTATCCACCATGTTAGCTATTGATCCTTTTTACGCTTTTTTTATCAAAGCCTTCGAGTGGGAATTCTTAAAATTCCACTGGTGACAAGAAATAGCCAAGTGACTAGTCCCTTAACACAATATCTACACTTGAAAGCCACTTGTTCATAGTCCAACTTTTGGGACCAAATATCACCTTCCACATTCCAAAGAATTTTCTTTGGAAGACCAAAACTCAGATCTACCTTAACACAAATCCTTGTATAGGTAATTTTTAGGCTTAAAATGGTTTATGAGGAGATTGAAATAAATTTTCACAAACACTCCTCAATATTATCATGGGAGTTTGTTTTCTAGAAAAGTAGAGAAAGGTTCAAAATCCTCTCCAAAACTAGGAGATACAACTTTAAGGCTTTAAACAATATTTCATAATCCTCTACAAATTTTCATAGGAACTTCTCAATAGAACTATCAAGGGAGTTGCATTATTGAAATGTAATGAGAGGTTTGTAATCCTCACCCACATTGGGAGTGAAGATAAAACCTTTATGTATGGACCAAAGGATTCATGCCAAGGCCACAAAAACAATCTATTGACACCCTAGATATGGGGGTTATTATCTAGTTGTTTTTCTATCAAGAACTTCTGAAAATACTTAATGAAGAATAATTTGGTACATGGATGGATGAAGGAATCAATCAAAAAAACATCTTCTAGGATCTTGAGATCCAATAATGATGATTGATCTACTTTGGCCAAAAATGATTGAAGCAACAAGTTAGTTCATGGGAGCTGAAATGGTCTTTCTTAGGATTGACCACTAGAGGGTTCAGATTGGTGGTTGGAGCCTTGAGATCACATTCTATACTATAAACCTACAATAGTGAGGAATATTAATGGAGTTGTACAATAATGTCTCTAAACATGGGATGATCCCTCCCGTTTCAAGAAGAGGTGCTTCAGACACTTGGATTCATCAAAGCCTCCATGATACTAGCTAGGTTTCCCCATTCCAAGGGTTTGGAAACATACACAGGTTGAGAAGAACCTAGGACAAGGAGATGATATTGTAGATCCCATCCCTTTATGTGAGGCGAGCGATGAGGAAAATGATCCTTCCCCAAAAGGTTTACAAGAGAAGCCTAAAGGCGCATGACTGAGGTCATGGTGTAATAAGTAGAGTTCCAACATGTGAAACAAAAGGATTATAAGAAGATGAGTAGAGAGTTCCATGCCTTTGAGTTTGACAAATCAAGTTGCCCAAGATCCTAGGAATGAGTGGGAGGAGAGGGATTGGTGAAGGTCTCTGTGAGTAAAGTTTAACTATCATACAACATTTCAAACAAGATGTGGGTTCAAAATATCCTAGGGTAATAACACATAACAATATAAACAAAGAAGGAGCATGTGCATATTTTGATGGTGCTTCTCAAGCTACCCCTTTGATAGTCACCTATGCGGGATTTTATATTAAGTGACTCAATTGATTTCCATTATTATGAAATGTACTTTTAAGCACATGTTGAAATTCACGGAATTTACATTTTGCTTTATTTTAAAAAATTGTAACAATTAATTTTACAATATATAAATTTGATAGCATTATATTTACACTAAATGTATCATGAATTGTATTTTCATGGTTTCTTCATTACTTTTTTAAAACATAAATATCATTAAAATATTATTATTTAAAATTTATTTTTAAGTTTTAAAAATAAAATATATATTTGTAATTAATAATTTATATGTTATTTTAGTGTATATATATATATATATATTAATTATATTTTCATACTAAAATTTCCTTGATACATTTTAAAAATATAAATATCATTAAATATTATTAGTTTAAATTAAAAAAAATAAAAATTATATTTAATAATTTAATAATTTATATATATATTTAGTCTTTTATTTATCAAATTTAAAAAGAAAAAGAAATGCAAAGCCTCCCAATAATTCCCCCATATACTCAAACTAAAATCCCTTCAATTTTTCCCTTTTGATCAAGAAAGCAAAGCTTTAAGGAGTGAGTGTTTCTTCAATGGACTCTGCATCATAAGATGGAACTCGTAGCTGTCAGTCATCACTCGTCATCTTACATAGCTAAGCACAAAGCGCCTGACGTGAAGCACAAAGTGCCTGAAGTGAGTGAGTGATTATAATTTATGATATTTCCAATATTTTGAATTATCAAACTTTATATCATAGGAATTTTAAAATCTTGAGAAATTTACATAAACTAGTATTTTTAATGTTGCTCTTCTTTTGAAATGTTAACATAAATTATGTCCTTAAATAAAAGGATAAATTGAGATTTTAATTTTTTTCAAAGGAAAATTTTAACTTTACACTTCTACGGAGTACTAAAACTCTTTGGAAGGGTTCAAATTTAAACGCTCAAGGAAACCATAGGCTGAGTGATCCAAAGAATGATATTTATGTTACTTGTTTCCATTTCAAATATTCCAACACGATGGAAAATACTGCCAAATCTAGCACCATCTTCACATTTGTCGAGACTGCAAAAAGAGCGAAACAACTCATTTTCCAAACTGGGGTAACTGGGGTAGAAGTCTGAAGTGTGCTGGGACTGAGGAATACAGCCTACCAAATCTGCAACCTACTCAAATATGTTGCGGCCTACGATAAGAAGGCAAGGACCGAGGAATATAGCCTACCAGATCTGCAACCTGCTCAAATATGATACGGTCTGCGATAAGAAGGCAAGGTATGTCCACTCTGAAACTGGTCTCCATATTTTCTTAATCACAAGCAATGGGGTTATTTCTAGGCATTTTGAGACAAACAAAAAATTTGGAGATTATTAGTTTGTCTAACAGTTTTAGTCCAAGCATCCCTGGATTATTGCTCTAAATACCAGTATGTTATTCATCAAATAGACCTGAAATACCGGTATATTATTCTTTAAATTATGAATTTCTTTGAATTCCTGTATGGATTCATTTTTTTTTGCAATGATTCCATTTGATTCTATAACTACCTTTTGTCATCTATGCTTAACGCATCTTAGAAATCTCTTGCCTTATGATCTCATGAATTTCCCTCTCTGGCCCCAGCTCTTCCATTCCCACTATATGCTGCATCCTTATTTTTTCCTTCACACTCTGAGCCCCTTGCTCAAAATTTCCCCTGTATCTACTTGCATTGCTTGATGATCCAAAATTCTTAATAAAGGGCTTTTTCCAAATATGTATTTGCTACTGCGTCCATTTCAATTAGTTCCACATCCATTTCAATAAGTTCCATGTGATTCTGTATGGGTGTGCTCCCTTTTATCCTGTAGTAATTTGAAGTAATCAGTAATATTTTTCAAACTTTTCCATTTTCATTGCCAATATTGTTCTCAGCTACTAAAAAAAGAGAGGAATAATTAGTTTGCTCCTCATAAAACACAAGTACCAGAGCCCTCAACAAGAGCTAAATATCGAAGTGAGGTGTCTTAGAGAGAAACAGATATAATCCATCCATGGCTATAAATTCTTATGTCTCCATATCTTTCTTTCGATTTGCTATTTATTCCATATGGTTATCTACCTCAAGGACTGGTTGCACTTTAGAGACACCATTGCACAAAAACCTTCCACCTATAGCAATAATGTAGGCCATTCGAGATCCTCGGGCACATTGAGGTGTATCACATTATTTTACCTCCTTCTGGGAATTTTTTGACCTTCAAACAATAGCCTCCAGTTTTTTAAATATGGGAAATGTTTAGGGCATCCAAGCAAGGTCGATCCACATTTATGTTCCAGTGAAATCCTGTTAAAGTATTAAATCCAAGTTTTATACTTTTCAAAGAACACATGTTAATACATCACGTTCCAAGCCCATACTATTTTGAATTTTCTAGCAATGCAAGATGCAGGCCTCACATAGATAACTGATAAATGATATCAATATGTAAAATGTAAAATATTGTAATATAAATTTATGACTTCTAGCAAGGGGACAAATTAGTAATGAAATAATTATTGGTTTAAGGTTCAATCAATCAGGGGTTGAGTTCACCTGGAAAGGGGCAGATCCTGGAGGAAATAGTCTCACACCAATCAGAATAAAGGCTTTTTAGGTGAAACATACACATTTAAGTTTTTGCAGTCAAGTCACGCATGCATACTCTAGAGGCATTCTTGAAACATTTGATCCATTGACCATGTGCCTTTCCTGGAAACATATAAGAATCAAACAAGACATTTGCAGTAATGACAAGAACATGGCAAGGGTAGCAAATTGTGTACTGTCATTTCTTACCTAGTTCGTTTGTCTTAAATCTTACACTATTGAAGTTGTCACCCTCTATCCAGTATTGGAGTATCTGTAGCTTTATTAATTTAATGTAATTGTGATTAAGATGTTTTAATTATGTAATCAAAATATCACTACTGAAGAGTATTTGTTAATTATTTACTAGATCATTTAATGTACCCAACTGTATTTTCTGTTGAGAATCTACAAGGTTACTTGCTATTTTGATGTCCAATTGGGAGTATGACTCTCCAGGAATTATCTATGCAATACAATTGATGTAATTTCCCATTACATTACTCTATCAATTCCATCAACAGTAAAATCTAAGTATTTTAGGCACTGACATTCAAAGTGTAGGTATCCATATTACTCTAGATTTCAGTGCATCGTCTTAACCATCTTGGCTAACTTCAAAATCTTAAGAGAAAAGCTTAAACCAGCACGAATGCCATAGCTACAATATAAAGTGAGAGGGATAAATAATTTCTTTCCACAAACGCGATACCATAACATACAGGCCAAGTGCTAAGATAGAAGCAGAGAGAGTTCAGAGAAATTATTAGTACCCATCTGTCAATCTCATAAAAACATGCTAACAAATTGTCATTCAGACAAGCATATTATGCTCAAAAGTTTTCCTCTGCATTCATGATCTGGATTTATGTGTGAACGAAATGAAAGAATAGAAACAGAGTCATAATAACAGACATTGTGTAAAGATAATAGAGATACAGAGTCATAATAACAGACATTTTGTAAAGATAATAGAGATACAGTAAACAAATATTCTATTAAATTGCGGAAATAGAACAGACTGTAATACAATTGCTAGAATGGTGGTAGCTATCTCTGAGAAGAGATGTGGCTACTACACTCATCTGTGCCAAGATGAATACAAAATCAGTTCAAAGGGGCCTATTTATAATAATAATGAGGGTGAGAACCCCAAAAGTCCAAAACGTAACCCTAGAAGATGAACCGTCATAAAGTTTGCGGCCCCAAGGTGGTAAGTTGAACAGTCAACTTCCTGGGGTCAAAACTTTTGCATACGATCTCTGATTTGGGAATTCGATAGCTCACTGGAAAGGTCTATCTAAGATTTAAAACTTTTGGTCATCCAAATTCATTCCAATAGAAACCATTTGGCCCTGAATTTCCAAAAAACGTCATTTAGGGCCTCAAAACGGCCCGGAAGTTTGGGACCCGAAAAACTGTAGAAAAATAACTAGGAAAATACCACAATGGACAATTGTTTTGAGCTAGTGGAATAGGTGGGTGGCCACTGATCTCCATATAGATCAATCCTCCATCCTTAGGAACTAATGGTCTCCATTGTGTTGAATCCCGTATCATCTCTCGAACTATGTGTTGAGTTGATCTCCTGGTGCGACATTTGCTGAAGTGAAGAGGCTTCCTTTCTTTGACATCCCAAGAGGGTTGTAATTTTTGTATGGATGATTTGTTTCTAGATGAGCACCTTGAATGTGTGTCCTTGCATTGTAGAGGTACTCAAATAGATGAGGAAACGATGGCTCTGTCTTCCTCTTGTGTCTGATGAGCAGAGACACCCTATGCAGAGGGTGTGGAGGTCTTTATGATCTTATGTTCTCCTTCAGATGCAATTGTGAAGAGGAATAATTTTCTGATGTGGGAGCTTATCTTCCTACCCTGCGACACTTTGTTAGGTGCAACGGTCTCTGGTATTCGATAGAGTTTTGCTCCCAAAGTAACAATGACACTGCGAGGTCGTGACTCATATAAAGCATGACGCTTCCACATATATGGTTGTCCTAAAATAACATCACAGACTTCAAGTGGGGCCACATCACACAATACCTCATCTTTGAAAGGATTGATGCCATATGGTAGGAGGAATTGTTGAGTAATACGGATACCTCGTCCTTGGCTTAACCAACCGATGCTATAAGGTTGCCGGTGTGGTGTTTTCAGAAGGTCCAATCTCTTGACGACTTCTGCTGAGATCAGGTTCTTTTGGCTGTCGTTGTCAACAAAAAAATGTAGAGGGATTCCCTCCACCCACATCTGTGAGTGGAAGAGGTGCTCCTATGCCTCTGACTCTTCAGGATCCTCTAGTTGAATCTGTGCAGTAGCAGCAGTGGCAGTGGGGTCTGCATCAATGATCTGCCTCCCATTGTATGCGGTTGTGGCATTGGGCTCAGAATCAGAATCAGGATCTGATTTTGAAGATTTGATCTCGGCCACTAATGAATACTTTGAGAGACATTCATCAATGTTGTGCCAAGGGATTTTATGAAATTCACACCATTTACAGGTGTCCTTCTTTGTCTTTCCATCCCCCTTCTTTGCTTGTGGCGGGGACTGGTTATCCTTTCCTTGTCCTGTGTTTTGCGGGCAAGGGTTTCCCTTGCCTTGCTTCTGTGGTGGGTGCGCAGGTCCAGAGTCTTGCTTGTTCTTTTGTTGAAATTTCCCCTCGATTTTGACAGCATACCGATAGGCGGATCCAAGTGAAGATATGTCGAGGAAGTCCATCTCAATTTGGATGTACCGATGTAGATCACTGCGATATTTCAGAATCAGGTGCCGCTCGGAGTCCTTGATACTCAACTTTGTACGCAGGGTATGAAAGTTATTGGTGTACTCCGACACCGTTTGATCCCTTTCTTGATGTAGAATGGTCCATTTTGTTTACTAGTCATCATAGTTTCCCACAGGGTAATACTATTCCCTGACTACATCTATGAAAGAGGCCCAAGTGGGATTTGTTTCAAACATTCTAGACTCGTCTGATGAGTTTTGCTCACAATAAGTACCCCACCAATTTTGGACATGGGGGACTGCCTTAAGGAGCGCAAAGGTGATCTTTTCTCTGTCAAAAAAATTGTGGACAGATAAATACCCTTCTAGAACATTCAACCAATTATCTAGGGCATCTGCATTGATTTTTCCTTCAAATAAAGGAATATCACATTAGAGGAAATTTCAACTCAAAATGGGCCTCCTAAAATTAATTAATAAAATAATAGTTAAAATAATAAAATAATATTTATTAATTTTGGAAGAAGAAAAGAAAAAACTATTTTTTGTTTGTATTTTTGACATATCTCCCTGTGTTTTTACTCAAATTTCGATCGGGAGAGCTCGTTGGATGCGGAATTAAATTCCACATCCAACAAGTACCCACTCGGCATACTTTTGATGGGCCCCGCTACCCCAAAAACAAGAAATACCTGAAAAAATGGAATGATGTGGGTACTCGTTGGATGCGGAATTTAATTCCGCATCCAACGAGCTCTCCCAATCGAAATTTGAGTAAAAACACAGGGAGATATGTAAAAAATACAAACAAAAAAAGTAGTTTTTTTTATAATACCTATCCCCAAATTTATATTAAAAAAGTGTTTAAGACCTATACGGTATTTCAAATTTAAAGCAATTTCATTGCCTAACACATGATGACATGGAATTTGAATAAAAGTTAAAAGGCCCATTTTGAGTTGAAATTTCCTCTAATGAATTTAACTTGTACCTTGAAGGGAGTTTCATCCCCAAACCGGCTGCTCGTTGAAGATGCACTTGCCGCTGCCGGCATTCATAGTAGGATTTGGGCAAAACTATCCATCATCTTGTTCCTCTGTCGCTCAAGGGCTTCCTCAAGCAACGACTTGATAGGATCTCCTGCTCTGTCGTCTCTCTTTTATTCCGCCATCGGAGGTCATTTGGGACGGCGAGAATGATCAAGTGAAACTAGTTTGAGACCAAACTCTCTATACTCGGACCTCGTCGGGGACATGCACTGAGAAACAATCAAAGAGCAAATTTATCTGATACCACTGATCCATATTTATGTGTGAATGAAATGAAATAACATATACAGAGTCATAATAATAGACATTTTGCAAAGATAACAGAGACACAGTAAACAAATATTCTATTAAATTGCGGAAATAGAACAGGCTGTAATACAATTGCTAGAATGGTGGTAGCTATCTCTGAGAAGAGATGTGGCTGCTACACTCATCCATGCCAAGCTGAATACAAAATGAGGCCAAAGGGGCCTATTTATAATAATAATGAGGGTGAGAACCCCAAAAGTCCAAAACATAACCCTAGAAGATGAACCGTCATAAAGTTTAAGGCCCCAAGGTGGTAAGTTGAACAGTCAACTTCCCAGGGTCATAACTTTTGCATACGATCTCTGATTTGGGCGTTCGATAGCTTGTTGGAAAGGTCTATCTAATATTTACAACTTTTGGTCAGCCAAATTCTTGCTAATGTCAATGATTTGGCCCCGAATCTCCAAAAAGTGTCATTTAAGGCCTCAAAACAGCCCCAGAAGTTTGGGACCCAAAAAACTGTAGAAAAATAACTAGGAAACTGCCATAATGGACAATTGTTTTGAGCTAGTGGAATAGGTGGGTGGCCACCGATCTCCATCTGGATCAATTCATTAGTAAAATATCTTCCTATCATACTTACTGGGTCAATGCCAACATTACAGCCTGGAGACAAGACATCAGTTAACCATTCACTGATAGTGGGGACCCCAGCAGTGCCTGCTCGCATAAGCATCCAATCAGGACCTAACTGGTTCTCTGTCTACAAACAAGTTGTTCACTTTTTAGTACAAAATTAAAAAGTAAGATTTACTGATTCAAATATGCCTTGTCTGATAGTAAATTCTCTGATATGCAATATGGATATCTGATTTGTAAATGATGATATACATGAATAAAGAAATCGGTGATAATGGTCAATATATAATGTCAATAAGTTTAAAACACGTCCTTACCTTATTAGTGTTGCAATTGGCTTCATGTTTTCTTGTTTTGCTTTTACCTTTGCTAGAGAAAAGATACTCGCAAATTTGCAGTGCCATCTCATGTTCGAAGTTCTTGCGTACTCATGAGTGGACTTTTTGGATGAAATGGAAGAATCAAGAGACTTTGATAAACTTATAGTTGCTCATGAAAGGTACCTTAATGCGTTTGTAGAGAACTTACTTCTTGGGGAACGATCTCATCATTTATATAAAACATTGTTTTCATTGTTGTCATTGTTTGATTTCATTTTACGCTTTAGGAACCATGGGGATAGATTATATGAAAGTGGCCATGAAATGCAGGTGAGGTATATTGTTGCATTTGGTCTCTTTGTTGCATTTGGTCTCTAGATTATTTTGTTGATCTTACCCACATGGACATCTACGGGAGAAATTGGCATGCGCTTTGCGTGGGTGTTGATCTTTGAGGTATACATGGACATCATTCTGATTAAAATCTTCTTCAAGGCTAGATATTATTAGCACTGGAAGTTGGAAAAACTGTCATCAAGAGTTCAATAGTTCAAAATGTTGATGAGAAATATTCCAAGATCAGATTTGTAAGTGGAGGAAGTCAATCACTTTCATTTTTTTCTACCATGTAAAAAATGTTGCTGAAGAATTTATTTTATTCTTCAGGGCTAATGGTTTTAGAGTGCGTCCTGCATGCAGCTTGCATCGCAAGGTGTGGCTTAAGAAATTCCATTGGGGTAACCTCAGTTTCATTTGAAGGTTGTATATGTAACATACTTCTTTGGAATATTGTAAGATATAATCAAAATTTTCACCAAAGCTGTGGGAAATGAATGATATGGATCGTTTTTTTTGTAATATGTGCAATTGTTATTTTTTTAATCATGCCTTGTGTGTGCAAGAGAGAATGACCAGTGATAAGTGGAGGACAAGTTCTTTGATATTTATGCCACAGAAAGGATTGAAGGAAAAAATACTGCATATAAGGTAATGATGCTCATTTAATCTTTCTAGAACCTCCCCAATGAAGTTCCAGATGGTTTTTCTTTCCATCATCGATGGATTATTATTGGTGGCAGGAAGAAGGAATAGGGATATAACTGCTCTATCAATGTCATTTTGTTTTATGTAAGAAGTAATGTTTTTACAGAGAATGTTACATGAGATGAACTGTTAAACAATTTTATGATATCAAGGACGAAGTTCAAGGCATGGAAGTTTGGAGCGTTTTGTTCGAATTATTGTGTTAGCTTCCTTTCAGATTATAGCTACACAAAAATACCTTGGTTTACCATATGGATATCCCATGAAGTGGTTGTCTATGTATTTTATTTGGATATTGAGAGTGAATCCTTGTCAATAGCAAACAATTGCTGACATGTATTTCTGGTAGAGAATCTGGGTCACACCATAACATTGTTCTGACTGCCACAGACTTTTGTACACTGATATTATGAATAATATTTGGCCTTGCATTAAGCAATTCCCTCTATCCCCCTTAAAATGCATGTATGAAACTCTTATACAGTAATGTTCAAAAGTTTGTAATTTGTTGGGAGAATAATGTAAATCTTACTTATGCAGTTCTGGAAAAAGTTGAAAGTTGAAGATTTCTGGGAAATACAACTGTTCATCAGTCTTTTCATATTTTCTTCTCTTTATCATGTTTTGTCTTTTCTCTCTATTTATTTTTCCCCTTTTTCAATCTCTTCTTTGTTTTCTATTATCTTTTCCACTAATTCATGTCATCCATACTGATTTTTTTCCTTTTCTCTCCATTTATTTCACTTGCACTATTGCACTTACCGTGGTGCTTAAAATATACTGCGGTATTATGCAACTGGTAGGCTGGGGTGTCTTTTCTTGTGTATTTTAAAAATAAATAAATGTTAGGTTCCCTATGTTTAAAATAGGCTAACCTCATATCAGTTAAAATATTTCCTTGACAGAACCTTGAATACAAATATTGTAAGAAAAAATAATTTCTTTGGTTTCTCCAGAAAATTTTTAAATGCATATTCTCGTTAATGTTCTTACAATGAAACGAGCAACACCAAGGCATATTCGTCCTCCACTCTAAATTAACATTAGCCTTTTCGGAAAGTGAACGTTGTAAAATTTGACCAAGATAAGGTCAGATAAAATATTAAAATGATTTTATTAATCTCCAATGAATGACCACAAAAGTAGCTCAATGGGACTAAAGGATGATGCATCTAGTATGAATACAATGTGGGAGTGAAAATGCAGCTCCTCCTAGAAAATGCCAAAACAAAGATAAAATAAAATACAGAAAGATACGAGTAGTAGTACATACCATTCAAAGGTATGGAATGCAAAATAAAAAATGAGTTTGTCCAAGGCTGGGCATCTCAAACAACACAAGATCTTGTCAAGAGAGGAAGATCACATGAGAGAGTTGAAGATGAATTAATCAATCCAGTGATGTCAAGACTCAAGATCTCTTGGGTCTGATAGTCGAGGGCAAGGACGGGCGAACGGGGTGCCTGCTTGATGTAGGGATCTCTGGAGTCGTCGGGGTTTCCGACTGTTACAACTTATAATTGAGCCACTTTGTGTAGTTTCCTTGTTTCCTCAGATATTAACTTAATCTACTTGACTTTTTGCCTTCAGTACATAAGCCTGTAGAATATTGAAAAAAAGGGAGAATTATTCATAGGGTTTGTTTTGCTATTGACTTCTGCTTTGTAGATTTCAACCCCATTGATCTATGTTTGTGGTTATTTCTCGAACATTAATAATTGTTTTCCAAGTAAATACTCGTGGGGAAACCATCAGGAACCTCCCTGTATTTTGTAGATGGTACCCATTGTAAATCTGTCTGTGCTGATTATGGTGCCTGGCTTGGTAGGAACATCTAGTGAGGTATGCAATAGAGGCAACCAGCCTGGGGATTGACCCCAATACCTCCTGCATGAATCTCAGAGCACTCAATCACTTGAGCTAGCCACTAGACTATGGACATCAATAAAATTATCTTACAATTCTTTTTCATAGAAGAACCATGCTACTTTTATATTTGGATGCATTTCTTTACTGGTCAAGTGTGTAACAAAAAACACTGCACTGAACTTTCAAAAGGAAATCATGCCCTTCAAATGCCATTGCTTTCTTAGATATTATAGCTAAGTGTAGGATTTGATGAATGGGTGTAGGATTTTAGAAATTTGTTTTAAAATTTATTTTTGAGATATGTTGTATACTTTGCTCTTTACCTTTCTATTTTATTAATTCAGTTCAATATTTGCATAATACATGCCTTCTATTTAATGAACCAGGGCAGTGATAATCTAAGAATTAATAATTGAAAAGTCTTTTGTAAATATATTACTTCACATATTGTCGGTTGAGGAATTTCTTGAATTTGTAAATCTAAGATATAGATCTATTTATATGACAAATATTTCAACAGTTGGCAAATTCTGCTGGTCTATTACTTTAATTTAAAAATTGGTCTATAAGTAACTAATTGGCAATAATTAAGCTCTAATACTTTCCTTGTGTTAAATTAGTTGTCAAATTCTTGAGATTCTTTTGAGCTGTCCATACTAATCCCAAGCTAGTTAATTTTATGCAATGTAAATTTAGGACCCATGTAATGCAACTCATTAGCTAAATGTGTTATTATAATAGCTGGCCCTTGGGTATAGGGGTTACAGTGAGGTGGTTTCAAAGATGCTTTTTTTAGTGCTTTATGAAATATACGTGCAGTTGCCTTATTTTTCATGGAGTCATGCACATGGACTCTAGTTTGCAATGAGTCAACAACATTGGGATACATATTTTTGTTTGATTAGAAATGATTTATTTTGTGAATGTGGTTTTTTAAGTTTTTTCGATTAAGTAACTGAATGCATGCATATATTTCTATGCTAAGGTATATATGTTTGCTAGAATAGATACCATTTTTAATTTTGTTGTTGAGTGGTAAAGTGGTACCACCTAGTATGCTTGATGGTGCAAGTTGATAGTATTGCAATATTTTGTGTTGTCTTCTGTTGCTAGATCATTGTACAATATCCCTTTTTGCATCTTAGTGTGATTATCAAAATGGTACACTTATCCAAAAATGTATACATTTGGGCCCATAACATTTTTTTCCTTAGGCAACTCTTAGTCCATTCTTATTGTGGTCAATGGGAATCTTGATAAGAACATTTTTATGTTTGATGGTGCAAGTTTACAGTATTCCAGTATGCTCTAGTATCTTTTGTTGTTGCTGGATCATTTTACTATATTTATCTTTTTGCATTGGCGTGTTTATTTGAATGATGTACTTAATCTGAAATTCAACATTGTAACATATATTTAAAATTTATAAATAATCATATTTGGGTACAGGAATTTTCTATTGTGAGCAGCTCTTAGTCAATTCTAATTGTTCTCATTGTTCTCACTGGAAATATTGATAGGAACATTGTTATATATGGGAGCAGAATATTGGACAGTTTCATTTAACACTCGCAATGTTGATGACATTTTCTACACATGTTGATCTATAGTACCAGAGCCAACAGGTTCAATATGGAAATGAACTTGACAAATTTTGACCATTTTGGATTCTTTCATAGATTGGTTGTCTCACTACATGTTCCAGGGATGGAAAGCCAGTGTAGTAGAGGTACATTGTTATCCTTTACCTAGCAGTGCCTATTGTGCACTGTGATTACTGTAAGGTATGCCACAACTTTCTTATTGGGAAATTGGAAGACATTGAGACAGAATGTGTGTACATGTTAAAATATTTCGATTTCCACCACACAAGAATATAATTTAGAGATCATAGAAATTGATATAATTGATTGATCATAATATACCATATAGATAAGAGCCCTAGGTCTGATCACCAAAACAACACGCGAAGATTAAATGGAGGTCATAGCAATTGACGTAATTAATTGATAAAATCATACCATGTAGATGAGAGCTCCAGGGTTGATCACCTGAATGGGAGGTCTGATACCCAACATGATGATGATACCTTAGTGCCATGAAGGGGATCTCTATATATTCCACAACGTCTGTGAGCAACTGCCAACCAAATCCACATGATCTCATCCTTTTGTGTTAAGGAGACCGCATCTGTTTGATTTTCATTTTATTTACGGTGCCAATAAAACCAGACATGCCAAAAGTTACAATATTCCATATCGTTAAGAAAGAGACAAAATGTTGTATAGAACACAAGGACATCATGGAAAAACACACATTCAGATAAGATTATGAGAGGCATCATCCAAAGTAGATTCCTTTTTTCCTTGGAAATAAATTCCCAGGAAACATCTAGCACTTTCCCTCATTTCGAGGATGGTGCCCAGTGTGAAGTAGTCTATATAGACTTAGTGTGTCAAACTTCGTGGGAATCAAGCTAGGGACCTGCAATATAGTGTGCCAGATTACTAGCAACATCCTAGCAACAGTTGCAACAACTGATTGAGCTAACCTTTAGGGCCAAGCAAACTAGATTCTTGATAACATTCGAAATTGTTTTATAAATGGCCACTTGCGCATTGTTTGTAAGTTATATTTGGAGCATTAAATCTAGAGGAGTTTTTGAAACCGAGAGTAACTAATCCCACCCTACTTTTGGCTTTTGGTTGAAAGTTAATGGTTTTGTTTCTATGTATATGAGTTCTAATTCATTGCAATGACAGTTCTAGTCACAAAACAACCACAATGTGAATAAAATAAAAGAACTAATCTGGCAATTGCATTGAAGGAAGGGCCAAGAACAACTGACTAGTCATTATGCCATTATCTAGCTCCTAGAAAGAGCTCTATTGAAGAGTGTGACAAAAAGAATTCTGAGTTTCTTTTTTAAAATAAAAAATCTAGAAAGGAACAATTCTCTAATATTAATGTACTCAGCAGTCCCATTGACCTATTTTGTGGTCATTAGTTGGACATTAATAAAAGTATCTTATCTTTCTGATGACATCGTTGTACTCAGTAGTCCCGTTGACCTACTTTTCTAGTCATTAGTTGGACATTAATAAAATGATCTTATCTTATCTAACCAACAAGCCAAACACATGTGCATCATTGGTGGAGTTGTTTAAGTGGTTTGAATGTTTTGATTGTAACTTGCTTGCTTCTCAGTTGTTGCATGAATGGGAAAGCTGATTATAATCACAAGGGTAAATTTGATATATTATTTGGGTTTCTCATTGAATAAAGGTATCGCAAATCCAGAGTTTATTATTTAAAATAAATGCGTGTTCTAAATTGTCCTATGCTGATATCATGATCTTGCAAGAAGTTGCCAAATTGTACCCATTCGGGCCCTTATCCATCAGCTGATACATGCCATAAAAGGTGTGCTTTTAGTGATGGATAATCAATCAAGAAACTTTATTATTCCTTGAACTTTATGCTTTCTAATATGCTACCAACTAGAAATGTTATAACTTCATACTTGTCTTATGCATAATATGAGTGAGCAATACAAAATTAGGATGATGCTATATTTGGTATTTTAAGTAATCATCCTTGTTGTTTATCATAAACATGATCGTAAATAAGAAGGAGCAGCGTTGGATGATTTCGCAAATCTTGATGTTTCGATCCCTACTCTGGGATCATCATCAGGAGACAACTGAAGCGTGCAAATCTCCTGGTTTTATCAATTAATTACGTCAATTGCAAATCTCTTGATGATGATCCCAGAGTAGGGATCGAAACGTCGAGATTTTTGAAATCATTCAACGCAACTCCTTCTTAGTTACAATTCTCCACTACGTAAATGACTAATTTCAAACATAAACATGATCGTGATGCAAGATTCCAATTTGTCAATCTGTAGTGTTGTTTTCTTCCTTGAAGTTGCTTGTCTACCAACTAGAATAATGTGTTGTATGATGTAGCATTATCAAGGCATTCAAAAATGAGATCTTCGTACTCTCCTCAAAGTTGATACTTTTGTTCTCTTTTCTTCCATTGAGAAAGTAAGATTTTGGTGGCATTTGACTAGGTTACGGTTCGTTGTTCTTGTCAACGCCTGAAAAAAGAACGGATTTGCATGGATGTTCAAGATGCACATCTTAAGTCAAATCATTCATCAAAGGAGGTTACAAAGATCGTGTTTGGCTTAGGACTTCTTCCTTGTGACAAGGAGTGCAAAAATTTATTGGAATAGAAGGCGAGCCATTCAGAGTTGCAGCAGCGTAAACAAGTGCTTGCTGAGGTATGCACTATAAATCTTTGTGAACTTAAAGAACACAAAGATCCTAGTTTACTGTGTAGTGTCTAGTATGTCTTCCATCTTCCCTATTGCATGCATTTTTATAGTGTTATCTAATCTCAAAGAACTGGACAATGATAATGCCAATTTATCTTAACTCAAAAATCATTATTTCAGATTTCAATGTCAAATATAAGAGCCTATAAAATAGAAATTACAATCTCTAAAGCTCAGTCGGTACAAGGTGTTACAACTTCAACTGGCATGTATGCTTAAAAACCCAAAAAATAGGCTGGCCCAGCTGCAAGCTAGAGGTGTTACCCACTGTTACCTCGATAAATACCTCTCTGCACCTCTGATTGGCTCTTCTCCAAGTCGAGGGGGGATTCCCTAGGATAGGATTGATAGGCTATGACAACGAGGGATCAAAGGTGATTTGAAGAGCTATCACTAGCAAAACTTGAGGTCTTTTGTTGTATTATAGGTGATGGGAGGACTAGGGATACCAGTGCTAATCCCCAACGGCAAAAAAGAGTTAAGAGGAAACAAGACCAATGCAAGAAGGAAGTTCATGAATGGTTAGGGAGAATTGGATTGAAATATTTTGGTGTTCAACCCCAGCCCGGTTTCAATTTAAATTTATGGAAAATTTTAAAGCCCAACCCAGTTTAGAAGAGTGTTTGAACTTCACTAAAATTTTGGACTTTGAAATATTGATTGAACATCACTTTTAACAGGCAGGATTTTAATAATAAATGCACACCATGAAATTTCAAGACTCAAAATTTTTTGGCAAATTTTCCCAGGAAAAACCCAGAATGGGAAAACCTGTTAGAGAGAGAGAGATCGGAATTTTATTTCAGTCAAATTCAAAGCTACATTAGTAATGCACATACCTGAGTAGCTAAGCCATCCATAAGTCTATGGATTTATATGCTACAAATTTTTTTCTTAGAGCACTCAATATTATGTAACATCTTATTTTTGTGATATAAGGAGTTGAAAATCCCAGAGCAAACCAAATCTGCCATGCTGGATTTCCATATATCCAAGAATCCCTAGAAACAAAAGCCTTGCATTGAAGAGATTTGCAGAAGATATTGAAGCCAAGAACTATTGTAAGGTAAATGCTCTCTTGCAAACATACAGTGTCCAAATATGTGATTCCTGTTCTCTTTTGTACCACTGTACAAACAAGCCATTAGAAATCCCACTTTAATATTTATCTAGCTTGTGTGCTTGCTAGACCATGAAAGCGAATCTGCCATCCAAGTAATCTGAGCTTATGAGGCATAGACCAAATCAACTTAATTCTCTTCAAACTAGCAATCTTCACTATTCGTAGTTGACCGTATGTGATTAGGCTTGTCAGCGATGCTGAACGTGGGTATAATATATCTTTGTAGAGATATTTTGAGTCAAAATGAAGTATCCATTTGCCTCAATGCCAAACTCAACTTCTCCATCTTTGTTTACTACCCCCAATTGCTAATTTAATGTAGAATCATGTTAATAACCTCCAGAGAGTCTGTACTAACTCTGTTGACTTGTAAATTCTGGTTATACCTATTAGTTTCACCTGATAACCCTATTTTCTCTGCTGGTTTATACTTGGTCACTTTCGGGGATGGAATCCTTTCAGGTACTGGATTTACACTAATAATCGAAGGATTTCCTTTCTTTAGCTGAAGTTTGGTATTGAACCAATTTGAGCCAAGTCGTCTTTTACCTTTTGAAACTCAGCATGTTCTATAGACTAAATGTTGAACTGCGGTGAGAAACCTTAATCTTTTGCACTGATTTTCTCTCTTCTTCAACTTGCTTGGGGCATGATGGAAGATACAGCTAATTGACCTACCTTGAGGCAAAGTCTGCAGTGGAAGGATGTATTTTCATAATATAAAACTTGTATACACTTATAATAATATCGATTCAGAATTGTCTTCTTTGGTAATGATTTATCCAATCCACCTCATAGAAATTCCATCAAAAGCAAGGAGCCCTTGTTTTTCCCTACTTTCACTCAAGAGAATGGATTCGATTAGTGAGTTACCCACTGCTTCCAATAGGTATACAGGGAGATTGACTTCCTCACCCATACAAGCATGGAAGAGATAAGTGTGTTTTCATGGTGGTGGTGCCATTTGTATGATTGGTTTCTTTTGAGCTGGTGCAGATGGAAACATCGTGGGTGTAGATGCAATAGATCCTATGACAATAAAACAAAGAATTTAAAAGCACTAAAATTTCAAACTACTTCGCTCCAATTATAGAGAATAATATCACCTTTCATGCCCCAGTAATGATGAGTAGTAGGAGATATTCCTTATGGTGCAGGTGCAGGGCATCTTGTGTTTCCTCTAGGTGACTCAAATGGAATAATAATTGGACTAGAAACAGGCCCTGCAAAAAGTTTTCAAGAACAAGTTTAACGTCTTCTAAATAAACAGAGGTTGCATGGACATCAAGATGCCAAAGGTGATACTTCTCAGAGACCTTGTTTAATGGGTGGAATCGTAGTTGGTGCATGACTGTAGGATATTTTACTTGCTGGTGCTTCCAAAGGTACATTTGGTGTCTTCTCAGGTGCTTTAGAAGAAGCAATGCTTGTTGGAGCAGCAATAGGAACTAAAATATAAAATAAATGGTCCAAAATTACTTAGTACTGATAACTCTCCCATCCTGAATGAAATTCTTGAGAACTCAAAAAAATGAATATACCTTCCATTCTTTGATGATATAGAGGGGAAGGGAATTTTATTGATGGAGGGAATGGAGGAACTCCTGAGTGTCTTATATAATGCTCAGGTGGAAAGGCATGTGGAGGAGATGAAGGACCTGCAAAAAATGTAAACCAATTCAATCATTTGTGGAAAAACTCAAGAATGCTTATACTTCACAAATTAAGAATGATAGGAATCAAAGACCTTGACTTGTGGGTGGTATCGCTGCTGGTGGATGAAACCATGACCTTATTGTTGGTGGTGGAGCTACCGGTCTTCTCGGTTTCTTCTGGGGTGGTTCAGAAGGGGCATTGCCTGGAGGAGAAAGATGCCCTAAAATATAATAAACAATAGAATCTTAGAAAACCTTAATAATAATAACCTTCAATAAAAAAAACAGATCAGAACTGAAGAGGGACAACATGTCTACCTTTCACTCTTGGATAATGTGATGGGGATGGAAATACAGTGGATGGAGAAAATATAGTTCTGAAATTGGGTTGTTCTGGTGGAGGGGTAATCAAAGGAGAAGAAACATGCCCTGACAAGTTAGTTCATGAAACTGATTAGTAGGGAAACACAAATTATGTGATTCTAGTTACAGACAATTAGAAAGAAACAATTCACATACCTTGGATAATAGGTGCATTTATTGCTGGTGAATGTCTCCATGATCCTTTTCGTGTTTGATTTGCCACAGGTATTATTGATTTCTGTCGGCGTGAAATAGAAGGAGAAGTAGGACCTACTTGTAGTATAGTAAATATTCCATCAACAAGTTTTAACATTTTCCTTCATAAAATTATCCTCAAGATAAAGGAGGATAAATATCTACCTTTCACATTCTGATTACGGGGGAGAGAATGAAATCTTATTAATGGGGCTCCCTCAGATGTTCCTGGATACTCAACAGGGGATTTTGAGGGTAAGCTGATTGGCATAAACTAATTGAGGGTAAACTGATTGTTTGACGGAACATTAGGCAATCATTGTACAACACTTGGTCTTAATTTTTAAACCTCTATTGCTATCCATGCATTTATAGAAAAACCTTTTCTACCAATCCAAGTACAATTCCAGATTCTTAACTACTAACCAACTACAGTTTGGTTGCATTTTGTTCCTATATTAAAAGTACAATAATTTGTCATTTAACTCATTGACAATTGCCATTGGTTGAGCTGATGGTTCACTGCATAGTAGAATTGTAATTAGGTGGGCATGTTACTTACTGAAGTTGTTACTTTGTGGGCTTGCAACTAAGTTGATTTACCAGGGGTGTCAAGTGTTTTGGAGGGAAGGGGTTTGTCTTTGACCCCAAAGGAAAACAAGTCATTGAGTTTGCATGGGAAATTTGCATCACTTCTAATAATATGGCAGAAGCATTATATTTACTCCAAGGCCTATCATTATTGTGAGAGTAGAGAATTCGCAAAGCTACAATATTATGGGACTCCAAAATTCTTATGAGGTCTCTCTATCTCAAATTTCAATTTCCTTCCAAGGAGAATAGCCCCTATGTTATCTAGTTCAAAAAATTCTTCAAAAAGAACACAGTGTTTTGAATGGATTGAGTATTACCATGTTACTCATGGATTTGAAATTTAGAGTTCATAATTTAAGGACATATATAATGTAATTTGTCTATGATTGCAGAGAATGATAGGGTTGTAGCAGAGAGTAATATTTAAAGTACTTCAGCTCCGTCCCATTTGGACTCTATTTACTGAACACTTCGAAGTGGGTGACCAATAAATCATTTGAGTAGCTGGGTTGATGATAGTCAACAACTTAGAGGAATGAGTGGCACTACAATAGAATTAGGAATTGAGGATAATTTTGTTTCTCGGTTATAGAGGGCTCAACTAGTTGATGACACTCGATCATATTAGGCCTAGGATACCACCAATCACAGGAAAAAGATGATGGTACTGCCTCACAAGCTACAGATGTTGGTACTGTAATGATAGAAAGTTTACAATCATAGGAAAATGATATACAAAGAACCAAGGAACGTAATCAATCCCATGTTGAGGATAATACAATCTATCATCCTTTCTCAACCATTAGATACTCAAAGTTGTGTATTGATCCTTTTTACCACTATAGAGGACTCTGTAAGTTAGGTTCCCAAATTCTTAAAGGGTTCTAGCTCAATGGAAGAGCGCCTACTTTACAAGCAAGAGGTCGGTGGTGCGATTCCTCCATGTCCTAATGATATTATAATATCGATTAAAATAACTAAATTAGTAAGAAAAAAATAAGAGATAGGTGATCAAAACTCGTATATAAAATTACTAAAAATGACTAAATTAGTGACCAAAACATGAGAGACATGAAACTAGGCATTAAAAAGGATGCAACATGTGGCGCTAATGATGAAGCCAAAGACGGTGTTGATATGGTAGAAAAATAAGACGTTACTTTGGATGAAAAACATGGCGCTACATAGGAAGCAAAATATGGTGCAACAATAGAAGAAATATTTGGCGTCATTTTGGTAGAAAAACATGATGCAAAAAAGGAAGCAAAAAATGGTGCAAATTTGGAAGCGAAAATTGGCACATATTTGGAAGTAAAACATGGTGCAAAATGGGATGCTAAAGTGGTAGCAAAAATGGATGCTAATTTGGATGCTAACATGGTGCTATTAAGGATGGAAATATGGCGCTAATGGGGGTGTCATTTAAGAAGCAAAAGTAGACACTCGCTAGGAAGCAAAATAGGATGTTATTTAGGAAGCAAACCTCGACGTTGTTTAGGAAGAAAAGTTGGACGTTATTCTGGAAGAAAACCTTGACGTTGTTTAGGAAGCAAAGTTGGACACTATTCTAGAAGCAAAAAAACAGAAGCTATTTTGGACGTCATAAAGGATGCTATTTAGGAAGCAAAAAAGGGCATTTTTTGAGACGCTTTAAGTTTTGTCCATGACGCATCCCATTTAGCGTCTAGTTTTACCACTCAATGTAAAAAAAAATACACTAAAAAGGGACGTTAATTCCAGGATTTGTTGTAGAGCTATATCACTTTGTTCCTAGAAATATATATGTGTATGTGGTTCTATATATTCTCTTCCATTTTATTCTCACATAAATAAAAATTAGTGGTATTAGAGTGGCCTACTCTTTTTTTATTTATCGATGCATGTCCCTGACAAGGGTGGGGTATAGCCCGTTGGTTATTGAACTAGTTGACCTTGAGAAAGAGTGACCCCTGGTGGTCCAAACATCCTCCCATGGTTGAGGAAAAGAGAGAAGACAGAGAAGGATATCTTATCAATTTGTTTCTCGATGAATCTCTCGCACAATAGAGGAATGAAATGATGGACAATTTCACCCAAATCCTTCGATGGATACCAACAATAATGAGGATATCATCAAACAATCACTTTGGAGGAGTCACGCCCTTCAAAGTACGAGTTAACTTTGATATCCCTTTAATTGAATTCCATATCGAGGTTAATGCCCTGGATAAATGGTTGAGTCTGCTAGAAGGGTATTTATCTATCCACAATTTTATCAACGGGGAAAAGATCAAGCTTTGTCGTCCTTAAGGATATCCCCCATGTAAAAAATGAGTGGTAAACTTATTGTGAGATAAAATTAACAGAGGAGTATGAAATTTTTGAGGCTAATCCCACTTGAGACCTTTTTATAGATTCTGACAAGGAATAATAGAACCCTATGGGAAACTTTGATAACTTGTACATAAAATGGACCATTTTGCGTCAAGAGAGGAACCAAGCAGTTCCAAAGTACAACAACCTTGATACTTTGTGCACAACTCTAGGTATCAGAGACTTTGAGTGGAACTTGGTTCTGAAATATCACATTGACCTACATTAGTACATCCAAACAAAGATGGAATGTATGGACATCTCTTCTTTGCAAGCCACTTATTGGTATGTTCTTAAAATAAAGCATAAATTTCAACAAAATAATAAGTGGTATTTTGGGGATACAAAATTTTTTGCAAAAGAAGCATGGCAAAGTCATCCCAGAGACACAAAACAAAGGACAACATCAAGGAAATCCGTCCAAGAAGGGCAATGATAAGGTTAATAAGGACACTAGAAAGTGGTAGAGTTCCACAAAATCCCATGGCATAACACTAATGAATGTTGCTCAAATAAGTCATTGGTGCCTCAGATCAAAGCTTCAGAATTAGATATCGGTTCCAATTCTGATTCATAACCCAATGTCATAGTTCCAATTAAGGGGAAGCAAAACATTGATGCATAACCCAATGTCACCGCCACTAAGACATATATCCATCAATAGGGACTATAAGGTTCAAAGTAAAATGAGTGACTCTTCCACTCACAAATGTGGGTGAAGGGATTCTCCTACATTTTGATGTCGACAACGACAGCCAAAAGAACCTAATCTTAGTAGAAGTCATCAAGATAATGGAGCTACAGACAACACCACACACACATCCATACACCATCGATGGCTAAGCCAAGGACAAGGTATCCATGTCAGTCATTAGTGTTTTCTTCCATATGACATTAATCCTTTCAAACATGAGTTATTGTGTGGTGTGGCCACACTCAAAGTTTGTGATGTTATTTTAGGCGAACCATATATGTGGAAGCATTATGTTGTATATGAGTTAAGGCCTCATAGTTTCATTGTCACTTTGGGAGGACAACTCTATCAGATACTAGAGACAACTACACCTACCATAGTCTCTTTAACCTCAAACAAGTAGTGTAGGAAGATAGTCTCCCACACTAGAAAATTTTCACTCTTCACAATTGACTCTAAAGATGAACATTAGATCACATAGACCTCAACAACCTTTGAACAAGGTCCCTCTACTTAGAAGAAACAAGAAGAGAGCAAAGCTATTGTTTCCTCCCCTATCCAGGTACCTCTATGACACAAGGTTGTGCATTCAAGGTTCTCCTCAAGAAATAAATCATCCACATCGGTTCATACCAAGGATAATAAGGAAACCGAAATTGTTGAGAGGGTCTAGCACATCCATCAACAAAACTTATAGTCCTATCAGGTTGTCAAACAAAGGCATCCTTTTCACCTCAAACAATTCCTCACTAGGAGCTCAACTCAACACATAGTTCATCATATGATAAGGGACTGTATGCAATGGATACCCTTTCTTCTTAAGGGGGCAGGCCTGATCCAAATGGGTATCGGTGGCCACCCACCTATCCCACTAGCTCAAAACTTCTTTTCTATCGTTGAATTTTTATGGGTTTTAGAGTTAGCTAACTGGTCTATATGGATATTGGGATCCAAACTCTTATTCCACTTGCTCAAAATAATTTTTCCTGATTGGCATTTTTTACGGTTTTTAAACTCGAAACTTTTGGGGCCATTTTGAGGCATAAAAAGACATTTTATTGGAAATGAAACAATCCAAACGTGGCCAATGGAATGTCTAGATTTCCAAAATGTGTTCTTATTAGATATAACTTTCTAACAAGCTACTAAACGCCATAAACGAAGATCGTATGCAAAATTTATTCCCGCAATAAGTTGACATCTCAACTAACCACCTCAGGGACCACAAACATTTTTACGGATCATCTCCTAGTATTAGTATTTTGGATGTTTAGGGTTTTTTCCATCATGATTATGATAAAAATTCCCTTCGTCCTCCTTTTGATATCATCTTGTCACAAATGAGCATAGTTGCCACATCTCTTCTCAAATATTAAGCTACCGCAATTATAGTTGTTTTTATTTTGCAGTATGTTCTATTTCATTCATTTAATAGAATCTGAGTTTATTGTATCACTTTGTTCCTTGTAATATATATGTGTATATGGTTCCATATATGCTCTTTCATTTCATTCTCACATAAATTTGGATCAAATGGACTTGGATGTGACCCCCAACAATACGACTTTGGCTGGTTCTAGGCATCTCCTCCTTAGGTGGACTCAGCCATGGATGGCAACAATGATGACCAACCCGGACCGACATAGAACCAATAGGGTCATTTATTTTTTAATATTCTATTTTATATAAATGTATATCTATTTTAATACAATATTTCAAGATTTATAGTACTTAGGGAATATGGAATTTTTTAAATAAAGTTAGGCAGTCTGGAAAGCACACTACCACTATCGATTTTGCAATAGCCCATTACTCTCAATTGTTATCCTAAAAATGATGACACATTTTGTAATACCTTTGCTTGGTATTTAGTCGTAGTCTCCTTTTAATACAAACTACTACTCATTTCTCCGGAAAAAAGAAAGCAAAACATCATTTTGGTATATAAAACATCATATCATATGGTATTATGTATGGGACTTTGTAATCAATATTAATTAAATGCATTATTATGTTTCAAGATTATTATTTACATGTATTTTTAACTTCTCTCACCCAAACTTTGGTATCCTTTAGACTATTTGGTAATGACACATACATCACATGGTTTGATTTCATCATCATTATTATTAATATAGCATGGTTTACTTGATAGAAGGAAATGGGAATGATATTATAGAGTAGTTTTGTTGGTTCTCTTGCTATTTGATATTTGGAAAGTAAAATTTTTAACAAAAAAATATTGTAAATGTCATGATTTTAGGTATATTGTTCTATGATAATAATAATAGGGTTGAGGTTGAAAATCACTTTCTCTTAGAGTGCCCTGTGTACACCCACATTAGATCCCATTTTCATAATCTTTGTTACAATACAAACATGCTTAAACTTTTAACTTATCAAAACTATAGTGAGTTAGGAATGCTTCGCTTTAAGTTTATTTAGCATAGGAATAACATTCTAAAGAAAACCAATTAATTCCTTAAGAGGGTCTAATAGACAAAGTCGATCTTAGTGGACGTTAATCAACACCGTCATCATTTTTTTCAAAAAGAAAAAAAATATACTGTATAATCAAAGTATAAATATCTTAATAGATCCTTACAACCTCAACAATCAGAGATATGTCTTCCTCATCCAACTACATACCAGTGATAGTCCTATAAGCTAACCAAAACTCATTGCTAGAAGAGGAAAATAGACATAACAATTCATCTCTAACTGTAGTTGATGCATTAACCTATAATGATATTAAAAATATCGCTTAGAAGAGCATTGAAAACATGTTAGGAGCATAATAGAGTTCCAATTAAAGAGATATTGAACGAGAAAACCAACCTTCCCACAACTAATAATTGAAAAAGAAATTTGCATATCAACTTTCAAAAATAGAAAAAGAGTCTTCTGAAATGATATTTGAATCACATATTTATGACTATATATAATTCCTTCCACCAAATCTATATCTTTCTTGGAGAGAAAATCAGATTCCTCATTGAATTCTCTATATATATTGAAAATTAATCCCTTCAAACTCCTCCTGGAGCCTTCTAATTTTGTCTTTCATCCCTTCAAGAACAACCAACTGTAACTAACATTCCTGGACATCCCAATCAATGATCACTTTGGAGTCTCCTGCAACTTGTAAGTGAACATTTTTTTAGAACGTGCAAAGTATAAAAGACTATAAAGAGAAAGAAGTTCATTTCATCTATTGGTACCGCTACCATAGTTTAATTAAGTTTAAAAACATGAGCCTCTCTCAATCTCATTAATACACAAACACTACATCGTGTACCATGATCTTGAGAAGCCCCATCAAAATATATTATAGGTCAATTGTTGATGAAAGAAAGAGCCCTTAAAAGTCTCTTATGTCTACATTCCTTCTCTTTAAACAATTCCCCATAAGCCCCAACTCCATTATGAATAACCCTGAAAAAAATATTTTGCTTCCCTTAAAAAATAACAGCATTCTTATTTTTCCAAATTTCCCAACCGACAAAATAAGGCATCTCCATAAGATTTCTTCAGATTTCCAGTTATAAAAACATTGAATCAAAGACTGACAAAACCAATTCTGTGATATTTGTAATTCTTTCTATACCTCCAACCATACTATTTTTGTAAAGGTATAATGAATCAATAAATGGTCAACATACTCAAATTCATTTTTGCACAGGATGCATATCTTAGAAGTGCTTCCACCCCTCTTTGCAAAAATATCCCATGTTAGTATACTATTTTCCAAATCTAGTCAACATAAAAGTTTATTTTTTAATGGAACATGTCTTTTCCACAGTGAAGAAAACCGCCATATAAGATCTACTTCTATGGCAGAAAAGAAGAGTGCTTTATATTCCATATTTATAGTTACCTTTCCATTCTTCTCATTCCAAGAGCATACAATAAAATCATCAACATCTGATAGATGAACACCACCTCTTTGAATACCGATTATATAATTATTACATTCATATTTTTTAGTTCCCTAAAACTCCAAATCATAAGCTAGCTTCCATCTTTGACAACATCCAATTCCATCCACATAAATACCAATTTTTGCTAAATGTTGAATACCTTTAAATTGAAGAGAACTTACTAGATTAGAGAAAATTTTATAGCATCCATCACCCCCAATGAAAGGGTCCTCACCAAATCTAATATAGTATCTGGTCTTAGGTTTCTAAACCCACCAGTTGCCCATAATATGATAAGAATTAACCAAATAGTTCCATATATTTTATTATCCTCTTACTTCTTTTTCCTTTGATCTTATCCAATCAATAAAAGACTTGTGTTTCAAATTTTAATCTTTGATCACCCTGCTCCACTAGCTCCTTCGTAATATTTTGGAAGCTAAAGCTTGTCCAAAATGGAAGATATTTTTGATACACCAACCCCCCAAGTTTCTTGGCTCTATCCAACCTTTCCCAACTCACCAAGTGGACTCCTTCATTATGTTTATTACCATTCCACAAGAAACTAAAGACCCTCTTCATGATCTTATCCAACATTAAGTTTGGAATCTTAGACAAAGATAACTAGTATACTAGAATATTCTCAAGTACATCCTTCACAAGAATTAATCTCCCACTTGAGGAAAACAATCTGTAACCCCAATTTTTTATTATTTTTTCTACATTTTTCTATATCCATAGCCAATCCTCTGGTAAGTAGTTATTAAGCTTAAATTTATAACCCATATACTTCATATTGGAATTAAGTGCATTTGTATGGTAAGAACATAATTGACCAATTTGGGATAATGTATCCTCATCAATACCATTTTCTAGAAAAGCCAATTTAGTGTCACTAGAATCCATATCTATTGAATCACAAAATAAATCCAAAATTTCCTTATAGACTTGTCATTCGTCCAAAGACCCTATTCCAACTAGTAAGACACCATATACAAAAAGTAAATGAGTGATTCTAATAATAGATGATATTTTGATACCTTACAATCTTCCTTCCATATATGCATTCTCAATCAATTTGCTTAATCCCTCAACAATAAGAAGATATAGAAGAGGGGACAATGGACACCCTTGCTTGAGGCCTCTCAAACTTTGAAAGAACGTCAAAGGGGAACCATTTACTAGTACAACAAAATTTACAGAGTAAACACAACTCATTATCCAGTTTGTTGCTTCAAGTCTAAGACCGCATTGAAGAAGAACTTGCCTCAGAAAATCCCAACTGGCTCTATCATATGCCTTCACCAGATCTAAATTTAACTCTAATTCCTTTTTTTACTTTTATGTTGTGAAGGGACTCCTGTGCCACACCAATGGAATCCAATATCTAACAATTGTCTAAAAAACCAAATTTTTCCCTTGCTATGAATTCAAATATTATAGGTTTTATTCTATTTGCAATCGTCTTAGATATGATTTTGTATACTAGGTTGCATAAGGATATAGGCCTAAAGTCATTGAAAGACTCGGGCTTCTAAATTTTAGGGATCAATGCTATAAATGTATCATTCATAGAACCAATAACTTTATCTTGGACCTTGGACTCCTCCACGGATACTACTAAGTCATGACCCATAATAACAAAGAACATTCCAAAAAAAAATTAACTTTCCACCCATCAGAGCCCAGAATTTTCGATTTAGAAAAACTTGTTAATTTTTTTTTAATTTCCTCCATGGTAATAGGGTCCTCAATACTCTCACCTTCCTCCTTTGAGAAGAATATAGGATAACATTCAATTTACTAATAATTGATATATTCCCTAGATATAGAATAACCAGGTATTCTGATCACTTTATGCCATCCAAATAGCCCTACTTTTAAGGTGCCAAGTTTCCTCTTCAAGTTTTAAAATTTTCAATCTCCATTCTTCTGAGTAAACCATTTTTCTATCATGCTCCAACACTATACTTGATACATTACATAAGAAGAAGCTTTCTACTTCCCCTTCAATGTTAACCTTCTATTCCTTAATTTTTTTTCTTTGTCTCTTTCCCACTTGATCACCCTAGATTTTAAATCTCTGCGCTTGTTGACCAAAGATTGCATTGTAGAGATGTATTCCTCTTGCGCCATTGTTTCTTAGTGCTCTTTTATTAAATACGTGAATTCATTCTCCTTATTCCATAGATGGTTAAATTTAAAAGGATAGTTAATCTTCTCTCCCATAACTTCTAGTTGCAAACCAATCGACATATGATATGATATCGATGTGTTAACACCCATGAACTATATTTATCCATGACACCACATAACTCTTCATATATGAAAAGTATATCTAATCTTTTGGAAACTCCCTTGTCACCCACCCTACCATTCCTCTAAGTCGGGATCAATGTTACCAACATAACATCAATTAAAACAACATCTTGAAAAACCTAATTGAAATAAGGTGGAAGCGGACCTAGTCTTGGCCAAGAACCCCATACATCTCTAGCTGACAGAGTTAAATTTAAATCTCCCCTAAAGATCAAGATTGGCTCTTTTAATAAACCATCCTCCACTACTTCACTCCAAAAATCCTTTCTAATTGAATAAAGACCATAGTAATTAACTAGCCTTAAATTTCAAGACATATCCCTAGAAATATCATCCAATAAGATCCCTAAAGAAGACAAGAATGGAGAAAAATTAGTCTTCTATGGATTTCATTTCGAGAGATGCCTCGTGATTACCTAATAGAATCCACTATGCACATATCCCAACTGCCAAGTATTTTTGCAAATATCTCTCTGGATTGTGTCCCACGCGCCATAGTTTCTTGAATGAAGATTACATCTAGATGAAACATCTTGAATCATTTGTGAAGGGACAAATATTTGGGATCCCCCCCCCCCCTTAGTATTCAAAAAAAAAGTATCATTTCTTAGCCTGAATCAGAGCTTTCTAAGCTCTCAGTTCCCTAGGACCACCAGAAAAAATACCGTCAAATTGATCCTTACTATTTTCAACCACCATCTTATTTTTTAAGCTTATAGTCTTCACCAGTGAGAAATTTATTGCAAAATCCCCTTTTACTGCTCCTTCTTTCTCATATATCCCTAATTTTTTTGACACATCAAAGCCATCTTTCGAAACAACGTCAACATCAAAACAACGTCCATGTTTACCCTCCTCGGTTTTTAAAATAGTCCCCAAGAAGACTTGAAGGGAACTATTTTTAAGCACACCCTTATAGGATGGGACTAGAGCGGTAAGGACCTCATCGAACTATAGGTGGTTCGTTGTACCTTAGATTCTAAAAGCCCCTCTCCCATAGGGGCACTATTTCCTACCAATGATTCACTACAAGGTTCTGTTATCACAAAATCTTCACCAATAGAGATCAAGTCCCATATACCTTAAGATCTAAGAGGATGAGGAATTCCTAACTAAATACCCACCAGAAGCACAAATATTAACCCAAATACATCCATCTCTTCCAAGGCAGGTTACACAGGACCCAAGTCTTCATAATAAAATGGATATTTCTTATTAATAGCATATAGGTCTACCTTCGGGGAATGAATTCTTTCGCTAAACCCTCCATGCTCAAAGAGATATAAATTGTTTAAAATCTCCAATTCCATCTCATTTAAGGAATTATATAGAGAGGGATAGATTGTTCTTAACTTACCCAAAAGAGCTAGTCTTGGCTCCATGGAGAAAGGAACCTAAGAATAATGAATTTGAACATCCTCCCTTGACTTTGTTTCCTTCTTCCAACACCTTATCCAAGTCGATAAAATATTCAGTGGGGATTTTAGCCATTTTCTTTGAACCCTCCTTCCCTTCTAGTACATTTTTTTCTAATGACCGAATGTTTTGCACAATGAGGACCTGAAAAGAAGACCTTAATAATCCAATTTTTGCACATAAGACCTATCCCTCCATTCAATCTCAATTTTCACTAGTATCCCTTATCAGATATCAATCTTGACCAATACGTTTGTCTTCCCCATATATCATATGGTCGTCGATATGAAGAAACTAACCAACTTCATTTCTGACAATTACAGATGCATCTTGATTATATAATTTAAGAGGGAACTCCGAGAGGAGAACCCAGGAATGCTTGAATAAAATATTTTCTTTAGATGGGTCAAAAGTATGACACCATCTCTTAAGCATGAGGCTCCCATTTCCACAAATCCAAATTCCACCCAGTATCTTTAACGCATCGTCCTTGCCCCTAAAGGTAAAACAGTACCATCCCTTGATTAATATTGAAATATTAGACTATATCCCAATACAGGTTTCCACTTATTTGATACCCATGCTCCAATATCCTTTCTATTCATGAATCCATAGCCAAACTTCCCCACTAATGTTGTTAGAGAAATATTTGCAACATCCTCCAAACCCACATCTCTACCCAGTAGGATCTTGTGCCTGCTAGGACGAGCCTTCCCAGGCTTGTTTTTTGCAATTATCAACATGATTCTTTACATCCACTTGAGTCATGGACTCGAAAGTAATTCTCGTGACAATAGGGTTTCGGAAATCGCAAATTTCATCTAAGATATTACCCTCAGTGGGAGAGGAGGAAAGAAAAAGGTGAATCCCATCACAATCATCCACTAGATTTGTCCTCGCATTTACAACTTGCACATTCGGAAATGACCCCTTGTTTTCCTCCCAATCAAAAGTCTCAACAATCAACTCTGCAATCCCACCAAAACACACTGCAGAGTATCCATACGGGTCATTACGGACAGTGGATGACGTCCCCTCTTGACATTTCTCCTTTCCTTGAGCTACTCGATACAGGTTGAATAATTGCTTGTATTTTGCAATAGATTGAAATAATCCCTCCTGGCCCATATCACATTATCTCAGGGATCCAAAAGAAATTTCACCTCATCACTCAAATGGGCCCAATCATTCGCCATCTCAACATAACACCCATCGAACTATCGTAACAGAAGTGTTGGCTGATAACCCAGTCTCGAACTTTCATTATTACACTTAGTTAACGTTTACTCATGAACTTTGAAGCAATAATATGTACCTAACTTAATGACCAGATATGAGAATACCAAATCATAATAAGATAGAAAATGAGTTTCATAGATTATTGATTATTAATATTAGTGATTGTCTTTCAAACTTTAAAAGTACGTATATAAAATGTGTTATATGATTGATCATTTTAAAAATACGAATAAAAAATAAAATACATAATTAATATAAGAGTAAATATCATATTATATAAATAAAAAAATCAAATTAACATTTGTTTTAAGTAAGCACCCACAAACTTTTGTTATGCAAAAAATACCTAAATAATACACTAGTTCACTATCTATTTTATTCTATACTTGGTAGGGAAAATAATATATATATTAAATTTAATAAATCAAAATCATTAATTAAAATTAAAAAAAAAATTCTAAAACCAAAATCATTAATTGCGTCGAGAGGCGCTCTACAGCTCAGTATGGGGGAGATCTTGTAACGTTACGTAACGTTATGTAACGTTACGTAACATTATTTTTATTAATGAAAAAATCATTCTTTTAATTATAGGCCAAAATAAATCTCGGTTTGAAAAAAAAACCTAATATGGGGGAGATGTTGTAATCTTCCTACCTAACAAAACAATAAAAAAAGTAAAAATTTAATTATCCTTAAAAAAATATGGGTGAGGAAAAAATCACAATATGGGGGAGATGTTGTAATATTTTTACTTAACAAAATAATAAAAAATGTTGGCCTTGCACATGATTTTAAAACCATAAACCATGTGCACATGGTTTTTATGCACATGGTTTTAAAACCATGCACATGATTTATGGTTTTAAAACCATGTGCAAGGCCCTCCTCCTAAACCATGTACAATAAAACTATGGGTTGTTTAGGAGGCCTTGCACATGGTTTTAAAACCATGTGCAAGGCCTCCTAAACAACCCATAGTTTTATTGTACATGGTTTAGGAGGGCCTTACAAATGGTTTTAAGACCATGTGCAAGGCCTCCTAAACAAGGTCATGGTTGTAGGAGGGCCTTGCATATGGTTTTAAAACCATGTATGGGGAAATGTTGTAATGTTAGTTCATAACAAAATAAAAAATAATAAAAAATATTATGTGGGCCATAAATAATATTAAATATTTATAGTAAAATATTATATGTGGACCTTAAATAAAAAGATGTGTCTTTTGGTTTGAATCAAATCAATGGATACCTAGGAAGAGATTTGATCCCTCTCGGCTCTTGATAGAGCCTAGGATTTGGATTTACGTTGGTTAAAATAAAAATAATAATAATTTCTAAAGCAAATCAAATAGTTACTCTTATCCTATAATTTATTTAAGATTAACCTATTTGAATGGAATTAGACGGCTCCACACAAAAGATAAAAGGTGATTGCGCCGAGAGGCACTCTACAACCCAATATGGGGAAGTTCTTGTAACGTGATGTAACGTTAGTAACGTTTGTAACATGTCGGGAAAAAATAATAGTGATAGTGAATATTATGGGAGAGATTTTGTAACGTGATGTAACGTTTGTAACATGTCAGCAAAAAATAATAGTGATAGTGAATATTATGGGAGAGATCTTGTAACGTGATGTAACGCCAAGAGGGATCAAATTTCCAACTTAGCCATGAAAGTTTAAGTTGCTGACATTAAGTTGGCTATAAAAAGAAAAAAAATAAAAAATAAAAAATAAAAACAATTATATCTCAAGCCTTGATGCAATACTTAATATCTCCTCAACCCCACCTCTAGTGCAGCCATAACCCTGTGACTTCCTCATACCAGCGTGTGCTCCATCTGGCGATCTCCTACGCGTGCTCTATCAATCGGCAGGCTGACGCAGCCATCTCCCAGCCAGCTATATATTAAATTATATATATATATATATATACATATATATATAGTATTCATATCAGTATCCCTTTCAAGGAAAAAATTTGCAATAGACATTTTGAAAGAGGAGCGAATCCATCACAAAGAAAACGAAATGGAGTTGGTTTTGTTGGAAGCATTTTCATTTTTTTTCAGGCACTAAGAAAAATTTATGGAAATGTTCAACATGCTAATCACATCCTTTTTACTTCGATAATACTATAGTCAAGAAACACTTATTGAATAATTGACAAAAGAAAATATACTCTAAAAATATTTGGATAGCATGTGTCAATTGCAATCTCCTCTGCGTGCTCTATCACTCAGCAAGCTCACGCAACCATCTCCTAGCCAACCTATTATAGAGTTCGGAGCAGACAAATGTGAGTGGACAGGACAAGTCACAACAATAGAATCAAGTCTAAACCCTCGTACATGTATTCTAATTAACAAGTCATTAAAACAATGAATTGAAATGATTCATACTATATTTTTTAGATCCGTCGACAAGCTGCACATGCTCTATCCGTAGCAGATATTATATATATATATTTTAATAAAAATATATTGAAATATATATTTTAATATTAAATATATTAAATAAATTTAATTTAATATAATTTTAATTTTACTTTTAAAAAATTGAAATTTATATTAAATATAAATATAATATTTATATGGATTAGAGATCAAATTTTTCCAAATTTGAAATCTGAAATCATAGATTTATTTATTATTTGAAATATTTATATTAAATATAATATTTATATTAAATATAACATTAATATTTATATCAATATGATGATGTAACCTAACATAAGAGAGATTTGATCTCTTTTCACGTTTGATAGAGCCTAAGATTTAAATCTACGCTGATATAATGCACAATTAAGATTCCAGTAAAAAGTAGATCAAGCAAATAAAAGAAATTGATATATATGCTCGTTCCTGTCCATTCTATTTTTATTTTCTATTATTTGTATGAGTTTAGTATTTTCTATTTCTTGTACGAGTTTAGACGGAACAATAAAAGACAACACTTTCCAAAAGAGACGTCCTTATCCCTATCGGATTCTGAGTGCCGTGTGGGACCCACCCACTACTGTGCAGCATTGAATCATTCGTGGCGCCATGTCTATGCCACGCCACATAATTAGCAAGTGTCATAAGATGAGCTGTTCGACGGTTTCGATACGGAATCGGAAGAGATCATGTGAGTAGCAAGTGTCAGAAGATGAGCGGTTGGACGGTTTTGGAGTAGGAAGAAGATAATGTGGATTTTAGGCTTCGATATGTAATTAACAGATTTAAAAATAGGACAATTCGTTTTCAAGATCCAATAATTTTATCTCATTTGAGAGTTTAATTATTATTTTCAACTGGTCTCTCCTTTATTTAAATAAAGTAGGAAAATGATATTCTAAAAACAAATTGTTGGATAAATTTCGTTAATTTAAATAATAATATTATTATCATTATTTAATTTTTTAATACTTATTAAGGCAAGTGTTTTATATTCTAGTATTGGGGAGATGCTAGGAGAGAGACACCCAATGTATGTGACACCAACAAACAAAATAATGTTGTTTAGTAAGATATGTCAACTCAAATGGTTTGTACATATTTTGTTAATAGTAATAGCAAGAATTTGGAGTTACGAGAGACCTTTTAGGTTCCTACGGGTTTGAATTTATAGTGTTTAGAGCAATGCACAATATTTTTCAATGTCAACATGGGTTGTGAATGATGTCAGTGGCACAATTACAATGACGTCTTTTCCTTTAAATACACAGCGTCACCATTCTGACAATGGGGGGTTGTAGGGAAAGGACCCTACATAGGCCACTCTCCTAACACAAGAGAGTAAGCCAACCTAGATTCTTCCTAGGTAGGCCACAGGTAGACCACAACAGGGTAAACTACATGGGAAAAGAAATGGTCAGAGTAACCCTCAGACCCAATATGCAATCATCGAGCAAGGTTGAAGGATGCATGGCCAAAGCCACCTTCACACCCTTATATGAGGTAACATCTCCTAGAGTTGGAGACTACATATAATACATGAAGGATCATTCTATTATAGGAAAATTCATGGGGATCTTACCCTCAAAGAACTCACTTATATGGTTGATCAATACAAGGTGGAAACCTAAGGGCCAAGTGGATCTCAAGCTAGGACCCAAGAGTTTCTTCACATCAATCTTTACCAACATTAAAGACATGCAAAGAGTCTTCAAAAAGTTGACCATACTTTCTTCAACTTTGTCGATCTCCATGAGGAAGAAACCCTAGTTGGAATAGGAAACCTGCTTGGAATTTTCATCAAGACATTAGAAATTACTAAAATCAGAAAACACATAGCTTATGCTCGAATTTGTGTATATATGAATAGCTCAACAACATTATTAGACTCCCTTGCTTTCAACTTCTAATACAATAAATGGTCTCAAACTCTAGACTACGAACAGAAATGCCACAAGCACAAAGATCTATTCAGAAATTGTTCGCTAAATCTGGCACAGGCTAGTAAGACCCAATAGAATATTGTTGATAAGGAAGCGTTTTTTAAAGTTTAATCCCAAAATAATACCAAGAAGTTGATCCCTTAAGAAATCAATTTTCCTTCCCCTGACACTAACAACTTCCAAGAACTCGGTTATATGGAGACCACTTCGATCGCAGGAAATCATGACAAATTAGGATCCCCAAAGGAAGCAACCCAGAAAATTTGAAAAAGAGGAAGGTGGATGAATTAGAGTAGGAGGAAAATACCAAACAAAAGATTGATAACCTGTAAGCAAATGAAAAAGAGAATCTATCAATGGTCTTAGAGGGCAGAGATCCCTTCAAATCCAATCTAGGAACCTTAATCTCAATGAAAACCTCATAATGGTTGAGGTGGACTTTCTACTCTCAGAGATGCCTATGGAGAGAAATGCCTCACAAACATCTTGGAGGAAGACTTATTACTACTCCAAAGGAAATAGTGAAAGGAAAGAACAAAGCCACTTCCACGAAAAATCCCTGAACAGAGACATCCAACTTAGGTATCAAATAATTCTTCTAAAGGCATTTAAAAGAGATAGAGAGGAAGAGGAAAAAATGGTGCACAAAAACTAGAAGGTAGAAGATACAAGAAGGAGTGATGCTAAGAGATTTAGGTCAGTTAATCTCCTTAAGAGACAAATACCTTCTCACCCCCCTTTTGTTTCACAATGTAGTTGAAAATTACATCATGGAACATTGAGGATACAAATAGCATAAGAAAACAAAGAATCATAAAAAGACAAATAAACCATAGTCATGCTCTAGGAAACCAAATGTAACAAAGACAAGATGCTAGCAATCTCTAACAAATGTTGGCTAGGGTGTAAATCCACAACCATCGTAGCAGGGGGGTTTTCAAGACGGCTTGCAACCTTATAGGATCCTATGATAATAAGCCCAAATACCTTTTATGGAGTTAAACAATATCATAACTGTGCATTTCCATGTCACAAGCTAAAGATGAGGGATTTCTGACCAATGTCTATGGCCTTAACCTAACTCAAGACAAGCACAAGTATATATACCATCGTCATGGCATTAAGAGAATTTTGACAGACATGCCATGGATAATGAACATTTTAAAAAATATGTTCATGTTTAGCAATGCCCTCGCAGGAAATATTTAGTGGCATTAGGTCACAAATCCCAGATATCTATGGAGCCAAACCCAAAGGCACAAATACATTTATTGCATTCCCAACATGATCTTATTTTCGTGGATGACAATCTCAAAGCGTTGAAGATATGGAACAATGCATGCATGATAAAATGGGCATCCTCCTATAGGATACATGGGTAGAAGGGAGCACATATGGCATGCAACACAATAAGTGGTTTAATGTTGGTCCATGGGAGTAAGGGGAATGTTTCGATCCTTCTCAAAGGGCCATCACCCCAAATCATACCAAACATCCTAAATTGAGTCACCAATGAGTTGTTGCAGATAGAGGGTAGGACACCCCAAATATTGTATACATCTACTTCTCAATTATACAAAGAATTGGCGTGGGAAGAAATATAGAGATAGAAGATTGACATGCAAGATGAGATAAAAGGTCTTAAATATGAAGGCATGTTAGGTTTACTTTTACTCTCAATTATGTCTCGATCCCCATTCTAGTCTCTGGTTATTATGGCTCTGTTTCTTTTATGCCTAGGTGGTTTAGGTAATTTATTGGTGCTTTCTATGGAGAGAGAGTCAACTTGGTCTCAACATATGTTACTCAGCCCAATAAAGACAACCCAAATGAACTATGCATTCTATAAGAGTTAACTGTTAGTATTTTCTTTTTGAGTAGTTGATTTCCCATCTTCAAGAGTGAATTCAATACTAGGACGAACAACAATCATGCCACCTCTTTCACCAGAGCACGATGCAATTTGAAAATTAAGGAGTAGGTGGAGATAGGGACTCCCTGAACTAGGCGAGGTAGGCCCATATGCATTCCTAGGCCCAACTTAATTTGAAGCAAGAAAAAGAACTTGAGCTCAAATAGAGGCAATTTTACATGCCAACTTGAATCGTTTTTTACTAGGGGAATCAACAAATGGGGTTGGGCTCATACTAGCACGACACATGGTAGATTCTTGTACGCTACCACTATACCCCTAGGTGCACCCACACAACATGCCAGCATGGCGCACAAGCTAGACAAGGTTTGAACCTATGATGTCACAAGGAACTCCTTAACAATACACTCTATCACCACTTTGTCTACACCCCTAATGTCACATACCCCAGATTTGCAAAAACATTTTATGTTTTTGGAGACATTATGATATAATTTTATTATAAAGTTTGCAATTAATGACCAAGTGGGGTCAAGGATAATTGCATGTAATTGCTGAATATTTTATTAATTAATAAATGAAAGATGAGACAACAACTTAAGGAGGCTGCTAAATGAGTGTTTCACTGGTCACTTGGTGGAATAGGCTGGGGTGAGAGCAGATTGACACTTGGCAGCATCCTCAAACTACTTCTAGTTGTTGTAGAAGGAAACTTCCCTATTTTTATGGTCATGTTCCCCAGGAAAGTGGAACAAGAGCAGGTGGCTCATTAAGTGAAAACTGACCCAAAAGACCTAGGCATGCTAATCAAACTTCCCATTGAATTCAACTGGGGCTGCTCATTCTTTACTTGTGAAAATTCTGAGTTAATTTAGTGCACAAGAAATTCAATGGAGGGGACTAGCATAAGTTTTTCTTTTGAGTGAAAAGTGCTGAAGTTCTGAACTAGTGCAGCTGATTTAAGCTGAGTTCATACTACTACAAGCAGAACATATTATTGTTGATTTCTCAGGAGAGTTGCAGAGGTTTTCTAAACCGGTTATCTCACCTAGTGTTTCCAACCAGGTGGACCAGTAGACAAGCTTGGTGGTCCTGAGATTTGCAGTTTAGCTATCTCCAGGAATTGGTTGGGAGGAACAGGCTCCTTAAGTTGTTGTCTCCTCTGCTACATTTCCAGGTTCTACATGTTCTTTCTAATTTCTCTATGCATGCTTAGGAACAAGAAGGAATGATTTAGGAAATAATATGTTACGTGTCTGCTTCATCTGTTATTAGAATTATTGAAGGAAGTCTTTTACTGTGGAAAGATAGATGAATTCTAAATGAATGATTAGGGTAATTTAAAATTTACTGATTGGTAAAAACCTAATTGTATTTTTCCACACCTTCAATAAGGTAGTACTCTAGTACAGTAGGTTAGATTAAATTCTGATGGATAAATCAAATGAAGTATGTAGGAATATGTTTATTTACTTTTTACAGATTTTTATAGGGTTAATCAGAAGAAAGCTTTTCTATTTCAGAAATTTCCTTAATAGAGTACATTATTTTAAAAATAAACATAATTGTCTTCAAGAAAGAACTTAACAAAAAAAAACAGTACACAGTCTGTGTAAGGGTGCCCTTTAACGCAGTTGTTTATAATTTTAATACATTATAAGTATATGTATAGTTATTAAATATTATAGAAAACAGGAAACTAAAATAAATAGCAGTAACCTATAAACAGTAAAATGAAGTATAGAAATCACTTAGGATTTAGTCTTTACATCTAAATAATTTTTATTTAACAATGTAGGTAATCATCAAATAATAACCATATTATAGTTAACAAAAATAATGCAGGGTTTAGAAGTAAAATAAAAAAAATACAAACCCTAAATCTAAGAAGAACAGTGAACTAGCATTCTTTTACTTTCTCTTTTCCAGATTAGGGTTATTGCAGTTTTCACCCTTCTTATCTTACTTAAATCCCTATATTTATTTTTAAATATAATATTCATATTATAAAAGCATAAGATTAAAATCAAATTTCACAGAAAACAGTAATATACTGTTTATTATAATATATTGCAATAAAATAAGGAAAGATAAATAAAATAAACCAAATCGATTTTTACATAGTAAAGTAGAATTCTACTAAGAATAAATAGAGTTTTAATAATCAAATTAAAAACTAATTTATGGAAATAAAAAATTAGACGAGGTCACGGGGTCGAACCCTTCTACCAAGAGGAATTACATCTTTACTAACATTTCATAATAATAAAACCCTATATTAATGTCTAAATAAAGTACATTTTCTTTTATCAATGTAAACACCGTAGAATCAAAAACTGAAATTTCAAAAGACTGCAAATTGTATTAAAATAACATGAGGCCTTTTCAAAACCAAACTGTCTTTTTCATTTATCAGTCTTAACCACCCACTGATCGAGCCTTACAGCTAACATTAAACAAGTCAACAATTTAAAACCCTAACTTAATTTATAAATAAAACCACTGCAGTTTCCAACTAAGTTATGGCCTAATGGCCCATCCCAACAGAAGTCATGGCTTTAAATCCTATCCAAGATAAATTCCTGTAAATCAAGTTACGGCCGCAAGGGATTTACAAAGTTTTCATTAAAATATTTAAATCACAGCCATACGGCCTTCCCAAAAACAAACAGAGTACGTCGTAGCCATGGCCAAGCAGTATTTCAAACCAAGTGAAATAGTATCACCCTTGAACCCACACACCATTGCAGAGGAAACCTTAGGCAAGGACCGAGGCTTACCCGTTTGCTAAAGGAGCGTGAATACCCCTTCTTCGTCGGAGTCTTCGAGCCACAGTCTGGAAACTCTTCTTGTAAACTAACTTGTACACCCATTAAAGATTGGTTAAGCTTTCTGTATATATATATAAAAANAATCCCCCTTCTTCGTCGGAGTCTTCGAGCCACAGTCTGGAAACTCTTCTTGTAAACTAACTTGTACACCCATTAAAGATTGGTTAAGCTTTCTGTATATATATATAAAAAGGAGAGAACTAGCATATACACTTATGGCAAATACAAAAAAGGAAACAATGATTTATTTGGATAAGTTTCACTACCAGCCGCACCTTAACTTGATTACACAGCGTTTTCAACCAAGTAAAAACCCCTTTACACTAGCAACTGGGCAGTAGAGACAGTTAAGCCCACACTCGACGGAATGGTTAAGCCATCAACCAAAAACCACGATGAAGTCAAAACTAAAAAGCACACTGCTAATTCATATAGAATTCACAAGTGAACAAATGCATGAAGAGGAGCTCTCATAGAGGTAAAGAAGTGGCAACAAAGGCCCTTACACACAGAGTTAAGCAAAGGAGATAAAAGCCCTCATGCGCAGAGGTGAGCCATGACGACAAAGGCCCGTACATGCAGCATAAAAACAATGGTGAAACCATGAGGCCGTAAGCCTGCGACTCCCTCTCCATAGTAGTAAAAAGATAGGTTAATTGCAGGATTTTAGGGTTTTGGGAGCATATATAGTAAAGTGCCAAAGCCAAAACCCTAGCCACTATCAAACAACCACGTGGACTCCACCTTCAGTGTGATTTGATGGGTCTTGCTCTATAGTTTCGAGAGCATTGGAGTAGCCTACAAAATAAAAACATTTTCATAACCCTTGGTTATAAACCCTTTCGAAAATCGATTGATATCTTAATTTTTTTTCCTAGGATGCATAATGTAAATTAAAGGGTATGATAGTTATAACCCTCGCTCAAATAAGAATTTTTAGTTATAGAATGAGGACCTTGTAAATGATAGTTGTATGTGTAAAAAGACTCTTAACCTTGTTTAATATGGATACAAACATCCTTAAGACAAGTAATAAGACTATGCAGAAAGACTATTCATAACATAGGCTAGAACCTTAGTTAAAAGGCTTACAAGTAAGATTTCAAGTATAGAAAATGATTAGCATAGTTCATGGGTAAAGTTTTTATAGTTCGAAACTGCATAAATAGGATAATAAATATTATCATATAACATCTCTTAATGAGATTTTAACCATGCAAGAGTTTGGAAGTAGTTAGGTTCATTAAGCAATGAACTCTTTAACCCGTAAAACCAAAGCAGTTATACAACTTATATAACAAAGTAAGGTCTTTTCTTCTTGTTTATTCAAATGGAAATTACATAGGAAGAAAAGGAAATTTACTCAGTTTGAAAACTCGTTAGCTTCTTTGTTTTACATGACATTTCTCTAGACTTATATTTTACCGGTTTTTATAACATGAGAATGCATGATTGAGACAAATACTTATGAACTACCATTGGTAACAAGTAATAAGGTATCAAATGACCTGGTATACAAATTTATTTTTCTCTAGAATTGTATATAGGACCTAATCTGATAATAAATAAATGAAAGTTTGATGAACAAGTTATAGTCAAAGCTAGGTAGAAGAACATCTGGATTTATGTTCAGATTCTCCAAATTCTTATGCTTACAAGAAATTAAATAAAACGTAAATATACAGTTTCGATGATACCTCCTTTATTTTGATCAAAGCTGTAACTTAAAAAAATATACTAGCATTTTTATTTATGCTAGTTGAGATAATTAATCTCGATCTGGAAACTAGTTACAAAATGTCTTACCTGTAAAAAGACCTGTAAAAGAAGCATCACTTCACTGCATTAGCTAAAAAGCTAAGTAAGCCTCGGACATGAACTAAATTTCCTTCATGTTTACAAACAGTAAAACAAACTTTAGTACATAGTAAGCAACATATGTTTCAGCTCATGGTACTTCAGATTATCACCTGCTAAATCAACTTTTAATATTGATTTATAAAAGCAATCAATTAAGTATGCAAATACATAATTTAATAAGGAATTGGTTAGTTCTAGTTAAGACCTTATTATGTTAGTTGTTAATGGTTAAATGTTCCTCTTATGTGATAGTTGTAAACATTTATTTTTATAGAAAAAAAAATTAAAATTTTATGAATTTTTGGAGTATTACACCTAAGGTATTCTGCCAACTTATATCATAAGGTACACTTAGAATTAGACTCAATTAGTTGAGACCAAATTAACAATTTGGAGAATAGGGAAAGAGACAGGAGAGGGGCCTCATCTTTTGAGCATGTTGATCTAGAGGCTTTGTAATCGATGCCCAATACCGGCTTCTCCAAAATACATGACACTAAGGTCTATAGGATGGCATAAATCTACTAGCTAGTGAAGCCTCTCATCATGGAAACTATGGAGTAAAATGTCTCCAAGTATGGAGAAAGGAAGTTGGACTTCATGGAATCCAAGTATGATGCCCTCATTTAAATTCATTGGGGTCTTAAGTCTAGGGTTTTCCATGAGGAGGTAGATACACAAGTACCAAAATATAAGGAGTTCCATATGGAAGATCCTCGTCTATACTTATTGAATTCCATCATCTTGGATTCTGATTCAGACAATGAACATTGATACTGAAACCCAGGTCACCAATTTTCCTATTTTTTCGGTAAATTTTATTTTCAATTTGGAGGGCTGCCTTAGTTTGTAGGATCATGGCTATTACAATGGACCCCCTTGTGTCCCTTATTTTTGATAGACTATTTTGTAAATCTCATGACCGGACTGATGTTAGTTTTTCAACATTAAGCTAGCATTATTAGGATCTTTAACTAAGAGAATAACAAGTACGTCAATCAAACACAAGAGACAATGAACACAGTGTTTTTCCTCAGGGAAACCATAAATGGAGAAAACCCCGCAACTTCCTCAGAGATAGAATCAGCACCAAAATAGTAAAATCCCAAAACAGTAAGTGATCTCCCGACAGCAGTAACCTTCTTCTTATCTAGCCCCAATGTCTTCTCCATCCTCAACTATGTGCTACACTTGAGTGTGTATGAGTTGTGTGTTAAATAGAGAGTCCAACTCTCTATTTATACTAATCCTGGCATGACTAAAAACCCTACTAGGGCCGACCTCTACTAGGAGAGTCTAATAACCCTAGTGCCCCGAAACTGTGGGGACTTTAACCCTTAGACAATCGAAGGGTTACCCACAATGACTTGACATGACTTGTTTACATTATTGATCCTCCTGATCGAAACATTGGGGCATGACAACATGACTCAATTACATTATAGATACATCCCAGAATAAACATCAGGTTACAATACATAAGATACATAGATGAATACATTCCGAAGTTACAAATACATCAACACTCCATATTAACTAGGAAGGTACTCTTTCGACACAATTTTCAGCACTGGTCTTCTTCTCTGGATCATCTTGTCATCTGTATCTTCAAGTCTTCTTTGTCTTTAAGTCATATTCATCTTTGGATCTGGATCATCACTCAATCTGGATCATCACTGGACATCATCTCTGGATTTGGATCAATACTGGGCATCATCACTAGATCTGGATCAACACTGCTGGATCATCATCACTGGATCTAGATCATCACGGGTGCTATCTCATGATTCTTCTCGTCACAGGAAGTTATACAGAGTCATCCCTTTTTCATGCTGGTTGTAGGCCTAGCCTCCATGTAGGTATTCTTCAGCACTTATATCTGATCAACCAATGATCGAAGAAAGGCTCAACATTTCTATCTGATCAACACATGATCGAAGATAGATACTGCACTTACATCTGATCAACACATGATCGAAGATAGATACTGCACTTACATCTAATCAACACATGATCGAAGAAAGGCACATCATTTCTATCTGATCAACACATGATTGAGGATAGATACTGCACTTACATCTGATCAACACATGATCGAAGAAAGGATCAACATTTCTATCTGATCAACACATGATCGAAGAAAGGCTCATCATTTCTATCTAATCAACACATGATTGAAGATAGATACTGCACTTACATCTGATCAACACATGATCAAAGAAAGGCACATCATTTCTATCTGATCAACACATGATTGAAGATAGATACTGCACTTACATCTGATCAACACATGATCGAAGAAAGGCACATCATTTCTATCTGATCAACACATGATTGAAGATAGATACTGCACTTACATCTGATCAACACATGATCGAAGAAAGGCACATCATTTCTATCTGATCAACACATGATCAAAGATAGATACTGCACTTACATTCAACCTACTCATCGGAATGGCCAACACTCACATCTGACATGGGAGGAACCTAATCCTTTAGCCATGACAGAATGGTTCAGCCCTTACATTTGATCAAGTGGGAACACATCCCTCTATCACATCAGAATGGCTTCTCAGTCCTAGACTGAGTTTTCCTTGTAACTGACCAGGTGCCTCCATTCCCAGAATGGCAGTTGCCCTTACATCCTTCCTACTCGACAGAATGGCCAACACTCATATCTGACATGGAAGGAACCAATCCTCTCACCATGGCAGAATGGCTCAGCCCTTACATCTGACCATGGAAGGAACCAACCCTCTCACCATGTCAGAATGGCTATGGGTCTCATCACTTTCCCTTAGAGGAAACCTAAATCTGGAGAACACCAAGCTTCTCCCTGAAGTACTCGAACTTTAGCCTAGCCAATGGCTTCATCAATACATCAGCTATCTATTCCTCCGTCGCAACATACTGGAGCTTCACTGCTCCCCTCTGCACCATATCCCTGATATAGTGGTACTTGATCTCAATATGCTTTGACTTCACATGGAACACTAGATTCTCTGATAGCTTCACGCAACTCTGGTTGTCACAATGTATACAAGTAGCATCTAACTGGAGATCATATAAATCAGATAGTAGCTTCCTCAGCCATACTGCCTCACAACTAGCTGAACAAGCTGCGACATACTCTGCTTCAGCTGTACTCAGTGCCACACAAGATTGCTTCCTGCTAAACCAAGAGATCACACCTGATCCCATATTGAAGCAACACCTTAAAGTGCTCTTCCTATCGATGGCACTACCTGCTCAATCTGAATCAACATAACCTCCAGGTTAATCTTTTGATTCGCATCGTACTTGAGCCCATAATCAACTGTACCCTTTAGGTACCTCAGAATATGCTTTGCAGCAATCAAGTGAACATGTCTCGGATCTGTCAGGAACTAGCTCAAGGTGTTCACAACAAAGAAAATGTCTGGTATTGTGTTCGTCAGGTACATCAAGGACCCAATCATATGACGATACATCGTAGCATCAACCAGCTCTGATGAAGCATCGTTCAATAGCTTCAGGTTCGATGCCATAGGTGTGGCCATAGCCTTGCAGTCCATCATCCCAAACCTCCTCAGGATCTCTACTACATACTTCCCTTGTCCAAGCCTAGATTCCATCCGCACTCTGCCACACCTCCATACCTAGAAAGTAATGCATCATCCCCAAGTCCTTCATTTTGAACTTCGCAGCAAGATTTCTCTTTGTATCAGCAATCAACCCATCCATACCTGTCACAAATAGATCATCTACATATAGTAGAAGTATCACTGGGTTTCCATCTTCAACCTTATAGTAAAGGTTGGAATTTGCTTTACTCTTGGTAAAGCCCAAACTGAATAGAAAGCTGTCAATTCTGTCGTACCAGGTCCTGGGTGCCTATTTCAAACCGTACAGGGATTTCTTCAATCTGCACACATGAGACTCCCTATCATGAGTCTCAAAACTAAGTGGCTGCTCTACATACACTTCCTCTTCCACTACACCATTCAAGAAAGTAGTCTTGACATCCATCTGGTGTATCTTCCATTTCATTACTGCAGCCAGAGCTAGTATTGATATGATGGAAGTGTATCTGGCTACAGGTGCAAAGGTTTCTTCATAATCTATTCCTTCTTTCTGAGAGAAACCCCGAGCCACAAATCTTTCCTTATATTTTTCAATGCTACCGTCTGCAGCATGCTTGATCTTGTAGATCCATTTGGAAGTTACAACTGACTTCCCTTTAGGTCTTGGGACAACATCCCAAACATCATTCTTCATGATCGATTGATACTCTTCGATCATAGCATTCTTCCATTCTTTTCGTTCTGTCCCTTCTTCATAATTGGAAGGTTCTTTATCAATGAAATCACATAGTAAAGCTACATACCTGGAGCAATATCTGGTCCTCTTCCTTTCTCTGTGATTCTCTTCTAGAGACCCACATCTTTTTGCACCTTGGATAATTTCACGTACCCAAGCAGGTTTCCTCTTATGAGGATTCTTCTCCAGAGGTGGATCTATAGGTCTTTGTGGTTCTTCAAAATCTCGATCTACTTCTTGAGTTTCTTCATTCATGGTTGTATCATGAATTCTGGGTGCTTCTGCTTCTTCAGGTTCTTCAACAGGTTTTGTTCTGGATTTGTTGCAAGCTGTGTCTTCATCAAATGTCACATCCCTGCTGATGTCAATCTTCTTGTATCCTGAGAAATATATTCTGTAAGCCTTCGAGCTTTCAGAGTATCCCACAAATATACCCTTATTTCCTAAAGGATCTAATTTTTTCTCTTCTTTTTTGGAATGTGTATGTACACCGGACAACCGAATATTCTAAGATGGTTGACTTCTGGTTTCTTGCTGGAGAAGACTAGTTCAGGAGTCTTGTTCTCGAGTACTCTATGTGGAGTATGGTTCTATACATACACCGATGTTCTGGAAGCTTCAGCCCAAAGATGCATAGGAAGGTCTTGATCATGAAGCATAGCTCTTGCAGCTTCCATGATAGTTCTGTTCTTCCGTTCCGCAATCCCATTCTGTTGTGGATTATAAGGAGTGGACAACTCCCTCTTAATCCATGATTCTTTGCATAGCTCTTTGAATTCATTCGAAGTGAATTCTCCGCCATTGTTTGATCGAAATGTCTTGATCTTCTTTTTAGTGTGGTTCTTGATCAAGGCTTTGAATTCCTTGAATTTGCTGAATACTTCATCTTTGTTCTTCATGAAGTAAACCCATGTCTTCCTAGAAAAATCATCAATAAAAGAAACATAATATGCATACCCGCTTAGTGAGCTTGATGACATAGGACCGCATACATCAGAGTGGATGATTTCTAGGATTCCTTTGGCTTTACTTTCACTGCTAGGAAATGTCTTCTTTGTGTTCTTTCCTTTCGCACATCCTTTGCAGACCCCATCATGTTTTGCTTGGAATTCTGGAAGACCTTCAACAACTTTGCTTGCAATTGGTAGTGTTATGTAATGTACATGTGCAATCCTTCTATGCCAAAGTTCACTTGTCTCTACTGTGTCATGGACCAAGGCTTGTTCTAGATGGCCCTTTAATTTGTACAATCCTCCTTCTTGTTCTCCAATCACCATCGCATCATCGATAGTCTTTCCTCTTGGCCACATGATGACTTGACCATCTATGAATGCAACCCTCATTCCTTTTGCATCTAGTGCATATATGGAGAGGAGGTTCTTATTGAGACTTGGCACAAACAATACTTCCTTCATTGTTAGAGACTTTCCAGAATCTAGTTTATAGGAAGATTCCCCACTACCTTTTCTTGGATATTGGTAGTTATCACCTAGCTTCACCTTGTGATGTGATTCATGTTCTGATAGTCTCACAAAGGATTCCTTGAATCTAGTCATATGTTTGGAAGCCCCACTGTCTATAAGCCAATCATCACTTCCATGAGTAATGTTACCTGTGAGAGCAGAGATCAAAACATATTCATCCTCGCTTGAAGAATCTTCACTTTCATATCTAGTTCTTTTCTTGGATGGTTCATCATCTTCTGTAGCATGAGCATGATGCCTCCTTTTGTTCCCCTTCTTCTTATGAGAGTGAACCTTGTTCTTAGGACAATATTTTGCAAAGTTTCCACTTTCATCACATGTATAACATCTCATTTTAGATGGGTCCCTTCTAATGTTATCTCTATGATGAGGATCCTTACCTTTGGAGTAATGAGATCTTCTTCTGCCTTTCTTGGAGTGAACTGTGAGAGCTTGATCTTCACTTCCCATCTTCTCTTTTCAAGCTGCTATCTGAGCTTCTTCTTGAGAGAATTCTTCCTATAGTCTGCTGAACTTGACTAGCTTCTTTCTAGCACATATCCCTTGAATGAAGGAGTCCCATGTCCTAGGGAGACCATTCAAGGTGGTCATCACAATTTCTACATTCTCCACTTCTTCATCTACTGCTTCTAATTGTTCCTTGATCTGAGAAACCATTGTGAAGTAAGACTGGATGGTCTCTGCATTCTGGATCTTCACATTCTTCAGTTGATTCCTCAGAGTCATCTTCCAGTTTATGTTCTTCCCTTCAAACAATTTGTTTAGGGCATCAAACATAGATTTAGGTGTCTTGAGAGAGGACACCTGTGGGATAAGGCGATCTTTGATAGAATCAATAATGATCCTCTTTTCCATAACCATCTTCTTCTTATGTAAGGCCTTAGCCTCATCTCCCTCTGGAACTGGAACCTCCTCATGGATGTAGGAGTCTAACTCATTTTCTTCCAGGACCAGGGAGATCCTATACTTCCAGGCTTGGAAGTTATCAACTCCCTCAAGCTTTTCATCAAGCTTGGTATGATGAGACATCTTAAATTGAGAACCTCAAATGGAAATACAAAAGATTTAGATCTTACTAGGTCAAGATGTTAAATCTGGATTTGGCGCTGAAATCCCGCAGTACTGGATCATGAGCAAATTAGGGTTTTGATTTTCCGGAGATCTATCCACCCAAATACCTTGAATTTTATCCCTAACTTCGATTTTGGGGAGGAGATCAATCCAGGCCTAAGCTCACTGAAAAATTCCTCTTCTGTGAAAAGCCCTAATTTTCGGCAGTAGTGTCAGGTGCAAAACTAAAAAACCTCGGAATTGGATTCTGCTTTGATAGAAAGATCACGGGGGCTTCACTTGTTGGCCAATATCCTATCACGTTAGTTCATATTGTGGGTTTTAAAATTATCAAAAATCGAACCAATATATTGCAGGTATTGGGGGGATGAGGGATTTAAGGTGGGGGTGGGTAGGGTGGTTTATAAGGATTGAGGTATAGAAAGGGGTGGGGAGGAGGTTTTAAGTATTGGGAGGGGGTTTCAACAAAAAGAGTTTGGGTCAATATCTCTCGAAATTAAGGGTATTCTTTAATATCCCACGATCGCATGTGCTATGTGAGAGGTTCACTAAGTGAAGTCCCCGTGAGAAAGATGCGCCCTAAGGAGGAGAGTTATTCCACCTTACTTTTGCTGAACATCTGTGGAGGAAGATCCACAAACTAGGAAGCCCTAGTTTCCGTAGGTGCACAGTGTCTTCTTCTTAGGTTAGCTCTGATACCATGTTAGTTTTTCAACATTAAGCTAGCATTATTATGATATTTAATTGAGATAATAACAAGTACAGCAATCAAACACAAGAGACAATGAACACAGTGTTTTTCCTCGGGGAAACCATAAATGGAGAAAACCCTGCAACTTCCTCAGAGATAGAATCAACACCAAAATAGTAAAAGCCCAAAACAGTAAGTGATCTCCCGATAGCAGTAACCTTCTTCTTATCTAGCCCCAGTGTCTTCTCCTTCCTCAACTATGTGCTACACTTTAGTGTGTATGAGTTGTGTGTTAAATAGAGAGTTCAGCTCTCTATTTATACTAATCCTGGCATGACTAAAAACCCTACTAGGGCCGACCTCTACTAAGAGAGTCTAATAACCCTAGTGCCCCGGAACTGCGGGGACTTTAACCCTTAGACAATCGGAGGGTTACCCACAATGACTTGACATGACTTATTTACATTATTGATCCTTCCAATCGGAACATCGGGGCATGGCAACATGACTTAATTACATTATAGATATATCCCGTAATAAACATCGGGTTACAATACATAAGATACATAGATTAATACATTCTGAAGTTACAAATACATCAACAACTAATTCTACGCTTAGAACAGACTTTCTTAGCTCTTGTTTTGCTTTCTGGTTGGATAGTTTTCAAGCTTACGTTACAATTTTAATGTACTTTTTGGAACATTATGATGGTTAAACCTAAACCTCTGTCCTCAACAAGATTATCCATTTACAAATTTATGTAATATTTTATGTATGCTAATATAAATAGTTCTAGATTACCAAAAAGCACATGTAAACTCAATTATGGATTTTACACAAGAGATATAGAAAACTAAAGCCAACATATATCCATCTTAAACATATATCCATCTTAAACGTGGATGTCTCAAGCATTGAGAAGGATCACATTTCTAGAGTTGTAAACTTTTTACCTTAATTTTTTGGAGAATCAAAAAAAACATTTAGCTTAAGAAATTGGATCCCTCTCAATACTTAACAGATTTGAGTTTCAAATAAATATATGCTACTTTTTAAAACTAGAACAAAGATAACACATGAATACCCATTTGTTAACATTATAGACTATAAATTGATCTTAAACACAATGTTTAAGAAAATGTAATAAATAAATAAATAAAATCATACTTTTACTATTACCGAGAATAAAAAATACATTTCCAGCCTACATGAGTCCATGATCTTAACAGAGGGCAAGTATAACAAGAATCCAAAGCACAAGGTCATTAAAAACCACCCACAAAACGTCCAAATTTGGTCCCACCAAAAAACAAAGGACAAGTACAAAATCCCCAACACATAAAAAACGAATAAAAAATAAAATTCTTCCCCCACTTCGGAGCTAGTCCGCAAATAAAAAAAGTCAACATGCCTTCTTCTCATTCTTCCCAAGAAAGCCAACCATCTTCACCATCTAATGCCTCCTTTGAGAGAGCATCTGCCACATCATTGAGTTCCCGATGAATGTGATCGATTGAAGGACCATTAAAGGAGTTCATCGGAATGTCAATTCTTTTACACCAATGGAAGAAATGAAGCATATTCACATTAAAATAAGAATAAAATCTATTAAGATAGCATAACAAAACCATTAGTGATATTAATATGGAATGATATATCCCCAAATAGGTTGAATCTATGTTTTCACAAAGTTCTTTTTAGAAACAAGGACCATGTGCGATAATTTGTTATATAATATTCATTTTAAATATACATTCTAACCTGCATGATATTTTTCAAAGTGGAGGGAGTTAAAACTATGGTTGTGTGAAGGAAGGTAATTTGAATTAGCATTTTATCATAATTTATTTAATAATAAAAAATTAACATAATTTAAGAATATGGTTAAGTTTAAGTTTTTAACATGTATAAGTAAATCATCATCTCATGGTATTATAACCTCGAACGTAGTTCCAAGTGAGTAATTTCAATGACAATGGTATCCACTTTAACAATGGGAGCAAATAACACTCTAATGGAAATGCTTTTAAAACACAGATGGTAGGAAACAAATTGACACATTTTTTTAAATGTTTCACATAATCGACGATCTTTCAAAATGTGAATTTTAGGAATCAAACTGCAATAACTTATCTGAATGTTTTAGGTACTTGGTGTCTCTTTTCAAAGTGAGTTTGTATTCTCTTGCAAACCATGTTATAAAACATTTGTATGGGTCACGATCGAGCACTAAAATGTTGGAATGGAAGTTTTTTTCTTTTCCAAACTAGATGGCAACGATAGTCAACTTGTTGCAAATGTAGTCTTACATTATAAAACAAATGGATTTAAATAGACGGTTGAGTCTCATGGACCCCCAACCTTCCCCCAATCTAACTATCTTTCCATAAACCAAAGGTGCAAAGATTCAAATCTTCACAACAAGAGCGCAAAAAAAACAAAAATTTGAATATAGATATAGCACAAACTAATTGACATAACGGTTGAACGATGAAATTTGTCAAAATGATATATTTGCAGATTCAAATACGTTGTTGGCGAGTCCTCATAATGTGCCCTTGTTGAACATTCCAGAAGTGAAAGGTAAATGCCAAAATTTAATTGCCAAAGTGAGATTTTGATGCTTTCTTGTTTAAAAAGTTGCAGTTCTTGATGATTTCCTTGTATATTTGCATTTGGGTAATTTTAGTTTTGTTGTGTATTCAGAACATATGGTTTTAAAGCTTCATGTTACATCTGGCCAATGTTGATACTTGTTGCAAAATGGGCCCTACAAAATACTTGAATAAAGGCCTTGATATTAGGTTTATCCTGCATATGGGCATCATGTATACTGCAAAATATGTGCAATACTGAACTGAAGATTTGACTTTGAGGCTAATTCCATTTGGCCATTCTGCGTACAACAAATTATGAATTGGGTCATGGGATATGCTGAAGTTAAGCCCTTGATTTTGGCCTTAGTCTAAAAGTTTCCTTTTGGGAAGGAAGGATTTTAAGTAATTTAAATGGAAGGCCCAGTTGAAGGCTTTGTAATAGGGAGGATTATGTCAGGGGAGATTGAAGTATTGCAATTGCTCAAATTTAAAAGGTATTGATCTAGAATGGAGGAAAATAAAACTTGGATGCTACATTTTACAAACTTGTTGAATTCCAACGAGCTATTTTAGCCTCAAACACTATTGTCAGTCCACAAGAACTTGAATCACCACATGCTATAGAGGGAGAAGTTGACAAGCTTTGACATCCATGGTAAAAACTTCAAGAGCTCAAGTTGAGATTTGTTAATTGGTACAAGATTTTATCTGCCCTGCTTTCTCAAATGACTTGCTACACTCCCTCTCCAAAGATCCTTATATGCATGCTTGTAGCTATGAGTGTGTTCCATAATGTCTAATTTTCACCAGTCTAAACTCTAGTTTCCTTTCAATCCAACTAATAAATATGTGGATGCAAAGAAAGGTTAACCTTTGGTAATAGCTATGATTTCAATCTTAGACATGTATTTAGCTATCTTCTAAAATACTATGTTTGGAATAATGTTATCTCATGGATAACATTAAACACTTAACATTAATAGTTATCCAAAGTAATAGCCATATCTAACTTAAAAACTTTATGATAAATACGAGGACACATGTATATGAAAGATTTGATTGGTGAAAAATACACTACATGAAAAGCTTTAGCTAAATTGTTAAAAACTTTATGATAAATAAGAGGACAAAATGCGAGGAAGGAACCTATAAAATGCATATGAAAGATTTGAATGGTAAAAAAACACCATAGTTTAAATTTTTATGATAAATAAGTGGACAAATGCATATGAAGGAACCTATAAAAACTTTAGTTAAAGTTTAAAAACTTTATGATAAACAAGAGCCACGTGGTGGCAATGTCCCTGACATTGCGACCTGTTTTTTTATAGAAAGTTGTAGCAATTTGGTTAGAGTTAAGGACAATTGATGGATTATTCTTTAGACAATTAAACTGCAAGAAAAGCATTCTATATTTATATTTGTTGTTGTAGTGACTCCATACCAATTCTATAGATTATCAACATATATTTATATTTCTCATTGCTATGAAATTATGGAGATCTCGAGATCAAGTGATAATGAGTTCCTT
>LPNX010108838.1:0-40312 GCA_001517045.1 Pseudotsuga menziesii
TCGAACAGCACAGTGGATACTAGTGCTATCGCATGCATCAATTCAGATAGCGGCTACCGCATGGACTTCAAGAGAATGCAGGCTGCGACCGAGGAGTTCGAAAATGACAGAGTTTGCTCAAGGGTACACAGCGATGTAGAAGAAGAGGGCGCTACCAAGAAGAAGCCGAGACTCTCCGAGGAGCAGTATGCTCTTTTGGAAGAAAGCTTCAGCAAGAACAAACTGCCCACAATGGTAAGTCTATCCTTCTTAATTATATAGTACTTCATGTTCTCTTGTCTGTGATTCATGTATTTGTTCTCTCAATACGATTTGGGCCTTCTTCAGAATGAAAGGCAAGCGTTAGCCAGGGAATTGAATCTCCGAGTTCATCAAGTTGAAGTATGGTTCCAGAATAAACGAACAAGGTGAGCTCCTGTTCTTTACTGATTCGTTGTACATCTAGATATTAATATTTGAAGGCCCATTTCTTGAATTGACTGCTAAATCATTTAGCCTTTAGATTTGAAGAGTTCTAGACATTAAAATTTCTGCATGCTTGTCATTCAAAAGTTTTGATTCAGAGTGCTCTATTTTATTAGTAGTTATTCTGTTACACATAAACTTCTACATACTTGTGACTCGGAAAACTCTTGATCTTTGGGGTGCTCTATTTTATTAGCAGTTATTCTGTTATACATAAATTTCTGCATACTTGTGACTCAAAAAAGTTTTGATATTCAGGGCGCTCTATTTTATTAACAGTTTTCATGTTATACATGATTTGAATGTGATTAATTTGTGTCAGGATGAAATCCAATTAAACGGAAATGGATTGCAAGCTTCTGAAGAAGTATAACGAGACACATAGACTGCAATAGGAGTTGGAGGAACTAAGATCTCTGAAATTGGCACCTTCTCTAATGCCTACGGCAACCATGGCTGTGTGTCCCTCGTGCTTACTTTATGAGAAACATTTCTTATAAGTGAATTGTGGGGGTTTAGAGAATAGATCGATGTATTATTGTGTAACAGATTTTTTCATACTACTGAACTTCGTTCAACTTGGGGTTTGATCTATTTTAGGTTTATTTATTTGATGGAATCAAATAGCACACTTGGATTTAGCCTTTTTCAAAGACATATTATGTAGCTTTAGGTATTGGCATGTGTTATAAAATTGAAAATGTTTATGTAGTTTTTCTAATTATTGGCATGTAGTATAAAATATAAATGAATGTTTATGCAGCTTTTTCAATTATTGGTATTGAATATAAAATATAAATGTTTATGTACTTTTTCCAGTTAAGCTCATGTCCACAATGTTTATGCAGCTTTTTCTTTAATTATTGGTATGCTCTATAAAATCCAAATGTTCATACACCTTTTCCAATTAATGGCATGCAATGTTTATGCAGTTTTTATGGAAATGTTTATGCACTTTTTCCAATTAATGTCATGCAATGTTTATTTAGGTTTTTATTTAATTTTTTTGTTTATTTAGGTTTTTATTTAATTTTTTTTGTTTAATTAGGTTTTTATTTAATTTTTTTATTTAATTGGAGGCAAACTTTTATGTTTTATTATTATTATTGAAATGTTTATGTACCTTTTCTAATTAATGTTATGCAATTTTTATTTAATTGATGGTAAAATTTTATGTTTTATTATTATTATTTTTATTATTATTATGAATATTTATATTTATAGGTATTTATATATTAGAGTTTTTGGTGGATTTATGATTTTGTTAAATTGTACTAGGATGAGACAAGTGTAGTGTCCAAAATGATTTTATGGTAGTGGTTACAAATTTGAAATAAACAATTATAAAAAAAAAAGAATATAAAAAATAACTAGTAGTTGATGCATGGACAAGTGGTAGCTCATGGATATATAGCTCTTAGCATGCATAATAATTTGTTGATGCATGGATAACAGAAAATTCATGAGAGACAAAGTAAACAAGTCATGAGAGACAAAGTAAACAAGTCAGAGATCGATGTGATCTATAGCTCTTCATCCGCAATTCTCTAATTATCATATTACACCCAATTGTGTTTTTATTTAAGAATTTGGGGTGGACAAACATCTATGATTTTTCTATATTACACCAAATAAGTGTACTATGCATATTGACTCTATGGCATTTGTTCTAAGTTGAAAATAAACAATTATATATAAAAAATGAATATAAAAAATAATGGGTAGTTGATGCATGGATAGCTAGTGGTTGATCAAGGCTTGAGCCATGCATAGATAAGTAAAAAAAAAGCGAGTACAAATAACTAATAACTTATAATTATGTTGATAATATAGAAAATTAAAACAATAAAAAATAGCAAGCCATTACAAATCCCTACCCCCAAAAAAAGTGAATGTGCATAGATAATATGAATACTCAAAACTTGTTTCAATTAGCCTAATTTTATTCTTTCAATTAGTATGAAATAAGGTCCACTTCCATTCTTTTCAATTTTAGTTATTATGAAATCGAGTCACTAAAAAATAATATGTTTTATTTGTTTGTACAACATTCAATCAATAAAGTTGTGAAGATATTGCACACTTTTTAAAAATGGTAAGCACATAAAGAACATGAAGTAATTGTCAACGAATCCTCTGTACATATATTATGTATTAATGAAAACCTAGAAAATTTATGTACACAATAGGTTACACCATCAAAATTCTAATGTAATCAACCGTTATCTATTTAACACTCTTGGGTAGGTCCCTGTAATTACGAGAACGAGAACCCTAAACATAGTCCTCGTGGTAAGAGTTCTAAAAATGGTAAAGGCCGAAGAACATAGTCCTCGTGGTAAGAGTTCTAAAAATGGTAAATCCCGAATAACGTGAAGTAATTGTCAAAGAATCTTAGTAAAATTTCTTTGGGTATGTCCGTGTAATTACCAGAACCCTAAACATAGTTTGTAGTTTAATTTTTTGTATTTTAATGGGTGAGATCATTAAATTGGGACATACAAATATAACGAAGATAGCCCTCATATTTGACGAAGGAAATTTTTATAATTCGATAGAGAAGATTCAACTTGAAAGATGAGTTTATTTTAGAATATCTAGTATTTTTAACTAAATTTTTTAATTTAGTTTTATTTTAAAAATAATTTTATATATTTTTCTTTATTGACATAGCAATCCACATATTTGGGGATGTGTAAAATGTTGAGTCAACTAATAAATGGGATATAGTTTCATGTATCACTTTACACTTCATACAAATCTTAGTAGTTTTTTACCGTATATAAATTGAAATGCTAAGCATCTATTTCTTAAAAATTGTGAAAGGTTAAATTATTTTTAGAATTTTTTCTCTATTTTTACATCCACTTTCCCCATTATATTAGGTATAGTAGGTTACAAGGAAACATAGATATATATCCCACACAAACAACATATTTTCATAAAGGCTTATTTATTTTCCACACCATGGTATCATTTTCATATATCAAGAGAATATGCCATCTTTTAATAATTTTTACATATATTTTTTATTGAATTACATATTTCCTTGCAAGTTTTTACTACATCCTTTCTACCAAAAGTTTCAAAAGTGTTTATCCACATTAAGCACCTAAATATCTCTTAATTGAAAAACAAAAAAATTATTTCTATTGAATACTTTACCCTTTATCTAAAACTTACAACATAATCCCATTCAATCCTAGCATGTTCACTATGCCCAACACTTTTAGTAATGTAATTTCCAATAATAAGAAATGTGAGTAGTGAAGTTTTTCAATGTATGTAGGAATTATTTATATTTTTACACCCCTAATATAATCTAATAAATTGATCTTGCTTGCTAATTGTTATTATTTTTTTTTTTTTACATGACATTTTTTCTAAGAATGTTTAATAATAGTTTTGCTAACATGGATTTTTCTAGAGATAAATATTGTTTAAAACCTATCTCTAGCCCTTAATATTAAACTAAACTTCTTATAAAGAGATAAAGATATAAAGCAAGTGTAATTTGCTAATTTTGATTTGATATACTTCTACATAGTGTAATAAATTAATACATTCACAACTATTTACTTGCTAATATGAATGGGTGAATAAATGGGGATCTAAATTATCACTTCTTTATCTTAATGTTCACATTCTTATACTATATTTGCAGTCTCATAAATATTTTCCATCGTATAAACATTAAGATAAGATTAAGTAGATATACAATTCAATCCTTCATTTTTCAAGGAATGTAGGCTATCACTGATTTTATATTAATTGTGATCAGAATAAATATAAATTAAAGGATTGTAGGAATAATGTTAATTTTATAATAATTTAGATGAAAAGAATTACATATTAAAATTATCTTACATAATTTTTTTATATTTAAAAAAATATAAAACTCATATTTTTAGAAACAAAAACTTTTTTTAATTATTTAAGTTATTGTAATATATCTTTATCTTTTTTATTTTTTTATTCTAATTCTAATTTTAAATTTATTTTAATAATAAATTAATATATGATATAAAATACAATGTAACCCTAATAAGCATATGATATAATAAGAAGGGACCATAAAACACAATATGATAAGGAGATCGTACATTCAAGTTAAAAAAGAAAGGCTTTGGTGACATCTCATCTTGAATCCAATCACATTTTAAGCATCTATATATGTTTAGGAAAACAATTGATTATCTCACAAATAAAAGGTTTGTAAACAATTTACTATCTTAGAAATAAAAAAGTTTACACTTACTCGAAACTTGATACAATGCATACAAACATTTTAAATCATAGTTCATTGCAATGCTAATAATGAAAAAACATGATAACCTCATTTGTGTCCTTTTCTAAGCAATTTGAGGCTCATTCATAACTAGTCCATTACTAAGGATACTCTAATTAATCATTGTGGATTATGAATTATAGTTTCTTTTAATGTAAGAGAGTAATAATGATTGTGAAATTGTTAATAGTGATATAGAAATTTGATTCATTCATGAGATCCAAAATAACGGAAAAATGAGAGAATGGAAAATACCAATCGTGTGTTTCTTCTCTCACACTATGCACAAACCATTTTTTGTAGATTTCATAACTTGAAGCAAAAATATCCGCCGCGGAGGAAATCACAAAAGAGTTGTCACTTCTCCATTCATATGGATCACTAGGAAATAAATGAGAAAGAGGTTGCAAGCTATTTGAATTGCTTGAAATTTTCTATTCAATATTAATTGAGCATGCATAGGGTTCACATCATGGAAGGGACATAGCAATTAGCGTAAAAATGCCGAGGAAAAAAAAACCAACAATTCGCTCAATGGAATAGAGCAGGAAGGAGGGGCACATCATCTCGCTCGTGAGGTGGTTTTAGTTATGGAAGAGTTGAATCATCTAAGGGAGCAGAGAACGAGAAGGTACTCGACAAGATAACATGAATCAACTACAAGGAAGAGAATTTCATATGGGTAGTGGTTACGATGGCTGTAGAGAAAGTCCTTATATGTGTTTTAGGTGTGGTTCATCTACCATTTCAATGCTAAAATTATAGCATGCAAGAGTTGAATGAAGAAAAATAACGTAGTTTAAACCTGGTACAAGTAGAAAATGAAAAACTAGTCAATATGAAGACAGTTGGGCCTATTGAAAAATAGGTAGAATCCAGTTAGAATTTTTTTGAACAAGGTAAAGTGTCTTTTCGCTGTTAGAATAATAAAACCATAGTTAGCTACCTTAGACATTAGTTAATCCATTTTTTTCTTATTTGCCTAGTTTCCATATTCCACCTTATGCAAGTTGTCCTCCACATGTCCAAAGTGGTCAAACTTGCTAAAACTCAGTCATGGAGCGCTTGGGAAACCACTTGGAATCAATTCTTCTTTATTCCTGGCCTTTCTAGTGCATGTCTGCTTTTTTAGCTTTATTTCCTGCTTTTGCTGAGTTTTAAGGCAATTGAGAAAGTTTGACTATGTGAAGTTAACTTGTTTTTTGTCCTCATCATCCTCCACTCTTTTCTACTAATAAAAGCATGTATGAGTTGTCCTTCCATCACCTATTAGATTTCCTAATTGATTTTTCCAATTCATGAGCTCCTAGATAGATTTGGAAACTACTTTATGCACCTATGGGGGATTTGATTAGATTTAGTAAGCCCATTTTTTACCAAATTCGAATGGAATTCCAATGCATTCGAATATGTCATGTAATTATTTATTGTGGTGGCCTATGACTTCATAGGGTTGGCTATTGTACACTTATTCAATACATATTAGTGTTCTGCTCCATATTCAGTCTCCTTTGTGTGTAATTTGCATGTGTAATTGGCAATTTTTTTGTGTAATTGTTCTAACACCTGATTTCAATTTACACACGATATCAGAGCCTTTGTAGATCGATTTCTCTCCTTCCAATTTGTTATTGCAGGTTCGACATCATTGACTAGGAGCATTCTGCTGACTGAAGGGACAATTTGTGAGCTATGGATCAATCTCAGAAGATCATCTTGACTCCATTTAACATATTTGAATGGAAAGCAGAGATGGAGATACTGTTGAGAGTGAAAGGCCTCTACAAAGTGACTATGGCAATAGAAGCAAAGCCCAATGCAACTGCAGAGAAAATTCAATGGCACAACAGGAGGGATGAGGCCTATGGTCTCCTATGTCTGAGCATATCTAGAGACCTCCTTTTCCATATTGATGGATTAACATCACCAAATGAAATATGGGAGAAGCTTGTTAAGCTTTTTGGTAAGACATATAAGATGATGGTACATCAAATAGAAAATAAATTGATCTCCTTGAGTCCCAATACCTTAAATTCCCTGCAACTCTACTTTTCCAAGTTCAAAGCCCTTGTTTTGTAGCTAAAACAGTGTGGAATTGAAAAGAAGGAGGAGCAACTAGTTTTGGCCATATTCTCGAAGCTTGGCCCTAACTATTCAGTGTTTGTCTCAACCTTCCATGCCACAAAGTTAATAGCTCAAGCCTGGAAAATGCCTAGCCTTGTAAATTTCATGGAATCTCTCACACAAGAACAAGATAAATTGGTGATGATGGGCACCATCAAACCTTCCAAAGACCAAGATCTGGTTGCTGGAGATTAGAGGGTGGATTCAAAAGGAAAGAATAAAGCTAAGAAGCCACTTGATCAAAAGAGAGACAAGAACAAGTCTCCATAGGAGCCCCAAGGTTCCAAGAAGAACTTCCAGAAGAAGAAGAACAAAGGAGAAATGAGCAAGTGTGCATAGTGTAGTAAGGGAAATCATCCTCAAAGCTCCCGCATGAAGAAGCAAATTGACATGCTGACCCAACTCCTGGAGAGGAATGGCATATCCCTTCCTGATAGCTCAAAGAAGAGGGAAGGAGGATCAAATTCAGAAGACAGAGAGAGAGTTCATGCATTGGTTGCTGGAACATAAAGATCACCTAGTTTCATCATTGATTATGGAGCTTCAAGACATATGGTTTCCACCAAGCAGGCATTCACCTGACTTGACATGTTGAAAGGTCCACCAATAGTATTGGGATATGACTATCTTAGTACAAGTTTGGGCAAAGGGAGGATTGATCTTTACCATCGTAAGTTTAGAAATGTATTGTATGTTCCAAGTCTTGCCTCTAACCTCTTATTAGTGTATCAGATGACCCACATAGGGTCTCCAAAGAAGGTCATATTCTCGCCTGATGAAGTTGAGATCATAGAGATCTCAAGTGGTAAAGTCATTGCAAAAGGAGTTGCAAATCACACTTTGAAGGTATACATGTTCTCATACTTCCTACCTTACTCAAAACCCTCTGCTCTTCTGATTCATGCTAATGAGGCAAGCAAGCTTTGGCATGAAATATTTGACCATCTTAACTATAAGTATCTTTCTAATCTTAGTGAAAAAGAAATAGTCATAGGGTTACCAAAGATTAAATTTTCTAGAGGAGTCTGTCAAGGTTGCATCTTAGGAAAACACCCAAAGCATAAATTTGAGAAATCTAGTCATGAGAAAACCTCTGCACCTCTTGATTTGATCCACAGTGATGTTGCTGACTCATTTCCACATATGTCAATTAGTCAGGCCAAATATGCATTGACATTCATAGATGAATTTTCCAGGTACTACTAGGTTTACTTCCTAAAACACAAGTCTGAATTTTTTGGCCTCTTCAACGTCTTTAAGGCTTTGGTTGAAAAGCAGTCTGGGAGGAAACTCAAGGTCCTCAGATCTGAAAACGGTGGTGAGTATGTCAATTTTGAGCTCATTCAATATTGTGTAGATGTAGGTATTCAAATGCAGCATTCTATCCCTTACACACCACAGCAAAATGATGTTGCTGAGAGGAACAATAGATCACTAAAAGAAATGGCAACCTGCATGATGGAGGCTAAGACTTTGCCATCAAAGTTTTGGGCCAAAGCTATAAAGTGTGCAGCCTATATATTGAATAGGGTGCCTCATAAACAACTTGATGGTATGAATCCTTTTGAAGCATGGAGTGGGCACAATCCAGATGTGACCCATTTTAAGATTTTTGGCTCAAGGGCTTGGGCTAGAATTCCAACAGAAAAGATGAAGGCTTTGCAGCCCCAAAGCCAAGAGTGTCTATTTGTTGGGTACTCTGAAGTTTCAAAAGGGTACAAGCTGATCAATTTGAGCACAAACAAATCCTTCATTGAAACGAGTGTTTAGTTCTAAGAAGAGCCTTTAGCAACAGTGGAAGTTGGAGAATCCTCTTCACCACCAAAACCATTGAAAGTAAGTGAAGAGATAGTTGAGGTTGCTGATTCTGATATGTCTAATAATGATGATTTAATTGCATTCCCTAACATTCTTACAAGACCAGAATGGGCAGCAAAGACCATTCATGTAGCTGGAGAACTAGATGGAAATCCTAGTGATCCTAGGAGGACTAGATCGCAGTTTGAGAATGCTCTGTGTATGAAAGATCCTTTGTTTGTGGAGAAATGCTATCCAGTGGTTGAATCAGACCCACAGACATATGAATATGCAGCACCTGATCCAAGATGGCAAACATCCATGGAAGAAGAGTTCATCTCACTCCAAAAGAACAACACTTGGGAGCTGGTTGATCTTCCCCTAGGGAGGAATCTAGTTCAATGTAAGTGGGTTTAAAAAACAAAGGTTGCTACTAATGGTTAAACTTTGAAATATAAGGAAATATTGGTAGCCAAGGGCTACTCACAGGTACATGGCATAGACTACAATGAGACCTTTGCATGAGTGGCAAAGATGGACTCCATTAGGCCAGCCTTAGCCATTGCAGCTTCGAAGCAGTGGGAGGTAGATCACATGGATGTGAAGTGTGATTTAACAAATGGAGATCTTACTAAATAGATTTACATGAAGCAACCTCAATGATTTGCTACTAATCCATCTCTTGTGTGCAGGCTAAAGAAATCATTGTATGGGCTTAAGCAAGCCCCTAGGCTTGGTATGTCAAGATTGATGGCTTTCTACTATCATTGAATTTTGTTCGATGCAAATCAGATCCTAATGTTTATTTGAAGCTGATTCATGGTTCTTTGATGATTATTGTCTTGTATGTAAATGACCTTCTCGTTACAGGAAGCTCAAATAATGAAATTGCCTCCTTGAAGGATGCAATGAACCATGCATTTTCAATGACAGATTTGGGGTTATTGAGCCAGTTCTCAGGTATTGAGATTGATCAAACCAAACATGGAAGAAAAGTACATCAGTAAAAGTATTCTTTGTATTTTATAAACAAGTTCAACATGAAGGATTGCAAGCCAAGCAAGACTCCCTTCCTTTCAGGAGTTAAGCTTGAAGAAGTAGATTCTTCACCTATGGTAAATAATACACTGTATAGGCAACTGATTGGGTGTTTGTTGTACCTTACACATACTCGACCTGATATTTCTTATGCAGTAAGTGTGGCTTCAAGATACATGGATCGGCCTCATGAGATCCATTGGAGAGAAGCGAAAATGATCCTTAACTTTGTTCAAGGAACAAGGACTCATGGGATCTTCTGCAAAGCTAAATCTGATCTTGATTTGATTGGGTTTACTAACAGTGATTGGGCAGGTGACAACACAGATCAAAAGTCAACATCAGGATATGTGTTCATGCTTGCTGAAGGACCAATCAGCTAGTCAAGCAAGAAACAGAGTGCCATTGCACTCTCATCTATAGAAGCAGAGTACAGAGGAGTTGTAAATGCAACAACTCAATGTTTATGGTTGCAGGGGTTGCTTGGTGAGTGTGGCTTCAAATCAGAATATTCAACTACTATCTATTGTGATAATCAAAGTACCATTCAAATCTTCAATGATCCAGTTCAGAGACAGAGAACCAAACACATTGAGATCCATATGCACTACATTAGATAGCTTGTGCATGATGGCACCATTCACCTACTCTTCTGTTCATCTTCAAAACAAGTAGCAGATATCTTTACCAAAGTTTTTTGTGAGAAGACATTCAGCAATCTCAAATCACTGCTGGGGATTGTTGATCATGCTGTGAAGCATGATTTATGACTATACTTTCAAATTTTGTTTTGTTGTCCATGTTTAAGGGAGGATTTTTCCCACTGGGTTTTTTCCTCTTTCCTTGGTTAAATGGACATGCAGTATGTAAAGGGTGACGAAGCCTTGTTGCTAGGCCCTATAATTTTCTGATATTTTACTCATAATTTAGGCCTAAGGGGGGTGTCAGAATAATCAACCCATAGTTAGCTACCTTAGACATTAATTAATCCATTTTTGTCTTATTTGCGTAGTTTCCATATTCCACCTTATGCAAGTTGTCCTCCACATGTCCAAAGTGGTAAAAATTGATAAAACTAAGTCATGGAGTGATTGGGAAACCGCTTAAAATCAATTTTTATTTATTCCTAGCCTTCTTAGCGCATGTCTTCTTTTTCAACTTCATTTCCTCCTTTTGCTGAGTTTTAAGGCCTTTTGGAAAGTTTGACTAGGTGAAGTTAACTTGTTTTTTGTCCTCATGATCCTCCACTCTTTTCTCCTAATAAAAGCATGTATGAGTTGTCCTTCCATCACCTATCATCTTTCCTAATTGATTTTTCCAATTTGTGTGCTCCTAGACAGATTTGTAAACTGCTTTATGCACCTATGGGGGATTTGCGTAGATTTAGTAAGCCTGCATTTGACCAAATTCGAATGGCATCCCAATGCATTCAAATCTCTGATGTAATTATTTATTGTGGCAGCCTATGAATTCATAGGGTTGGATATTGTACACTTATTCAATACAGATTAGTGTTCTGCTCCATATTGAATCTCCTTTGTGTGTAATTTGCATGTGTAATTGGCAATTTTTGTGAGTGAATTGTTCTAACACCTGGGTTAAATTTCTATGGTCGCAATGGATAAGAAGCTATGATAGAATCATATGAAAAGAGAGAATAACCTATGACAAAATCATGTCGAAGAAAGAATAAGATAGAAGAAGAAACTACAGAAAAATATGCGATGGATGAAGACAAAATAACATAGGGAAGAAAAATACAAGAGAGAGGAACTAGTTGCGAAGGAATTTGCGATGGTGGAGGAGTAAACATAAGAATATAAGTCCCAACAAAAGGAAATAATCTGACGAGATCAATCACAATGGAAGAAACGCCGATAGAGAAGGCTTGCAGCAACACAATAGGTAAAAAGGAAAACTCAAGAGATCATGGGGCTGGATTCGACTAGAGTAACATGTGTTTAAAGAATTTTTGTATTTTCAGTCGATAGTGCTTACTGAAAAATGTAACTAGGATAGGAATGGAAGCATGTCGGCTAACATAATGAAGTCAATTGAGTGTGACATGTAAAGTGTCTAGAAAGGGAATAACCCAAGTTGTATGCGGGTTACTTGCTATCTTTCATGTTACTTACTTTCATGTTTTCATCAGAGTTATGAAATCCTATGCGAGAAACTTATGTCTCTACGTACCTTTCAGATTGCAAGACTACGTCCATATTAAGGAGAAATCAATCTCAAGGATAATGAAATAAGAGAGAATATATTAATAATAATTTGTAGTTTAAGATTAGGGTTTATGTAGGTTCCAACTACAAATTATTAAGAATTCTCACTCTTTGTTAAGATTTGAATTAACAGTTTCCAAGAGTTCCATAGGTCCAATCCATCATCTATGTTAAGATTTGGAGGATTTTTTCCAATCTTGATAGCTTCCCTTGTAGGTCTTTTGTTGTAGTGATCTTCTGTTGCAATTACTTTAGCATCTTCAATACAGATGTGATGATTGTGTCTTGAGATTGCTCTGCTATAGCTGATGTTTTGGAATGACCATGGAAGAAATCATCACAGTCTTACTTGTACTGAACGTCTAGTTACACCGATGTAAAATTTACCAAAAGAGCATAGGGTCACATACATACCTTTTTTATGCTTCGGATCAATAGATCTTTAGCTTTATCCAGCATGTTTCTAAGCGAGTTTGGATGAGAGAAGGAAATCCTTATTTTTATTTTTCTAAGTATTTTTGCCACCTTGTTGGTTGTTCCTTGGATTTAGGGGAGCACCATGATACTCTCATCTTCATTATCAAGGATTCTCTCCTTTGGATCTTGGTGTTATATTTTTAACATTAAGCTAGCATTATATTAGGATCTTAACTGAGAGAATAACAAGCACAACAATCAAACACAAGAGATAATGAACACAGTTTTTTTCCTCACGGAAACAATAAATTAAGAAAACCCCAAAAATTCCTCAAAGATAGAATTGACACCAAAACTAAAACCCCAAAACAGTAAGATGATCTCCTGATAGCAGTAACCTCTTTCTTCCTAGCCCCGGTGTCTTTTTCTTCCTCAGCTATGCACTACAACTGAGTGTGAGTGAGTGTGTGATAAATAGAGAGGCTAGCTCTCTGTTTATACTAATTCTGGACTTGAAAAAACCCTACTATGGCCAACTTCAGTAGGTGATTCTAAAAACCCTAGTGCACCGGAGTTGCGGGGACTTTAACCCTTGACCAATAGGAGGGTTACCCACAATGACTTGACATGACTTGTTTACATTATATAAACTCCCGATCAAAACATCGTGGCATGACATGACTCAATTACGTTACAGACACATCCCAGAATAAACATTGGGGTACAATACATGAGATACATAACTGAATACATTCCAAAGTTACAATTACATCAACACTCCTTCTTAACTAGGAAGGTATTCTCTTGACAAAATTTATCAGCACAAGTCTTCTTATCTATATCATCTGGATCATCCTCGAGTTCTTGTCATCTTCAAGTCATCTTTATCTGGACCTGGATCATCACTCGATCTGGATCATCACTAGAACATCATCACTCAATTGGGATCATCACTCGATCTGGATCATCACTGGAGCATCATCAGTGGATCTAGATCATCACTCGATCTACATCATCACTGCTAGATCATCATCACTATATCATCATGGGTGCTATCTCATTATTCTTCTCGTCACATGAAATTCTACAGATCCAACCCTTTTTCATGATGGGTGTAGGCCTAGCCTGCATGTAGGTATTCTTCAATGCTTATATCTTTCCCTAACTTGGAATGGCCCATTCAACACTTACATATGACCTTTAGAGGAACTTAATACACTCACCATGTTAGAATGGCCCAGCCCTTACATCTAACCTTGAATCGTCACAATGGCCCAGACCTTACATCTGACCTTGACTCGTCAGAATGGCCCAACCCTTACATCTCACCTTGACTTGTTAGAATGGCCCATTCCTTAAATCTCAGATTGACTCATTAGAATGGCCCTACACTCACATCTTCTCATGTGAGAACACATCTTACAGTCATATCAGAAAGGCCCTTAGTCTGAGACCAAGTATTCCTAGTAACTAACCAAGAACCTCCATTCCAAGAATGGAAACAACCCTTATATCTGATCATGTAGGAACCAATCCTACAGTCATATCAAAATGGATCAACACTCATATCTTACATGGAAGGAACCAATCCTCTCACCATGACAGAATGGCTCAGTGCTTACATCTGGCCTTGGATGGAACCAATCCTCTCACCATGTCAGAATTCCTCATAGAATCATCTCTTCCCCTTGGAAGGATGCTCGATCTGGAGAACACCAAGCTTCTCCCTAAAGTAATTAAACTTCACTCTAGCTAATGGCTTCATCAACACATCAACAAATTGTTCGTTCATCACAACATACTAGAGCTTCACTGCTCCCCTCTGTACCGTATCCCTGATATAGTGATACTTCATCTCGATATGCTTTGACTTTCCATGGAACATAGGGTTCTCCGACAACTTCACATAACTCTGGTTGTCATAATATATACAAGTAGCATCCAACTAGAGATCAAATAAATCAGACAGTAGCTTCCTTAGCCATACTTCCTCACAATTAGCTAAATAGGTTGCGACATACTCTACTTTAGCTATACTAAGTGCCACACAGGATTGCTTCCTGCTAAACCAAGAGATCACACCTAATCCCATACTGAATAAACACCCTCATGTGCTCTTCCTATCGATGGGACTGCCTGCCCAATATGAATGAACATAACCCTACAGGTTAATCTTCTAACTCGCCTCATACTTGAGCCCACAATCAACTATACCCCTCAGGTACCTCAAAATATGCTTTGCAACAATGAAGTGAACACATCTCGGATCTGTCAACAACTAGCTCAAGGTGTTCACAGCAAAGAAAATATCTGGTCTTATGTTAGTCAAGTACATCAATGACCAATTCATTTGACAAAACATCGTAGCATCAACCACTTCTAATGAATCATCACTCAATAGCTTCAGGTTCGATGCCATAGGTGTGCTCATGGCCTTGTAGTCCATCATCCCAAAACTCTACAATATCTCTACTACATACTTATTTTGTTCGAGGTAGATTCCATCTACATTCTGCCACACCTCCATGCCTAGAAAATAATGCATCATACCCAAGTCCTTCATTTTGAACTTGGAAGAAATATTCCTCTTCATATCAGCAATCAACCCATCCATACCTGTTACAAATAGATAATCTACATATACTAGGAGCATCACTGGGTTTCCACCTTCAACCTTGTAGTAAAGTTTGGAATCTGCTTTACTCTTGCTAAAGCCCAAAATGGAGAGAAAGCTGTCAATTCTACCGTACCATGTCCTAGGTGACTATTTCAAACCATACATGGATTTATTCAATATACATACATGAGACTCCCTGTCATGTGTCTCAAAACCGAGTGGCTGCTCGACATACACTTCCTCTTCTACTACACCATTCAAGAAAGCAGTGTTGACATCCATTTGGTGTATCTTCCATTTCATCACTGTAGCCAGAGCAAGTACTGATCTGATGGAAGTGTATCTAGCTACATGTGCAAACATTTCTTCATAATCTATTCCTTCTTTCTAGGAGAAACCATGAGCAACAAATCTTGCTTTATATTTTTCTATGCTACCATCTATAGCATGCTTGATCTTATAAATCCATTTGGAAGTTACAATAGACTTCCTTTTTGGTCTTGGGACAATATCCCAAAAATCATTCTTCATGATAGATTGATAATATTTATTCATAGCATCCTTCCATTCTTTCTGTTCTATCACTTCTTCATGACTGGAAGGTTCTTTATCAAAACATCACATAATAATGCTACATACACAGAGCAGGATTTGGTCCTCTTTCTTTCTCTATGATTTTCTTATGGAGTCCCATATCTTTCCACACCTTGGATAGATTCTCGTACGCAAGTAGGTTTCCTCTTGTGAGGATTCTTCTCCTAAGGTGGATCTACAGGTTCTTGAGGTTATTCAAATTCTCGATCTTCCTCTCGTGTTTCTTCGTTCGTGGTTGTATCATGAATTCTGGGTGCTTCTCCTTCTTCAAGTTCTTCAGCAGGTCTCTTTCTGGATTTGTTGTAGGCTGACTCTTCATCCAATGTCACATCCATGCTGATGTTGATCTTCTTGAATCCTAGGAAGCATATTTTGTAAGCATTTGAGCTTTCAAAGTATCCCACAAATATACCCTTCTTTCCTGAAGGATCCAATTTTGTCCTCTTCTCTTTCGGAATGTGTATGTATATTGGACAGCCAAATATTTTGAGATGGATGACTTGTGGTTTCTTGCTGGAAAAGAATTCCTAATGTGTCTTATTCTTGCGTACTTTGTGTGGAGTACAGTTCTGTACATACACCACTGTTCTTGCATCTTCTTCCCATAAATGCATCGAAATATCTTGATCATGAAGCATAGATCTTGCAACTTCCATGATAGTTATGTTCTTCCTTTCTGCAATGTCATTTTGTTGTGGATTATACGGAGTGGAAAACTCCCTCTTAATCCCCGATTCTTTGTGTAACTCTTTCAATTCATTTGATGTGAATTCTTTTCCATTATCTGATTGAAAGGTCTTGATCTTATTTTCAATGTGGTTCTCAATCAAGGCTTTGAATTCCTTGAAATTGCTGAAAACTTCATCTTTGTTCTTCATAAAGTAAATCCATGTCTTCCTAGAAAAATCATCAATGAAATAAACATAGTATACATACTCACTTAGTGAATTTGATGGCATTGGTCTACGTCAGAGTGGATGATTTCCAAGATTCCTTTTTCTTTGCTCTCGCTACTTGGAAATGTCTTCTTTTTATTCTTTCCTTTCACACATCCTTTGCAGACTCCATCATGTTTTGCTTGAATTTGTGGAAGACATTCAATAGATTTTATTGGAAGTGGTAGTGATTTTTAATGCACATGTGCAAGCCTTCTATGCCAAAGTTCATTTGGCTCTATTGTGTCATGGATCAAGGCTTGTTGTGGATGGCCCTTCAATTTGTACAAACCTCCCTCTTGTTCCCCAATTACTACTACATCATCAAAGGTATTTCTTTCTGGCCACATGAGAACTTGGCCATCAACAAATGAAACCCTCATGCATTTTCATCTAATGCATATATGGAGAGGAGGTTCTTCTTGAGTCCTGGTATAAACAATACATCCTTCATATTCATGGACTTTCTAGAGTCTAGCTTATAGGAGGATTCCCCACTACCATTTATTGGATACTGGTAGTCATCTTTGAGCTTCACCTTGTGAGGTGATTCATGTTTTGATAGTCTCACAAAATACTGTTTGAATCTCGTCATATTTTTGGAAGCCCCACTGTCTATAAACCAATCATTTCTTCCATGTGTGATGTTTCTTGTGAGAGAAAAAATCAAAACATATTCTTCATCACTTGAAGAATCATCACTTTCTTGCGTGTTTCTCTTTGAGGAAGGTTCATCATCTTCTGAAGCATGAGCATAATGTATTCTCTTGTTGTTTTTCTTCTTGTGAGATTTTCTTTTGTTTCTAGAACAATCTCTAGCAAAGTGTCCTATTTCATCACAAGTATAACATCTGAGTTGAGATTTCTTGTAGGAAGAGTGCTTACCTTTAGAATGATGATGATGATGGTCCCTTATGGGTTTCCTATATTGAGCTATGAGAGCTTCATCTTCACTTCCCATCTTTTCTTCTCGAGCTGCTATTCGAGATTCTTCTTGTGAGAATTCTTCCCAAAGTATGCTGAACTTGACTAAATTATTTTCAGCATAGAACCCTTCAATGAAAGAGTCCCATGTCCTAGGGAGACCATTCAAGGTGGTCATTACAATATCTTCATTCTCCACTTCTTCATCTACTGCTTCTAGATGTTCCTTGATCTGAGAGATTCTTGTGAAGTAAGAATGGATGGTCTCTACATTCCAAATCTTTACATTCTTCAACTGGTTCCTCAAAGTCATTTTCTTCTTTATGTTCTTTCCTTCAAACAATTAGGTTATGGAATCAAACATAACTTTAGGTGTGTTTAGGGAGGACACCTGTGGTATGAGGTCATCCTTCATTGAATCAACAATAATCCTCTTTTCCATAACCAACTTCTTCTTGTGTAAGGCCTTAGCCTCATCTCCCTCTGGAGCTGGAACCTCCTCACTGATGTAGGAGTCCAACTCATTTTCTTCCAAGGCCAGGGAGATTCTATACTTGCAAGATCGAAAGTTATCAGCTCCATCAACATTTTCATCAAGCTTGGTATGATGAGACATCTTAACTGAGAAGCTAAAATGGAAATACAAAATATTTTGATCTTATCAGGTTAAGATGTCGGATCTGGATTTGGAGCTGAAAATCGACAGTGTTGGTTCAGGAGCTGTCACGTCCCTATTTCGACCCCGCTACATTAGATGTTTATGATGTATATATTGTAAGTGATCATGGTGAGGAGCGAAAGGCCAAGGCCCCACCATTGATCAGTTATGTTGTGTTTTGGGATGTAAATTTGCCACCGATGGTATATCGGGGCATGCAGCATATATTATGTTGGTCATCATGTAAATATGGCTCTAGAATTAATTAAATGAACCGACCAGCTACGATCACAGCAACTAAATCAAAACGGGCATGATTTTCACAAGGATAAGGATGTGGGGGAAGTTGTCAAACCTTGGCTAATGAGGGAAAATACCCATGTGTCTTCTTCCCCTATTTGTTTCCAACCACTTTCATTAAGAAAGGCCGGTGGTGGTTGAGACAGTTAATGGTCTTGGAATTGGGGTGGCAAGACTGTCAGTCCTCACCCACACACACACTCTACCCACTATTTGGCTGTTCATCCCTCACGCAGACATTCTTCCTCTCCACGAGTTTGCAAAAACACCCACGCACTGCAATTTCGCGTCCTCCCTGTAGGTTGCTCATCTTCACGTAGGGAATTGTTGTTCATTAGTCTCTCACGCATAGGAAATTCCTGGCTTTACCCACGTGGTTTTCTTCTATGGATTTGTGCATAGTGAGGCCGTATCTTTCCTCACAGGATGAAGGTGGGGTTCTGCATTATTGTTCCTCATGCACAGGTCAGGAAACTATAAATTCTTTCCCATTGTGGTCTATGTAATTTCTTTCGGTGACTTTGTTGCCCAGAACGGGCTGTGTTCCCCACGTCATTGGTAATATGTATGCTGATACGTTTTGGAGCTGTTGATTTCCCCCTATTGGTATTGTGTTTCTGTTGTGTGGGGTCGGTTGGAGTTCGCTTAGGAATTCATTTTCCCTGTTTAGCTGTGATAGCTAAATTGAGTGCATGAGTGCAATGGTTGGTTTTTGGACTGTGTGAGGAGTAGAAATGGGGGAATAGTTTTGCTTGATAAACCTGGTGGCTGGAAACCACACAGACAGAGCTAGAGGGATGGCCTTCTTCTCCATCACCCCTGAATAGCACTGGAAGGGAATGTAGGGCCTGAGGGACTATGTAGCAGAGAAGGGACTAATTTCTTGTGTTGGGTGTGTTTGGGTGTCTTAGAGGTTAGGCAAGTTTTGGTGTAGGTGTTCTTGGCTCTGTATTGAGCTCCCCAGCTTAGAAATTAGCCTTTCCCAACTCCTTCATGGACTGATAAACCCAACTATGTTGGCTTGGCTGTGTTTTTTGTATCCTTGGTTATGTGTAAGCCTGCTTGTTCCCTTATTCCTTGGAGAATCATGCCCACCTTGGGGGTGGCAGCACTGCTGAGAGATTAAGGAGCACACTGGCCTATGGTTGGGTGGAACGTTGCAGCAATGTAGCTGGTTGCGGATCGATTTCATCCTAAGATAAGTGATCTTGTTCATTTTACTTCTAAAACCTTATTCCCTGTTTATGAAAATGATGAACATGTTAAATGATTGTATGCATGTATGAGTGCTGATGGTTTTCGCTGTGTGTGTTGATTAAATTGCATATGTGCATGATATACTGCAACACATTTTATTTCAGCATTCTTTTAAGAAAATTTTGTGTATTCATATGTTCATGGGGCTCTTAGCCTGGGTGGTTTAAGCCATGGAGATCGCGTCCTCTTCTCCGGTCGGAGGCAGGGGGACGTGACAAGAGCAAATTAGGGTTTTGATTTTTCTGAGTTTTGTCCAACCAAATTCTTTGACCTTGATCTCCAAACTTTTATTTTGAGGAGGAGATCAATCCAGGCCTCGGCTCACTAAAAAATTCCACTTCTATGGAAATCCCTAATTTTCGGCAGTAGTGTCGGGTCCAAAACTGAAAACGCCCAGATTTCGATTTTGCTTTGACAAAAAGATGTACCCTAGGGAGTAGAGTTAATCCAAACTTATTTTGTTGAAAATATTTGGAGAGATATCCACAAAGTAGGAAACCCTAGTTCCCACAGCTCCATAGTGTCTTCTTCTTAGGTTAGCTCTGGTACCATGTTAGATTTCTAACATTAAGCTAGCATTATATTAGGATCTTTAATTGAGAAAATAACAAGAACAACAATCAAACACAAGAGACAATGAACACATTTTTTTTCCTCTGGGAAACCATAAATGAATAAAACCCCGCAACTTCCTCAGAGATAGAATCAACACCAAAAGTAAAACCCCAAAATAGTAAGATGATCTCTCGACAACAGTAACATGTTTCTTCCTAGCTCCATTGTCTTCTTATTCCTCATATATGTGCTACAACTGAGTGTGATTGAGTGTGTGATAAATAGATAAGCTAGCTCTCTATTTATACTAATTCCTTACTTGACAAAACCCTACTAGGGCCAACTTCACTAGGTGAGTCTAACAACCCTAGTGCCCTGGAAATCCGGGGACTTTAACCCCTGACCAATAGAAGGGTTACCCACAATGACTTGACATGACTTGTTTACATTATAGAAACTCTTATTCAGAACATCAGGGCATGACATGATTCAATGACATTACATACACATCCCAGAATAAACATTGGGGTACAATACATAAGATACATAAGTGAATATATTCTGCAATTACAATCACATGAACACTCAAGCCTTTTTGAAAGATTTCATAATATCCCCATTGTCATAGCCATTGGTTTTTAGGACTCTTCTTACATGCGTTAACTCCCCATTAATGTGATCTTTGTCAACAATTCTGATAGCCCTTATGGCTAGTGTGTTAAGAATACCAAGCTTTTGTGAATCATGGTGATGTGAATCATCTTGCAAATACTTTTCTGTGTGGGATCGTTTTCAATAAAATTTCCATACAATTGTACCATCGATTTTTCTGGTCAGAAGAACATCAAGAAAAGGTAGGAAATTTTTTTGATCTTCAGAGTGCTCTATTTTATTAGTAGTTATTACGTTACTTTACAGTAGTAGATATTACCCCCACAGTAATGACGATGGGTATGAAGTACATTGTAGATGGGTTACAGATTCTAATGTCGAGATTTTAATGTCGTTGGGACACCGATCCAACGCAAAACACATTACTGGTGTAGACAACAAAGTTGGTTTGTGTCGAAGGTCGATATCCTCGACTCTTCCACCACCATTTACATAGAGCAGAGGCAAAATGTCACAGTGCATAGGTCAAGTAATACAAGACAAAGGTGAATTAAACCCTTAGAGTTTTGTGAAGGCATAGTGCTTTCCACCTCGAATCCATAAGCCTTCATGTGGCCTTCATAAATGGCACTTAGACCTTAATTTTTTTTTCAGACCCAAAAATCCATAGTTTAGAACCATCATATTCTACCCTTTGATTCCACCATATAAAATATTTGTATTCTCTCTTTAGTAGATGGTAGGAGAAAGCATCTCCTAGACAAATGCTTATTTCAATACTTAGGAATAGTTTTTTTTTTCCCCTTAGCTTAGGTAGGTCCTTATCAACTTTACCTAGGATTTTTTTGTGTGTTACTAAAGCAAGGTGAGCTCTCCACCGTTAAAACCTATGGAAGAATAAGTAGTTTTTGTGTTATCTGATGAGATAATTAAGACCTATAAAACCATCCTCCTAGAATTAGATTACGGTTAACAATTACTTCAAAACATAATAGCGAGGAACACTGACTACAGATGTCGCTAAATAAACATGACCTTCCTTCTATGACTTGACAAATAGTAAACTAGTTCAGTATAATGGTAACTTGCATTTAAAAAAATTTCATAAATAAGTGGCCATGTTTAATAGATAAAGCACTAAATTAGGTTTAATGACGAAGGAAGGGGTTAGTATGAATTTGTTTACGTTATATATATTTATAGTTAGATCTTCATAACAAAATTATTTTTTTTTCTTATGAAGTTTTGGAATTGTTACATGTGGTACCATAGTGAGTTTCCAACACTAAGCCTAAATATTGGCTCAACTTGCACACAAAAACAAGAAACCAAAAAAATGTTGATTATGTTTTAAAACTATTTATGTACAGAAATATAAATTTGTATTTTATAGGAAATGGAAAGAGTAGAAGCATCTATAGAATATGGATCCCATCATAATAATCCATATAATATATATATGGAAATAAATAATCAAATGCATGAACAAAACTATAAAATAATTAAGAGATGAATTACAAACTGTAAAGGAAGATAACGAAGGAATCTTAAAAGCTCAAGAGGAACTAATTCAGATATTGCTAGGTAAAATAAATAATGGAGGCAAGGATAAAAGAAGAGAACATGAAACTGAATTTGGAACAATAGCATACAAACGTAAAGGTATGGAATTAAAATTTTATGATAGTGAAAGTAAATATTCTTCCAGAATTAAAGTACGGTCACACAAAGAAAATTTTAAATATTCTAGTGAAATTAGTGATAGAGACAATACTCCTAGAAAGATAAAATATAAACCTTATGAAGAAATATGAGGAGAATTTAAAATGATAAAACCTCCTATGTTTAATTGAGAAGTGTAAAAGAGTGAAGAAGCCGAGGAATGGCTATCGGGTATGAAAAATTACTTTCAAATTTATAACTACTTAAATAGACTAAAATATCGGATGGCTATCTATAATTTAATTGGAAAGGCTAACATTTGGTGGATAGATATAAAAAGAGTTAAAAACCTTAAAGAAAAATATGTAACCTAGAGAAATTTCAAGAAATACTTCAAAATAAAATTCTTATCTGAACAGTATTATGAAGAAAGAGATAAAGAGTTTTATGAACATAGAATAGGTTCAATGACTATGAATGAATTAAGTAGTAAAATTTTAAGCTTATTATGGTATGGACCTTATATAATTGACGAAAATCCTAAGATACAAAGGTTTCTGAGTTGTTTTCCTATTAGTTTCAAGGACATATTTGTATTTGATAGTCCAAAGACACTTGAATAGGCGATTGGAAAAGATAAATTATATTACAAACAAAGTAAAAATAAGAGACAAGGCATGCCTAACTAGAAAAATAAAAGAACAAGTAACTTTGAGCACATAAGGAAAGGTTTTAATCCTAATAAAAGTTTAAAAAATAATTCTTGAAAGTTTTCTAAGAATAATTATCAAGGAACATATTTTAAAGGTACAAAACAACAAAACATTACAGAACCACAAGGTAGAGACATGCCTAATAATCATGTTAAAAACAATCAACAAAAAGAAATAATGAAGTGTTGGGAATTTCAAGGAACTCAATATCCAAAATAATGTCCGAATAGAAGGAGGAATTACAATAATGTGCATACCATTCAGGAGGAAGAAATGGTTGGTGATGTAGAAAATGAGATGCCCAAAATTAATGCAGAGATGGAGAATTGATAGGCTGATCATCAAACATCCATGGTGGAAATAGAAGGTATGATACAGAACAAGCGTCTTTCTATTTTGATTGACCCATGTTCTAGTTTAAGCTATGTGTCACATAGTATATTAGAAAAATGAAATTTACATTTAGAAACGTTTGAGAAGTCTTGGCTGGTTCAGTTAGTTATAGGAACCAAGATAAAAGTAGTTAGTTATGTTGAAAACATTGAAATGTTTATGAGTCAATTCAAAACTCAAGTAAAATTAATTGTATTATCATTAGGGTCTTATGATGTTTTAATAGGAATGAAATGGCTAGAAAAAACATGAAGTAGTTATAAATTGTTTTGAGAAAACATTTACATGTTTATATGATGAAGGAGAAAGAGTTACAATCAAAAGGATTCCTAGAAAAGTTTCTATTAGACAAATTTCAGCATTACAAACGAAAAAGGCTGTACGGAAAGGTTGTAAATTTTTTGTTGTGCATGTAATAAATGACGAGCACTTGAACAAAGAAGATTAGTCAAAATTTGATGATATTTCAATCTTAAAACAATTCTCAGATGTTTTCCTAGAAGAAATTACAGGATTACCTCCAAAAAGAGAATTGTATTTTACTATTGAGTTAGTACGAGGAGCTCTACCTAATCCAAATGCTCCTTATCGGATGAAAATATTAGCGAATAATGAATTAAAACTAAAACTACAAGAGGTGATAGATAAATATTATATAAGACCAAGTGTATCCCCTTGGGGAGCTCTTGTCTTATTTGTTAAAAAGAAATACAGTGCATTACTTTTATATATAGATTACCATCAAGTAAACAAAATGGCAATTAAAAACAGATATCCATTTCTCCTCATAGATAATCTATTTGATCAGATATGCAGAGTGATGTTATTCTCTAAAATAGGCTTGATATATGGATATCACCAAGTTAGAATTAAAGACAAAGATGTTTTTAAAACTTCATTCAGAACCCGATACGGGAATTGTGAGTTTGTAGTTATGCCATTTGGGCTAACGAATGCTCTAGCAACTTTTATGTGTTTAATGACCAATGTATTAAGCAAATACATAGATAAATTCGTAGTCATCTTATTAGATGACATATTAATTTATTTAGAAACAAAAGAAGAACATGATGAACATTTGCAAATAATACTACAAGTTTTGAGAGAACATAAACTGTATGCTAAATTTAGGAAATGCGAATTCTTTAAAGATGAAATATAGTATCTAGGTCATGTGATATCCAAGAAAGGAATATTGGTAGATCCGGATAAGATAAAAGAAATAATGGGATGGCCTATTCCCAAACATGTATTGGATGTACAATCGTTCATGGGAATTATAGGTAACTACCGAAAATTCATAGAAGGATTGTCAAAGATCATGAATCCCATAACATCCTTACTAAAAAATGGAAAAGTATTTGTATGCGATCTAAAGTGTGAATGAAATTTTAATAAATTAAAGGAATTTTTAACTACTGCACCTATATTAAAAATAATAGATCCAAACAAGGACTTCGTTGTGTGCACTGATGCATTCAATGAAGGTTTGGGTGGAGTAATAAGAAAAGAAGGTCACGTAATATTTTATGAATCAATAAATTTAAAAACACATGAAAATAATTATGTCACTTCTGATTTGGAGTTGGATGCGATAATACATGTTTTGAAAATGTGGCACCATAATCTATTTGGTAAGATATTTTTATTAATGCCTAGTAACATAAGCTTGAAATACTTGTTTCGTCAACAAAATATAAATCCAAGGCACACAAGATGGGTATCTTTCCTTAGCAAATACAATTTCGGGATCAAACATATCAAAGGAAAGGAAAATAAAGTGGTTGATACCTTAATCATAAATGCAAGACTGAATTCTATGGCCACCATTAGCATCTATAGAACAAAATTGGATGATAAATTGGAAGGAGTAAAATTGGACAAAGAATATCAAAATTTAAGAGAAAAACTTACAGAAAATGTTGTTGAAAAAGTAAAAACATATTTTAGTTTGAACGAAAAGGGATGAATGTTGTATAAAAAAAGACTATATGTACCTAAGATACCATAAATTAAAATTCTTATTTTAAATGAAGTACATACAAACCCTTATTTACGACATTCAACTTATCAAAAGATGATAACAATGTTTAGAAAATACTATTTTTGTCTGAATATGAAGAATTACGTTGTTTAATATATAGCTAGGTGCATAGAATGCAACAAGTTAAAGATGAACATCAACACCTAGCAGGTCTTTTGCAACCACTTTCAATTCTAGAATGGAAATGGCAAATTATCAGTCTCAATTTTATAACTCGAAAGCAAAATATTTTTTGTAATGGTAGTAGTAGACAAACTAAGAAAGGAAGTACATTTTATACTTGTTAAACCTACTTATAAGGATGATAATATTGTCGATATCTACATGAAGGAAATGTTTCAGTTGCATGAAATTACGAAGGTAGTAATTTCTGACAGAGATCCTAAGTTTACTCGTAATTTTTGGAATTCATTGTTTAAAGGACCAGATACAAAATTAAATTTTAATATTGCTTATCATCTGTAAATGGATGGAAAAATAGAAATAGTAAATCAAGTTCCAAAATATATGTTATGGATGTATGTTAGAGACCATCCAAAGAAATCAGAAGATTATTTGCACTTGGTCAAGTTTGCATATAATAATCACTATTAGGATTTAGCTAAACTTAGTCCTTTCGAAATAATGTATGGTAGGGAATGTAATAATCTCATTTCATGGAGTAATCTGGTGGACAGATTGATGTTAGTACCTCACTTGTTAAAAGAACTAAATCTAACAGTGAAACATGTACAAAGAAATCTAAAAATTGCACAAGTAAAACAAAATAATCATGCATACCTTAAAGGAACTCGTAAATAATTCCAAGTAGGTGAACATGTGTTTGTCAAGGTAAAACATAGAGAGGAGTCCTTTAAGTTGGGGAGTTGTGTTAATTTAGCACCCAAGTATTGTGGACCATATTAAATATTGGAAAGAGTTGGACGAGCCGATTATCAATTAGTTTTGACACATAATCTTAGAGTACATAATGTATTTCATATTTAAATATTGAAAAAGTATGTGCACGATGCTACTCATATGGTCAATTGAAATGTTGTTTAGGTAGAACCTAAAGGATATTTTCAGGTGGAACCGGACTGTCTCCTTGACAAGAAATAAATTTTCCTCTCGAATCGTACCATTGAACAGGTAAAGGTGTAATGGAAGCACCTTAGTCTAGAAGAAGCAACCTGAGAATTCAAGATTCATATGTAGGAGGCGTATCCAATTTTGTTCCTGGAATAATAAGAATACACTTAAGAAACATTGAGGACGATGTTGAAATTAAGGGGGGGGGTATTTGTAGCCCATCCAGAAGTGAAAAAAAAAACAATTTTATTTTGAGAAAAGCATTACGTTAAAACTTATTGTAAATTTTTATGACGAAGGATGTTCAAGGATGAATGCAATTGAATATTTATTGATTTAAATAATTAAAAGAGGATATATGTATCAAAAGAAGACTATTGAAGAGTGTTCACTGACCTAATAGAAGGAATGTTCAGTTGTAGAATGCCAAATGACAAATCGAAGTAGTAGCATTCATGTAACGTCCTTGACCCTCCGACTGACAATAAGGATGCTAATATACGTCAAATCATCTGGGTGTCTAGCCCCATGAACATGAACATGAATACATATAGTGCTGAAGCATGATACTTTAAATCATAAAACATATTACAAAGCATAATCATTCATTATACACAACAGAAGAAAAACATATCAATCAACACTTCATGCATATACAGATCAACATTTAACATGTATATCATCATTCATCAAAGGTAAATATGATTTCCAACACAAGTTAGGAAATAATACTTATCTTATAAAGAGCTTGTTCCACAACCAGCTACATCATTGCAACGTTCCACCCAATCATAAGCCTGTGTGCTCCCTAATCTCTCAGCAATGCTGCCACCCCCAATCTGGGCATGATTCCCCAAGGAATAAGGAACTAACACGCTTACACATAGCCAATGATAGCACCACCACTAGGGTACACAGTTCAGCCAAGCCAACACAGTTGGGTTTATCAGGTGAACAATAGATCGGCCAAGCAAACAAATTTGGGTTTATCAGGCCATCCAGGAGCCGAAAAAGGCCAATGCTAAGCTGGTAAGCTCATTGGAGAGCTAAAAGAACTCACACCATAACCAACCTGGCTTCTAGAACACCCACACACACCCAACACAAATAAATCAGCCCTTTCTCTGTAACGCAGTCCCTCATACCCTGGTCTCCCTTCCAGTGTTATTCAGGGGTTGTGGAGAAGAAATCCAGCTCAGTAGATTTTTCTATGTGGTTCTCAATCCACCAGGTTTATCAAGCACCTCAGGCCCTCATTAACCACTCTAATGTAGTCCAAGGATAAAACCAATGCATGCAAGCAGTCAAACAACTATTCAATCTTTTACAAGAGAGACACATTCGAACTGAACACAGGTACTCACGGCAATCTTCAACCGATACCACCATAAAAAGGGAAAATCCAATCAAGAAAATCATTGGCAAACATCAACCCAATACAACTATGAACCCAAAACACACTAATCCCACTGCAATCACTGGGAAAGCTCACACAGACTAGGAATGGAAAATACTAGACTTCTAATATCTCTGTGAGAGACAAAATGCAACCCATAGAACTATGGACACAGTTAGAGCCACAATTTCAAAGAAAAAAATAACAGGACAATATGCTATCTCATAAACATGGAAAAAGACACAAAACTCTACGTGAATCCTAGTAAAAAATCAATCCGCAGCCATCATATTAGTGAGGCAGAGGAAGAGTTAGTAGTCCCGCAAGCCAACAATCGGTGAGGAAGAAAAGGAACTGAACCCCCTGTAATGGGATTTGGAACCTTTTAAATCAGCTCTCCTGAGAGGAGATGAATAGACTTGCGATCTGGTGAGTGGACAGACCAACATATGTGTCGTAGGGAGAGTGTGAGCAGGTGTGGGTGCGGTGGTGGTTTTCTTGCTAGCTAATCGCTACTCCAACTAACAATGGAATAATTAAGGGTGGTGGTGACACATGGCTTTCCCCCATGACTCAATTCCCAACATTCCCCTTTGCTTATCATTTAGAATCATGGACCTTCTTATTTTAGTTGCCACGAACATAGACGGTTGGGTTATTTAATTAAAATGCATGCTTACATGATGCCACAATTAAATATATGTCATATGTCCCAATATCTATCAGTGACCATTCCCAAATACAAACAAAACATAACCAAATAGATGGTGGGGCCTTTTTCTTTAGCTCCGCACCCAGATTATTTACAATATACGTATCATGTATTTTTAATGAAAGCGGGGTTAAAACTGGGGTATTACATTTCCTCCCCCTTCAATATCACTGCCCTCAGTGCTTTTACAAAATTTGAACAAAATGATACACTGGTACTACCTCAGTGTTCTGGAGGATTGAACAAAAATGGATGTGCCAATCGCATGGCATCCTCCAGCTCCCACGTAGCTTCTTCAAATCCGTAATGCTCCCATTGCACCTTTACCTTCTCTGTGGATCAGTTTCGGAGCATTGTGACCTTCTTATTGAGGATGCATACTGGCTCGATTTGGAACTCTCCCTCGGGTTCCACCTGAATCAAATCCCAATTTATCACATGGTTAGGATCATATACATATTTATTTAGCAAAGAAACATGAAAAACATTATTATCTCTAGTACTAGTAGGAAATGCAAGTCTATATGCAACAGGCCCTATTTATTCAAGCACTTCAAATGTCCCACAATATCTAGGTGACAACTTGGCACAAATTCCAAGATTCAAGGAACTTTTCTTTGCTTTCACTCTGAGGTAAACATAATCCCCAACACTAAACTCTATGTTCACCCTATGCTTATCTGCATAGTTGTTCTGTCTGTCCTATGTTTCTTTCAAATTCTGTTCGATCTTTACAACCTATTGCTCCATTTCCTTGAGCAATTATGGTCCAAGAACAACTCCGTTCACCAGGTTGTCCCAAGTTACTGGTGTTTTGCACCTTCTACCATACAAATATTCAGATAGACTCATCCCCAAGGATGCCTGTTGTCCATTGTTGTAAGAAAAATCTACCAAGTGTAAGTAATCTTCCAACTTGGTTGGTTTGTCCATCACATACATGTGAAGCATATCTTCAAGCACCTGGTTAATTCTTTCGGTCTACCCATTTGTCTGAGGATGGTAGGGAGTGCTGAAGTTTATCTTTGTACCCAAATCTGCAAACAATCCTTTCCAAAAATTGGAAGTGAACTTGACATCTCTGTCAAAGACTATTGCCTTTGGCAATCCATGCAATTTGAAAATCTCCTTCATGACGATCTTGGCAAGGTCATCATTCTTATGTGTATACTTCACTGGTATAAAATGTGTTTCCTTTGTCAACTTGTCTACTACAACCATGATGGAATCATGTTGTCTCCAAATCATCGACAATCCTGTAATAAAATCCATGGAAATAACTTCCCATTTCCATTCTAGAACTGGCAAAGGCTACAACAAACCTGCTGAATGTTGATGCTCAACCTTTACCTATTCACATTTCATGCACCTCAAAATGTAATCTGCCATGTCCTTTTTCATACCTGGACAAAGTACTGCCTTCTAGTTGTAGTAATTGTCTTTTGATATCATGGGTGACTAGAATATGGAGCTTGTTGAATTCCATCGATAACAACTCTCCTCAAGTTAGCTACATTTGGAATACAAATTATACCTTTATAAGTAAGAAGTCCATCTTCTTCCAATTTATATCCCTCATATTTCCTCTCAATACTTTGCTGCTGCAATTTGTCTTTTACTTGCTCATACAATTAATCTACGGCAACATGATTAACAATCTGCTTCCTCAATTCTGATTGGGAAATACTAATAGATTCCACATGCATTTCCTGTACCTTCCTGCTAAGTGCATCAGCTACCTTATTTTATTTCCCTTTTATGTGCTTGATTTCAAAATCAAACTCACATAAAAATTCCAGCCATCTCACTTGCCTAGCATTCAGAGTAGGTTGATCAAACAAATACTTCAGTCCATAGTGATTTGTTTTGAGTTCAAATATTCTAGCCATCAAGTAATGTCTCCACATAGTGAGAGCATGTACTATGGCTACAAGCTCTAAATCATGAGTGGAATAGTTCTTCTCATGCTCCTTGAGCTTTCTCGACTCATAACATATCACTTGGTTGTCCTGCATAAGGAATCCTCCAAGCCCTTGTCTGCATGAGTCAGTACATACCACAAAATATTTCTCTAGATCTGCAACCTTCAACACTGGCGCACTGGTGAGAATATTTTTCAATCGCTGGAATCTTTCTTCACACTTTGAAGCCAATTTGAACTTTATCCCCTTCTTTTGCAAAGAAGTGATGGCATGTGAAACCTTGGAAAATCCTTCAATGAATCTCCTGTAGTATCCTACAAGTCCCATAAAAGATCTTACATCCGTCACATTTCTTGGAGTAGGCCAATTCATAATGGCTTCAATATTTTTAGGGTCTATTGATATACCCTCTTATGAGATAATGTGACCCAAATACTGAATTATATCCTTGTAGAAGTCACACTTGCTTAGTTTTTCATATAGTTGATGTTCCCTGAGCACTTGCAATGTCAGTCTCAAATGCTCTTCATGCTATCCTCATTCTTAGAATAAACAAGAATGTCATCAAGGAAAACAAGAACAAACTTGTCAAAATACTTACTGAAGACACTGTTCATAAGGCACATAAATGTAGCCGGTGCATTTTTGAGACCAAACGGTACCACTAAAAACTCATAATGTCCATACCTTGTCCTGAAGGTTGTCTTATGAATGTCTTCATCCTTGATTCTTACCTGATGGTAACTAGACCTCAAGTTAATCTTGGAAAATACCTTTTCTCCTCTCATTTGATCAAAGATGTCATCAATCCTGGGCAAAGGATATTTATTCTTCATAGTAACCTTGTTCATCTATCTGTAATCAATACAAAACCTGAGTGTACCATCTTTATTCTTTACAAACAGAGCCAGTGCTCCTCAAGAAGACACGCTCGGTCAGATATACTTCTTTTCCAACAACTATAGAATCTTTGGTGCACTCATCTTCTAGGGTGTCTTGGACACTGGTACTGCTCCTAGCACAAGTTCAATGCTAAAATCAACGTACCTCTTTGGAGGAAGTCCTAGAATATCATCAGGAAATACATCCTTGAATTCCTGTAACACCTTATAGTCCTCCAACCTAGGATTTTCATCTCCTATTGGTTCCAGAATATGAACTGCATATAGGTAGCAGCCTTTCCTACAAAACTTCTTCAACTGCATTACTAAAACCTGCCTTACTGAAATTACCTTTGGAATACCCTTCACAACTACTAGGTTTCCTTCTTCATCTGTGCATTCAAAAGTCTTGGTATAGCATTCAATCTTCACTCTGTGAGCTTTTAACCAATCCATTCCAATAAGAGCATCATAGGAACCAAGTGGTAGAACATTCAAATCTACACAAGTGTTCAATCCATTCATGACCAATGGGAATTTCTTTACCATGTCACCGACTTTTCTCTTAGTCCCAGTGGCTAGCTAAACTAACCAAGATTTTATATGCTTTACCTTCTTAAAAGCACAAATCTCCACTACCCTAGGAGTGATATAACTGTGAGTAGAACTAGGGTCAATATGTTAGAATAATCAACCCATAGTTATCTACCTTAGACATTAATTAATCCATTTTTTTCTTATTTGCCTAGTTTCCAATATTCCACTCTATGCAAGTTGTCTTCCACATGTTCTAGAAGTAAAAATTGCTAAAAATAAGTCACGGAGCACTTGGGAAACCTCCTGGAACCCATATTTAGTATATCTTCTTTATTCCAGATCCTCCCTAGTGCATGTCTACTTTTTCTGCTTTATTTCCTTCTTTATTGAGTTTTATGGCAAAAGGGAAAGTAAGACTAGGTGCAGTTGACTTGTTTTTTTCCCTCACCATCCTCCATTCTTTTCTTCTAATAAAAGCATGTATGAGTTTTCTTTCTATCACCTATTATATTTTCTACTTGGCTTTGCCAATTCGTGAGCTCCAAGGCAGATTTGGAAACTACTTTATGCACCTATGGGGGATTTGACTAGATTTAGTAAGCCTACTTTTGACTTTTTTGAATGGAATCCTTATGCATTCGAATCTCTCACATAATTATTTATTGCAGAAGCCTATGAATTAAAAAGGTTGGCTATTATACACTTACTCAATACAGACTAGTGTTATGCTCCAATTTCAGTCTCCTTTGTGTGTAAATTTGCATGTTTGATTAGTAATTTTGTGAGTGCAATTGATCTATCACCTGGGTTTGATTTCCACATGGTATTAGAGCCTTTGTAGATAAATTTATCTCCTTCCATATTGCTATTGCAGGTTTGACATCTTGACTGGGAGCTATTCTGCTAACTGAAGGGACAATTTTGGAGCTATGGATCAATCTCCGAAGATTATCTTGACTCCATTTAATTTCCTTGAATGGAAAGCAGAGATGGAGATACTGTTGAGAGAAAAATGTATCTATAGGGTGACTATGGAAACTGAAGCAGAGCCTAATGCAGCTGCAGATAAAATTAAATGGCACAACAAGAGGGATGAAGGTTATGGTCTCTTGTGTCTGAGCATATCCAGAGACCTCCTCTTCCATCTTGATGGATTGACATCACCAAATGAAGTATGGGAGAAGGTTTTAGATACTTTTATTAATATATATGATATGAGAGGACATGAAATTGAGAATTAATTGATCTCCTTGAGTACCAGTAGCTTTGAATCCCTGCAACTCTACTTTTCCAAGTTTAAAGCCCTTGTTTTGCAGCTAAAACAGTGTGGAATTGAAAAGGAGGAGCAACTATTTTTGGCCATACTCTCGAAGCTTGGCCCTAACTATTCAATGTTTTTTTTGACCTTCCATTGCACCAAGTTGATAGCTCAAGCTTGGAAGATGCCTAAGCTTGTAGATTTCATGGAATCCCTCACACAAGAACAAGATAAACTGGTGATGATGGGAACCATCAAACCTTTCAAAGGCCAAGCTCTGATTGCTGAATATTTGAGGGTGGATTCAAAAGGAAAGAAGAAAGCTAAAAAGCCACCTGAGCAAAAGAGAGACAAGAACAACTCTCAGGAGGAGCCCCAAGGCTCCAACAAGAACTTCCAGAAGAAGAAGAACAAAGGATAAATGAGCAAGTGTGTATACTGTAGTAAGGGCTTTCATCTTGAAATATCCTGCATGAAGAATCAAATTGACATGCTGACCCAACTCTTGGAAAAGAATAACATCTCCCTTCTTGATAGCTCAAAGAATAGGGAAGGAGGATCAACTTTAGAAGAGAGAGAGAGAGAGAGTGCATTGGTTGCTGGCACATCAAGCTCACCTAGCTTCATCATAGAATCTGGAGCTTCAAGACATATGGTTTTAACCAATTAGGTATTCACCTGACTTCACATGTCGAAAGGTTCACCAATAGTGTTGGTAGATGACTCTCTCATTGAAAGTTTGGGAAAAGGAAGGATTGATCTTGACCATGGTAAGTTCAGCAATGTATTGTATGTTCTAGGTCTTGCCTCTAACCTCTTGTCAATGTATCAGATGAACCACACATGGTCTCCAAATAAGGTCATATTCTCCCCTAGATGTTAATATCATGGAGATCTAGAGTGGTAAAGTCATTGCAAAAGGAGTTGTAGATCACACTGCGAAGGTATACTGGTTTTCACATTTTCTACCCTACTCAAATCCCTCTTCTCTTATGATTCATGCTAATGAGGCAATCAAGCTTTGGAATGAAATATTTGGCCATTTTAACTATAAGTATCCTTCTGATCTAAGTGAAAAATAAATGGTCATAGGGTTACAAATGATTAAGTTTTCCAAGGGATTCTGTCAAGGTTGTGTCCTAGGAAAACACCCAGAGCATAAATTTGAGAGAGCTAGTCATGAGAGAACCTCTGTACCTCTTGAGTTGATCCATAGTGATGTTGCTGGTCCATTCCCCCATATGTCAATGAGTCAAGCCAAATATGCATTAAATTTCATAGATGAATTTTCCAGGTATTGTTGGGTTTACTTCCTGAAGCATAAGTCTGAAGTTTTTGGCCTCTTCAAAGTCTTTAAGGCTTTGGCTAAAAACTAGTATGGGAGGAAACTCAAGATCCTCAGATCTAAAAATGGTGGTGAGTATATCAATTCTAAGTTCATTCAATATTGTGAAGATTCAGGTATTCAGATGTAGAATTCAATCTCTTACACACCACAACAAAATGGTGTTGTTGAGAGAAAGAATAGATCACTGAAAGAGACGACAACCTATATGTTGGAGGATAAGACTTTTCCACAAAAGTTTTGGTCCGAGGATATAAACTATGCATATTATATCCAGAATAGGGTGCCTCATAAACAGCTTGATTTTATGACTCCTTTCGAAGCATGGAGTGGGACCAAGCCATATGTGACCCATTTCAGGATTTTTGGCTCAAGGGCTTGGGCTAGAATTCCAACAGAAAAGAGGAAGGCTTTGCAGCCCGAAAGCCAAGAGTGTATATTTGTTGGGTACTCTGAAGATTCAAAATGGTACAAGATGATAAATTTGAAATCAAACAAATCCTTCATTGAAAGGAGTGTTCAGTTCCAAGAATAGCCTTTAGCAGCAGTTGAAGTTGGAGAGTCTTCTTCATCACCAGAACCATTGAATGTAAGTGAAGAGACAAATGAGTTTTATAATTATGATATTTCTAATAATTATGATTTAATTTCAGATCCTAACAGTCCCACAAGACCAAAATGGATAGCAAAAACCATTCATGTATCTAGGGAACTAGCTTGAAATCCTAGTTATCATAGCAGGACTAGATCTCAGCTTGAGAGTGCCCTGAGTATGAAAGATCCTTTGTTTGCAGTGAAATGATATCTGATGGTTGAATTAGAACCATAAACATATGAAGATGCATCACATGATCCAATATGGAAATAATCCATGAAATAAGAATTTAGCTCACTCCAGAAGAACAACACTTGGGAGCTGGTTGATCTTCCCCCAGGGAGGAAGCTAGTTCAATGTAAGTGGGTTTTCAAAACTAAATTTGATGCTGATGGTTCATATTTGAAATAAAAGGCAATATTTGTAGCCAAGGGATACTCACAGGTATATGGTATTGAATACAATGAGACCTTTGCACCAGTGGCAAAGATTGACTCCATCACGCTAGGCTTAGCCATTACAGCTTCGAAGCAATGGGAGGTACATCAAATGGATGTGAAGTGTGCTTTCCTCAATGGATATCTTACTAAATATATTTACATGCAAAATCCTCAAGTTTTTTTTGCTAATCCATATTTTGTGTGCAGGATAAAGAAATCAGTGTATGGGCTTAAGCAATCCCCCAGGACTTGGTATGCCAAGATTGATGGCTTTCTGTTGTCATTGAGTGTTGTTCGATGAAAGTATGATCCAAATATTTATTTGAATCTGATTCATGGTTCTTTGATGATTATTGTCTTATATGTGGATGACCTTTTGATTATAGGAAGCTCAAAGAAAGAAATTGCCTCCTTGAAGGATGCAATGAACCATGCATTTTCTATGACTGATTTGAGGTTGTTGAGCGAATTTTTGGGTCTCGAAATTGCTCAATACCAACATGGAATAAAAATACATCAGTAAAAGTATGATTTATATTTTTTGAACAAGTTCAACATGAAATATTTCAAGCCAAGAAAGACTACCTTCCTTTCAGGATTTAAGCTTGAAGAAGCAGGTTCTTCTCCTATGGTAGATAGTACATTGTATAGACAACTGATTGGGTGTTTTCTATACCTTACACACACTCGACCTGATATTTATTATGAAGTAAGAGTGTCTTCAAGATAAATGGATGAGCCTCATGAGATCCATTGGAGAGCAGCCAAAAGGATCCTTAACTTTGCTCAAGGAACAAGAACTCATGGGATCTTCTACAAAGCTAAATCGGATCTTGATTTGATTGGGTTTACTGACAATGATTGGGTAGGTGAGAACATAGATCGAAAGTCAACATCATGATATGTGCTCATTCTTGCTGAAGGACCAATCAACTTGTCAAACAGGGAACAAAGTTCCATTGCACTCTCATCTACAGAAGCAGAGTACAGAGGAGTTGTAAATGCAACAACTCAATGTTTATGGTTGCATGGGTTACTTGGTGAGTGTGGCTCAGAGTTCTCAACTATTATCTATTGTGATAATTATATCGCCAATAAAACCTTAAATGATTCAGTTCAAAGACAAAGAACCAAACACATTGAGATCCATATGCACTACATCAGACAGCTTGTGCATGATGGCACCATTCACCTACTCTTTTTTGCATCTTCAGAACAAGTAGCTGACATCTTAAGCAAATTTTTTTGTGAGAAGAAATTTAGAAATATCCAATAAATATTGGGGATTGTTTATCATGCTATTAAGCATGATTTATGACAATAATTTTAAATTTTGTTTTATTGTCCATGTTTAAGGGAGGATTTTCCCACTGGGTTTTCGCCTCTTTCCTTGGTTAAATGGACATGCAGTATGTAAAGGGTGACTAAAACTTTTCGATAAGCCCTATAGTTTTTTGATATTTAATCATAATTCAGGTTTAAGGGGGGTGTTATAATAATCAACCCATGTTTATCTACCTTAGACATTAATTAATCCATTTTTGTCTTATTTGCCTAGTTTCCAAAATTCCACCCTATGAAAGTTGTCATCCACATGTCCTAGAAGTAAAAATTGCTAAAAATGAGTCATGGAGTGCTTGGGAAACATCCTAAAATCCATATTTATCATATCTACTTTATTATAGATCCTCCCTAGCGCATGTCTGCTTTTTCTGCTTTATTGCCTGCTTTACTGAGTTTTATGGCAAAAGGAAAAGTAAGACTAGGTGCAGTTGACTTGTTTTTTTCCCTCATCATCCTCCATTATTTTATCCTAATAAAATCATGTATGAGTTGTCTTTCCATCACCTATTAGCTTTCCTACTTTACTTTGCTAATTCGTGAGCTGCAAGGCAGATTTGGAAACTGCTTTATGCACCTATGGGGGATTTGACTAGATTTAGTAAGCCCGCTTTTGACTATTTCAAATGGAATCCTTATTCATTTGAACCTATCATGTAATTATTTATTACAAAAGCCTATGACTTCACAGGGTTGGAAATTGTACACTTATTCAATATAGATTAGTGTTAGGCTCCAATTTCAGTCTCCTTTGTGTGTAAATTTACATGTTTGATTAGTAATTTTGTGAGTGAAATTGATCTATCATCCAGGTTAAATTTCCACACAATGAAAATATAAATATATTGTTCAAAAATATTACCTAAAACTTCAACCACAGTTGATTGATGATTTGCCTGGCAGTCCTCTAGTGCTGCATAAATTCTAGGAACTGCCCTTGCTACTTGACCCACTGTTTCTACTCCCTGAATGTTATAATATTTCCTTGAAATTTCATTATGAAGGGGACAATATCTACACAAGTGAGGTCCTTCACATTTCCAACATTTGAGTGGACCTTTATTCTGTTGTGGTTCTTTAGGATTTCCACTTGTCACTCCAATGGGATTATTCGCAGCTTGGGATGGTTGCTTTTGCTGATTCCTAAATCTAGAAGGTTTGAAACCTTTCTTTATTTCGTCAAACTTTTCATTCTTATTATATTCCCATGCCTTATGGTAATCAATTTTACCTTTGGTTTGCTCATAGAAATTTTTAGCCTTTCTTATTGCTTCTTCGAGAGTTCTCAGCTCATAGAAATTAATTCTATATTTGTACGCTTGAGGCAATCCACTTAGAAACCATTGGATTTTTACTTTTTCATCTCTGATGTACCAGACATACCTAAAAAATTCCAATAATTTATTTGCATATTCATCCATGGTTTGTTTTCCCAATCTCAACTCATGGAACTCCTTGATCTTGTCATCATAATACCTGTCAGAAAGGTATTTCTGCCTGAAATACTTCTTGAACTGTTTCCACTTCAGTTTCCTTTCACTAATATTCTTTACTTGCTTGAAGTGTTCCCACCAAATGGATTCCCTTCCATTCATATTGAATACGGCAACTGATGCCTTCATGTTTCCTGAATAATCCTGTAGTTGGAAGTACTTCTTTATCCCAAGAAGCCAAGCTTCAGCTTCTTGTCCCATCTTTATCTCACCATCAAATGTAGGAGGTTTAGCTTTCTTAAATTCATCTCAAGAGTGATCCTTATGGTGCCTTCTTCTTTTCTTATGAGAAGATGAACTTGTATCCCAGCTGGATACTTTAAAATTAGATGATCCACTATAAGTCCTTCTCCTTCTCATAGTGTTTCTCTTACTACCTTCTGGCCTTGATGCATCTTGTCCAGAATCTATCTTTTTCTACAAGTTTGTTGAACTTTGCAATATGGCACCATTCAACTGATGCTGCTCTTCCTAGGCTTTAGCCAATCTTGTCATGGTTGTTGCAACATGTTAACACTCAAAAACGGTTAACTACCTCATCTACCCCACTACATGGCTCATTTGTCCCTTTGCCTACCATATTTCCCTGAAAATCCCACTAAAAGCCTCCAAAAGGCCAAAAAACCCCTTTTTCCTCCAAAAATATCCAAAATTCCTCTAAAAATAGCAAAAATCCCCAAAAAGGGAAGAAAAATATAAAATAATGAGGAAAAGGAGGAAAAACCCTAAACAAGCTACCCTAAACCACATGGTTTTCAAAACCATGGGCAAGCACTCCACCACTAAAAAACTATAAATAAGTGGTGGAGTCCCCTCATTTCAGATCCACAGTCATAAGCATCCTGCCTCTGCCGAAATTATTCTCGAAACCCTAGCTTACCATCAAGCTATTTTCTCCATTGAGAACACCTTTTGGCCCATTTCCACCACCGGAGAAGGAAAAGAAGCAGCTTGGAGCTCGAAGCCACCGACATCGGACCAGCGCAACGGACTCCACCAACCTCCTCATTGGAGGTAATATCAATAAAAATCACCATTATACATTTCTTTACTGTTTTGCTTCTTGTTCTTTACTTTTACTGCTTTAGCTTAGTCTTTATTTCAGTTTATTTTTGTTTACATCATTGAACTGCTACTAAGGATCCCAGATTCCTTAGTAGGTGCTCATCAGCACAAGCTAGGGTGAAAACCATAGCTACAGTTTTGGCGACTCCGCTGTTCTTTTTACTGTTATTTTTCCGTACTGTACTTTCGGCTGTCGTTTTCGGCCGCCGGAAATCGCGTTTTTTCCTTCCGCAGTCGCGGCCCAACTGCACATTTCAGGCCCCAACCTGCGACCAGCCCGCCGCTGTCAGCCATTTTCCTGCGTCCTGGAAGCGTCTTTGAACTTTCCCAGTTGCGCCCCAACCGCGTTTTTTCAGCCCGCAGTCGCGATCCGACCGCGCCTGTTCATTACACAAGCGCGCTCTGACCATCGCTGTCAGACCTAATACCGCGACCTCGACCGCGCCTGTTTCCTCAAAACCCGCGATTCACGAAGTGTTTTTGCCATTGCTCTCGCGCCGAAACCCAGCCACATTGCTTCCCTTTTTCCTGCACTCGCACAGCCACCTGTCCCACTTGCAGCAGTACAGCCATTTCTGTCCCTTGTTTACAGCATTGTTTAGAAATTTTTTAGCATTCTTGATTTCAAAAAAAAA
>LPNX010108838.1:40955-55686 GCA_001517045.1 Pseudotsuga menziesii
TCGCCTCAAAGGCGAGCCCCCACAGCACGGTTCACTTGACACCACCCGTCATCACCGTAGACCTCGAGCCTTGTCACTCGACTCCACTCGTCAGCAGCATAGGAATCCGTCACCAGATTCCGAGAACACTCTTTACACTGCTCCCACTAGCCCCATGGCTGGCGTGAATCCCAACCCCTCCATTATAGGGACCTCCGGTGGTACATCCGCCACTATACCAGTTACTACACCCATCATGGGTACACCCTCCACAGGAGGCCCGTCTACCATTCCCCTCACCGTACCTATTCCTATGGCAGGAATACCCATACCTACTCCATTAGTAACTCCTACCACCGTAGTTCCCCCACTGGGGGGTAACATCCCTCATATCACCCCTCCACCTGGGGGCATGGGCCCCAATGTGGTCCAACCCACTACTGTATCACACCCTCCATCCAGTTTACCTTATATGGCTAGCCTCAACCTATCTGACCTAGCCAGGTTAACCAATGACCCCATCCAACACAACCCTGCATGGCCCCACATGCCTACCAAACTCCCCTCGGACATCCCTAAGTTTGAGGGTAAAGCAGGCGAAGACCCCCAGAACCATATCATGTCGTTCCATTTATGGTGCTCCTCCAATTCCATAGTAGACGACTCCATTCGCCTCCGTTTATTACAGCGCACTTTCACTGGCTCAGCTGCCAAATGGTATATCGAGCAACCCCACGGAACCCACACCACCTTTATGTCCCTGGCCTCGACCTTCCTCCAGTTCTTCCAGTTGCCTGTTTGCTATGACGCAGGTGTCGAAATCCTTCTATCATGCCGACAGAACACGGCTACCCACATCACCGACCACATCCATGAATGGCGGCGACGCCGTAGCCTATGCAAAATCAAGCTAGATGACCGGATCTTCCTAGATTGGTTCCTTAAGTCCCTCCTTCCGCTCATTGCTAAGGATGTGGCAGCCTAAAGACCCCAGTCGGAGGAAGAGGCTATCCTTAAAGCCCAGCAGTTTGATCTCATTTATGCCCAGTCGGGTTATCTTTACACCATCATCCCAGACGCCCCTCGAGGCGATCCCTCACACCACGATGCGCCGGGGGCATCCCACGCTGCCGATGGCATCATTGGCCATCTCTCTTCACAGCCTCCGCCCTTTTCCATAGCCCATCCTAATCCTGGACCTGAACTTTCACGGGCTGCATCACAGTCCGGAGCAACCACCTCGTATGCTCACATGCCCCCTCAACACCATACCCATGGACCCTCCTGTCCACCTCAGTGCTTCGGCAATATGCCTTTCGCTTACCCCTCCCCGGTCGCACCTCATCCATACTATCACCAGCAGGCTGCACTAGCTCTTGCGCCGCCACAATCCCAACCCCATTATTATCAGCCACAGCCAGCCCCTGCGGCAAACCCACAACCCGCTCCACAGCAATATCAACAACCCCCTCCAGTAGCCGCGCCAGTGCTACCTCCACCTCCATATTATCCACCGCAGCCTGCTCCCGCACCTGCGCAAACTCAGAACCCACCTACCACCCAAGGGCAGGTTTACGCCCAAGAAAACCCGTCGCAAAACCAGAATAACCAACGTAATCAGGGCCAACAAAACCGCGGCAGGGGCCGAAATCGTGGGAACAACCAGCAGACCGAACAAGCTGGTCAACAACCGAATCCCCTTGCTAATAATAACGCAGCCCCTACCAACCAAAACCCCGATCGCCCGCCCAAGCAGGCTAAAAATCCCAACGTGCGAACCAACTTCCCTTGTTCTGTTTGCGGGGTCTATGGACATTACACACATTTTTTTCCGCATATGGAGCGCGTTCAACAACTTTTGGCCGCTGATAAGCTATGCCAAGGACAGGCGGCTCCTCAAGCACCACCCAATCCCCCACAACCTCAGCAGCCACCTTTGGTCCTACAAAACCCCTTACCCAACCAAGCCTTAGTGAACACTGAACCATTGGCTCCCCCTCAAGCTAATGCGCCTATCCAACAAATCACTTACGCTGTTCCTGATCAACCCCCGTCTGACACAGGTACCCACCATCTGTTGATGATGTCCTCCGATGAGGTCAACCTCCAGACCCGGCGGAACCAATATGGCTCCACCCCAGAAGCACCACCCGCCAATAACCCCACTAATACTCATCCCACCGATCAGTCGTTACGTATACCTCCACCTCCACTAGATGGAGCTCCCAAAGCACTCCGTTTCCCACTTCGCCGGATCAACAACAACCCCAATGCGCGGGCTGCGTCCAACTACAACATCGTAGATGACTTAGCCCAATCTCCCGCAGCCATGTCTACATTGGAAGTCTTAAAGAATTGCCCTTCACAGCGTAAGACTTTACTCTCAGCCATTGGGGCTATCGATCCGCATGATTCGCAGTTAATGGCATACGATTTGGACCAATCCGAACCTCACCTGCCCTCCAACTTATCATTCCAAGTTACTGTCTCCATCCGGAATTTTGTAGTCCATCGCTGCATTATTGATGAAGGTGCCTCCACATGTGTCATGCCCACCTCCATCTGGCAGAAAATGGGGTCCCCCCCTCTCCAACCGTCCTCCACCGCATTGCGAGCATACGACGGCCGTTCAGCTCAACCCCAAGGCCTGTTAACCAATGTCCTCGTCCAGCTGGCTGGTAAAACGGTCCTGATAAACATCGAGGTTATCAATGCCCAGCTTGACTACAATCTTTTACTTGGCCGCAGCTACATGTATGCTATGCGGGCCGTTGCCTCTACCGTTTTTCGCATCATGACCAACTCACGTACTACGATCCCAAGGCCTCCGCGACACCCAAAAATGTTCTCCCCATGATTGAACAAACTATCTCGGGTGACCCCAGCACAGCCATTTCTTCTATAGGACCCATGCTCCCCATAGTTGAACAACTTATTCCGGATGCCATCACCTCATTGGTTTCTTCTGTGGGACCCGGAGTTTACTCAGACACACCGATGACCTCCACTTTTCCATCACTCCCACCACCATCATCTACTACTGAATTGGCTGACCTATTGACTCTGTCCCACCACATGAGAACCCCTAGTAATCAACCACCGTTGTTGCCTCAACCACCTTTGGTACCTAGCCACATTGGTGGCACACCCATACATACCATACCTTTCCTCTTCCCTCCCTCAGGAGTGGTTAGCACCCCAGTCATGGCTACCCTTAGCCTCCCGGGTTTAACCTTAGGATTACCCGTTTGGTATCTTTCGCCTCCAGTTCGCCCCCCGACACCAGATGTCGTCCTGCAACCAGTACAACCCATCGCCACTACTAGTCAACCACCTCCCGGTGCCGCTACCCCGTCAACCCCCGCGAAACCATCCCATATTCTTACCAAACCCGCTGGGGGCAGAGGCCCCCAACCTTATAGTGTTGTCCCACCTCCTAAGACAGTCCAAAACCCCCCTGTATTCCGTGCTCCTCCCAAATGTGCGCTCTGCGATGAGTTGGGCCATGCGACTCACCTTTGTCCTCATTTACCAGCATTAAAGGAATACATGCAACCGCTTGACGACGACCCCACCATCCCGGTGGTCCATCTAGAGTCAACCCCTACGCCTCGCGACAAGTCCCTACGCACCAACCACCCATGTGCCTTATGCGATGTTTACGGGCATTACTCCCATCACTGTCCCGACCTCCCCGATTTCAGGCTAGCTCTCCTCGATCTGAACAATCCGGAGTTGGAGACGGAGAACCTCACCATTCACGAGATCCTACCCTCAGACCTGGATCCTGAGACATCCCAACTCCCCATTGTCGAGATCCACCCCCCGGAATCTTCTGCTTCAGAAGAATTCAAGAACATTTATATTTTTTCTTCCGTCACCACCCCCTCGGCAACCGATCTGACAACCCGAACATTCTACAGTGATGAAGAAATTCTTGAGGCTCTCACCGCCCCAGACTATCCCTGGGATGACATGCATCATCGCTCATATTTTCTCCCAGATAAACCATCTTCTAGAACTGCTCCCCAATTCGCAGTGGAATCCAAAGACTTCCTTCCCCCGAAGGTCAACTGGTTCAAGGACCCTATTCCTGCTCCTGACGCCTTTGAAGAAGGTAACATGGCCAACATATCACCTGTTATCCAAGTCGATCTTGCCGCCACCGGGGGCACCCCTGAACTCATCGCTTTAGGAGAATCTTGCACTGAGCAGGAAGTTGACGAGTACAAAGCACTCTTCAAAGAATTCCGTGATGTCTTTGCTTGGTCCTATACCGAAATGCCTGGCCTTGACCCTGCCATTATAGAACACCACATCGACACATGGCCTGACATAACCCCCGTTCGTCAGAAACAGCGTCCCATACACCCCTCCAAACTCCCAGCTGTCAAAACAGAAATCGAGAAACTTCGCACAGCAGGATTCATTTATCCTATCGCATATACCACATGGGTTTCAAACCCTGTTCCTGTCAACAAGAAACAAGGCACCCTTAGAGTATGCACTGAATTCCGAGATCTAAACCGCGCTTGTCCCAAATACAATTTCCCTACGCCATTCATTGACCAGCTCATCGATGCGTGTGCGGGACATGAAGTCCTCTCCTTCATGGATGGTTTTTCCGGCTATAATCAAATACAAATCCGTAAGGAAGACCAATACAAGACCGCTTTTACTACCCCATGGGGCACTTTTGCCTATCGTGTTATGCCTTTCGGTCTCAAAAATGCTGGCGCAACATTTCAGCGGGCCATGACCTATTGCTTTCATGATTTGGTCCACATCCTTCTCGTATACCTCGATGACCTTACAGCTCGTTCCCGAAAACGATCAAACCACCTAAACGACCTTCGGCAAGTTTTTCTGCGTTATCGCAAATATCAAATCCGCTTGAACCCACACAAGTGTGTCTTTTGCGTTCCGGCAGGCCGATTGTTGGGGTTCATTGTCTCCCACCAAGGAATTACTGTTGATCCACTGAAATTCCAAGCCATCTTAGACCTTCCCTCCCCCCGAACACTCAAGCAGCTTCAAAGTCTGCAAGGGCGAGCTGATTTCCTTCGACGCTTCATTCCCGACTACGCCACAACCGTTCATGGTTTCTTGTGCCTACTCCGTACCCGAGTACCCTTTGTCTGGGATGAGCAAGCAGAAGCCGCATTTAATGCCCTCAAGAAATCTCTCACACAAGCCCCCTTGATCTCCCCTCCGGATTTCTCTCAAGATTTCATCCTCTACATCTCGGCATCCGAGTATGCGCTATCAGGAGTCTTGGTCCAAGAAGACGCCTCACACCAAGAACATGTCATTTACTATGTTAGCCAGACCTTGTCCGTCCCACCCTTACGTTATCCGCATGAGGAGAGACTAGCCCTAGCAGTGGTCTTTTCCGTCCAAAGGTTGCAACACTACATTTTACTTAGTCATACCACAGTCGTCGTCGACTCTAACCCCATGGTCTATCTCTTAAACCGGCGGCTCCTGCAAGGTCGCGTGGCCAAATGGGTCATTATCCTCCAAGAATATGACCTTACTTTCCGAACACCCAAGAGCACCAAAGCCCTTGCGCTTGCCCAGCTCATGACGTATCTCCCTTCCTTTATCCTAGCCCCACCTATCTTCGAAGAGTTACCCGATAATTACTTGTTTACCATCTCGTCAGATGACCCGTGGTACGGAGATATCTTGTTATACCTGCGCACGAAGAAGTGTAAACCCACAGTCACTCGGAACAAACGTCGTCGTATCCGTCACCATGCCTCTCGCTACCTCCTCATTGGAGATGTTCTTTACCGGCGAGGAATCGATACAGTTCTTCGTCGTTGCCTTATGCATGAGGAAGCTGAACAAGTCCTTAACGATTATCATAGCGGTGCCTGCGGCGGCCATTTCTCAGGGATGGCCACTGCCCAAAAGGTCGTCCGCGCCGGATATTTATGGCCCACACTCTTCACCGACTGCATCAATGCGGTCAAACATTGCCATAACTGCCAACTTTTTGCCCCCAAAGCTCGGACGCCACCTGCTCTGTTACACCCAGTGGTCACCGTTGGTCCCTTTTGTAAGTGGGCCATCAACTTCATGGAGTGTAGACCCACATCAGCAAACGGCCATAAGTACATCATTGTCGCCATCGATTATTTCACCAAATGGGTGGAAGCCATGCCCACCTTCAATTGCAAGGCTGACACAGCTGCCCGTTTCTTCTTCAACCATGTCATCAATAGATTCGGCGTCCCTAAACAATTGGTATCTGACCATGGATCACATTTTGAAGATTGTGTGTGGCTCGAGTTATCCGCCCTCCTCAAGTTCGAACACCAATTTTCCTCGGCTTACTACCCCCAAGGGAACGGCCAAGTAGAAGCAGTTAACAAAATCCTGAAAACCATACTCCAACGCACAGTTGATCGGCATAAGTCCAATTGGCACCATATGCTATTTCCTGCTTTATGGGCTTACCGTACATCCACCAAGACCGCCACTGGTTTTACCCCATTTCATTTAGTTCACGGTGTAGAGTTTGTCCTCCCCATTGAGTGTCAGATTCCTGCCTTACACATCGCCGTTGGGCTTCTCCCCGATACCTCCCCCCTTGAGCAACGTCTGCTATCCCTCGAACAAGCCGATGAAGATCGTCGTGCCACTCTCCCGAATATCGAAGCTGCCAAAACACGCTCCAAAGCCCATTATGACAAACATGTTCACCCTCGAACTTTCCACGAAGGGGATCTGGTCCTCGCCTATGACCAAGCCCACGACAAAACAGGTAAAGGAAAATTCGAGTCCATGTGGCAAGGCCCTTACATTGTGCAAACTTGCCTCGGCAAGGGGGCATACATTTTAGCAGACTCTGAAGGACGACCCTTCTCCAACCCCCGGAATGGGTTGTATCTTAAACGTTTCTACCCATAACCGAAAACCGCGACCTCATTGGTCCGCATTTGCACAGTTTGCTATCTTTTTTGTTTTTCACCGTTTTTTTTACCACAATCTCACATTCGTCACATTTTTTGCATGCCCACAGATGGATTCTCTTCCACCTTGTTACATCGGCTTCGCTGATGGTGCCAGCCGCTGGTCTCCCAACCTAGCTTCTGCAGCGTGGGTCTTATACTCCCCTTCCAACGAACGCATCCACCTTGACGGCATATGTATCGGCGCTGCTACCAATAACCAGGCGGAGTATGATGCTGTGACCGGTCTCCTAACTGCTGCCCTCCAGATGGGAATACGTCACCTTCATGTGTTCTTGGACTCCCAGCTACTTGTCTCCCAGCTCAACAACTGCGATCAGGTGCGTGATCCCTGCCTATTTCGAAAATTCCTGCGTACAAAACAACTTAGCCGACAGTTTGAATCCATCACATTCACGCATGTCCCAAGAGCTTACAATAGTGTCGCAGACCAAATGGCGAACAATGTCCTAGACTGGCATATCAATCACACTATGTAACACCTCCATCATGCATCATTACCCCATAGCATATCATCCAAATATACAAAAAACCAAAAAAGACATTTGCATCCATAGGAGCATCCACGTGCCTAGTCATACATACATCACATCATATCAAAACAAAAGGGGGCATCCACGTGCCCAACAGCCTAGACTACTTGCATCCACGTGCAATATCAGCATAGAACATATCATGAAGTGCATCCACGTGCGTACAAATGAGACAACATCATCAAAAAAAATGTGCATCCACGTGCATATATATATATACAAGTCAAAAAATACATGTTCAGAACTATACATGTTCTGAGTACCCCAGTACTCAGCTATACAAAACAATATGTCTGTACATCCCTCAAAACTCATAAAATACAAGCCGCAGCTACAAAAATCAGGGAGAGCCCCCTGCTCTCCCTAGCGGGAATCATATCCCGGATCACTCTCCGTGTCAGCTGCCTCTGACTCCTCCTCCCGCTCCTCCTCCGACGAGTCCTCCGCTCGCCTGGGCCTCGGTACCAGTGCTCGTGCCCTCTCCGCCAAGAGAGCCACCTGGAACGCTATCCTCCTGAAATCCCGAGGCGCCTGCCTACAATCTCGAATCGTATCACGAGGAAGGTCCTCCCACCCTGCATCGCTCACTCCGGTCAATAGCCGCTCCAACAGCACCCGTACTGACTCGAGCGCCCCATCCGCATCTCGCTGATGTACAGGACCTCGCCCGGGCAAAGCCGGAACCGCCACAACCCCTCTACGAGGCACATGATCTCGCGGCGGCCTCGGACCCATATCTGCAAACACCTCGTCGTCAGTCACCACATATATCATATATACCATAAAACAAACTGGACAAAACAATTAAACTCATACATACCGTCTGGACCCCATGCCTGTCCAGGTGGCCGTGGCGCATCTGGATCCCCTCTGTAGTCCATGCCTCTATAGGGGTAGTCCTCCAATGCCAGCGGTAACTGCAGCCACTGCATATATAGCTCCTGCGTGAAATACCGCCCCACGTCCCCGCCGCCCCAGCGACGCATCATCTCTCCCCATCGGATCATCCGGGGATCCCTCGGGCCTCCATCTCTGACCGGCACCCGCGGCCGCAGAGTAGGCACCCTCTCCATGAAGAAGGCCACTAGAAACGAACCAAAGCAGAATCCCTTGCCAGCTTCCTTTGCTGCGGTCAGCTGTCGCTGCACGCAGGTCAGAAACATCTGGCCCCACGCATAGTACGTCCCCGCCAGCACTCGCTCACATATCTGCATCTGCCCCCCGGACACCTTCTCAGGCGCCTGGGATCCCAAGATCCGTACAACACAAGCTGCCATCACCTATACAGCTGCCTCCCGCAAGTCCTGAATCCGGAGTGCATTCCTATGCACCATCGCGTCTACCCTGCAAAAACGCGCTTCCAAGTCATCTATGTCGAGATCCACCGAGACCCGCGGCTGTGTATCCGTCACCCGCCCCAGGCAGGATAACCCCGTCAAAAAGTAAACATCCACCAGGGTGAGGTCCACCCTCCCTCCCTGTACCCGAAACGCCTGTGTCTCGGGCTCCCACAAGTCAATCAAGCGGTTCAGCAGTAGACCTGCTGACCGTATCATCGGAATCTCCGCGAACTTTAGAAGTCCGAAGAGAGCCAACATAGACCGCACCCGACGGTCCTCTCTAATAGCAGTCACTAAATCCTCGGGCATCTCCCTCTCACGCCATATCACCTGTGGCATCCTGCAAATCAAACAAAGAAGTCTCATTAGGCTCATGACCAAATGACAGACCTGCCCCACCCATCCATAACCCAGAACAGTCGCGGTCCAGACCGCAACTGTTTAGCCCGACAGTCGCGGTCCAGACCGCAGCTGTCCAGCCTTACAGTCGCGGTCTAGACCGTGGCTGTCCAGCCCAACAGTCGTGGTCCATACCGCAGCTATCAAGCCCAACAATCGCGGTCCAGACCGCAGCTGCTAATCCCAACAGTCGCGGTCCAGACCGCAGCTGTCCAGCCCAGCAGTCGCGGTCCAGACCGCAACTGTCCAGCCTTGCAGTCGCGGTCCAGACCGCAGCTGTCCAGCCCGACAATCGCGACCTCTGACTGCGACTGTCCAAGTCAAACCCATGGTCGGAGACCGCGATATCGACCGCTGAACCCACGGTCCACACCTATAAACCGTACAACAGCCCCCCATGGGCCCCACCAACCCCCCAACCCAAAAAATCACAACAGGTGTCGGTTTAACAGAATACCTGGCTCTCCCGAATCTCGAATCCACCGGTCAGATCGTCCAGAAATCAACCGTAAGCTCTAGTCCACTCTGATCGCAAATCAATCTCGAATAGTGCAAATGACGTGTCATATGGGGCCCACTTACTATTTGTAGTCGGTTTACTTTGTTCTTGTTTTTTCCATTCTGGACCCATTCGGAATCCGTTTTCCGAGCCGTATCCACCATTGGAATCAGCACGAATAGATCATCCTAATGGTCACCTCGTTGCGTCTTTTTGACTCCATCATTTTTTTCCCATTTTTTAGACACCAATAGTCGTCTCGGTTGGCGTGCCACTTTCGCAGGAATCACCTTTCCGAGCTCACCGAGGTACACTCATGATATTGTGTCCTGACATCTTGGTACCTTGATTAGCGCTCCCCATCGGCCGCCGTTTGATTGTTCCACACTTGTTACATGAGCCATTCACTCCTGTCATACTGCAAAGGTTTCGTTCTTTTGCCACCATTCAACCACCCCGCAAGGAGGCCCATCAGTGTTCGCCCCCCCCCCCCACCACCAATTCTGATCATCATCAATGTCCCCTAATTGAACACTTCCTCCTTGCCTGACCATTCCAACTACAGAGTCTTCTTATTTGCTTTCAGACTCCGTAAAATTGAAAGCAACCACGAGCATGAACTGTCATGGGCTCTCAAAATCCACATGACAGTGCCATTTCATTCTTTCAGAGTCTTCTTATTTGCTTTCAGACTCCTTAAAATTGAAAGAAACAACGAGCATGAACTGTCATGGGCTCGCAAAATCCACATGACAGTGACATTCCATCACTACAGAGTCTTCTTATTTGCTTTCAGATTCCGTAAAATTGAAAGCAACCACGAGCATGAACTGTCATGGGCTCGCAAAATCCACATGACAGTGCCATTTCATTCTTTCAGAGTCTTCTTATTTTCTTTCAGACTCCTTAAAATTGAAAGCAACCACGAGCATGAACTATCCTGGGCTCGTAAAATCCACCGGACAGTACCATTTTATATCCACACTTCTTCAAGGTCCCTAACCCATGAAGCACTCCCCCCGCTCATTTTGGCGCTCTGATCGATCATCTCGGTAGCACCCCCAATCAGGTCGCCTTTGTTCAGAGTATTCTGCAGTCTCCTACCATTTTACCACAGCTTGAGTCTCCCTCAGCCCATTCACCCTCAGATGCTATACCAATATGATCCCTTTTACCCCCAGTCAGCTTCATATGCTGCCCGATCATCCCCACCATCATACTCTGAACAAAGGAAGTTTGAGTCCACCTACTCTACTTGCCCAGTTATACCCCCAGTTTATCACCCCTACCATCAGTACTATCACATTTCGGTGTTGCACCTCGCACTCCTGTCAAGGACACATCATTGCCTTGATAGTTGCAGGTCTCCCTCTGTCGACGACAGCCCCTCTATTCCAGAGGATAGACCCAGAGGTCCCTGCATCTTGGACTCATTCCCATCTGTGGTGAGTGCCTACGGACCATTTTGAGAGGAGTCATCATTGCCTCTCTGAATGGTTGTTTCTCACATGCTCGACTTCAGTACCTTATTCGCATCGTTGAGAATCACGCAGGATATATATCCCTCCCATTTTGTGTCGAAGACCCCATATTTCCCTCCGACTCTAGCACATTGGTGAGTCATTTCGGAACACCCAGTTATATGTTCCCGTGGATATCCGGGCTGCGTTGGCGATTGTATTCGGAAGCCACCCAGTTCCATGCTTCCTCGAGTACCCAGTTCAGTTCCAGATCAGTGTACCATTACGAGTGTGACCCTTCTCACTCTGATCCAGCAGCGCATCAGTTCCCTCAGAACCACATTCAGTAGCACTGCTGCCATTCCAGTATATCAGTTTGTCAGCTCAGCAATATGATCCAGATTTGTGTCCCCTCCAGACCCTCATGATATGTACAGTGAGTATCTACTACAAGTCCTCCATTTTGGGCCTCACAGTGACTTTTGTGTATCTTGATACGAGCATGGGAATGCCCGCCTCGTCCATATATTGAGATTTTTTCCTCATCCATTATTTGAGGACCATTTATATTGCTATGTTATATTCTGATACGAGCATGGGAATGCCCGCCTCATCCATATTATCAGATGATCCCTCATCCATTATTGAGGTTATGTACTTTTCAGTCCTTGCAGGTGGTTCGAGATCGCTGTCCCCAATTTCAGTTGCTTTCTTCTCTTCTCCACACACCAACACAAACCAATTATGACTCATGATGTCCATCGGCCATACGATGAGCTCCTGCCCTCGCACATCAGGGGGCAATCTGTTAACACTCAAAAACGGTTAACTACCTCATCTACCCCACTACATGGCTCATTTGTCCCTTTGCCTACCATATTTCCCTGAAAATCCCACTAAAAGCCTCCAAAAGGCCTAAAATGCCTCCAAAAGGCCATAAAACCATCTAAAATGCCTCCAAAAGGCCAAAAAACCCCTTTTTCCTCCAAAAATATCCAAAATTCCTCTAAAAATAGCAAAAATCCCCAAAAAGGGAAGAAAAATATAAAATAATGAGGAAAAGGAGGAAAAACCCTAAACAAGCTGCCCTAAACCACATGGTTTTCAAAACCATGGGCAAGCACTCCACCACTAAAAAACTATAAATAAGTGGTGGAGTCCCCTCATTTCAGATCCACAGTCATAAGCATCCTGCCTCTGCCGAAATTATTCTCGAAACCCTAGCTTACCATCAAGCTATTTTCGCCATTGAGAACACCTTTTGGCCCATTTCCACCACCGGAGAAGGAAAAGAAGCAGCTTGGAGCTTGAAGCCACGGACATCGGACCAGCGCAACGGACTCCACCAACCTCCTCATTGGAGGTAATATCAATAAAAATCACCATTATACATTTCTTTACTGTTTTGCTTCTTGTTCTTTACTTTTACTGCTTTAGCTTAGTCTTTATTTCAGTTTATTTTTGTTTACGTCATTGAACTGGTACTAAGGATTCCAGATTCCTTAGTAGGTGCTCATCAGCACAAGCTAGGGTGAAAACCCTAGCTACACAACATCCGATGGTGTCTCTTGGAATATCCTTCCATTAGACTGTATGTCGTGATTCCCATTACGAAAATTTTCTCCCATGGCATCTTCTCCTCGCTCATAAGAATCTAGAGCATCATACCCATCACGGGTTCTTATGATTGAACCATCTCTTGTTTTACCACACTATTCTTTCTCGAGTACTACTCTTGGAAGTTATCTAAAGTTCTGCAAATGTGTTAGCAGAAAACTGTTAGATGCATACATTAATATAAAGCAAACTAATCTTTTTCTTCTGGAAATTTCATAAAACAACAATTATGTTAAAATATAAAAATTTCTCTATTTATTTTCAGCCCTGTGACCATGGGAAGTCTGCTGAAATCTGCTAAAAATCAGCTGAAAACTGTTCGAAAAACTATTTAAAAATCCCTTCGAAAAACCCAAAAAATCCCTTCGAAAAATCCTTAGTCTCTGGTTGGACCTCATCCCAGCTATTCTTTCAATTCCACGGTGGTCAAAACAACTATGCCTCCAATCTACATCAGCGAAGAAATTATCTGTTCATCAGTGGCTTGTTGTTTTATTCCTTTCTGGCGTTTCGGCAGGTAAAACGACTAAAATCCTGCTCTGTATCGGCAAGCAAACCATCTTTTGATTAGATGCACCGTCTGTTGAGCATCTGCAATGGTGGAAAGTGTTCTTACTTTGGTCTCCATGGGAAAAAAATCTAGAATTCTGATCGACGATGTCAACTACTGCTCATCAGGAGTTTCGATGGTTGAAACTTCTAAGTTCTTCTGCTATATCGCCGATTAAGTTTACTATTCATCGGGTGCATAGTTGTTTGAGTAGCCACAATGGCGGAAAAATATATTCTTCTGGTCTCCACGCTCATCTATCAGCAAGTTGCTCGTCTACTTGCTTCCGCATATCGGGCTTGCAGTGGTCTATCATTACACAATGGTGGCCAAGAATCCGATTATAATTTTCGTGGACCAAAGTTTGTCGGTGGTCAGAATGGCATCCTACTGTGGCATCAGACACTTAATCCTCTAGGAATCCGCAACAACAGTTTCCATAAGCCCTAACTCTTCCACAGTGTTGGCACTCCCGAGTACTTAACTCCACCGTAGTAGGTTACTGGATCTCAGGACCATTATACACTAACCACCTCGGCATCTACAAGTGGAGAGACTAATGCATCGACGTGATAATTGTCCAAGCTTCTGCAAAAGTGGGTGCTCAATCAACTAAATTCTGCCGACGTCCATCGACGGTCTCATCAACCAAATTTTGATGATGATTTCAACACTTAAACAAAAAATTTGAACTTTCTTCTTCTGTCAGTGGTCAGGTTTCCTACGCATTGGACGGCTAGTCCCTTCTACTTTCGTACTGGTGGACCACAATCTCCTTAAGTCTTCCACAGTCGTAAGTTTATCGGTGATTGAAACCCCTAGGAGATACAACATCGGCGCTCGAATGCATACATATAGTGTTGAATCATGATACTTTAAATCATAAACATATTATGAAGCATAATCATTCATTATACACAACGAAAGAAAAACATATCAATCAACACTTTATGCATATACAGATCAGCATTTAACATGTGTATCATCATTCATCAAAGGTAAATATGATTGCAAACACAAGTTAGGCAAGAATACTTATCTTACAAAAATATTGTTCCGCAACCAGCTACATCACTGCAACATTCCACCCAACCATAGGCCCGCATGCTCCTTAATCTCTCAGCAACGCTGCCGCCCCCGAGCTGGGCATGATTCCCCAAAGAATAAAGAACTAATAGGCTTACATGTAGCCAAGGATAACAACACCACTACGGTACATAGTTCATCGAAGCCAACATAGTTGGGTTTATCAGGAAAACAATAGATCATCCAAGCCAACAAAGTTGGGTTTATCAGGCCATCCAAGAGCTGGGAAAGGCTAATGCTAAGCTGGTGAACTCATTGGAGAGCTACAGACACCGACACCAGAACCAT
>LPNX010108838.1:67989-117989 GCA_001517045.1 Pseudotsuga menziesii
TGAAAAATGAAGAGGTCAATCTACAAACTATACCAAATCAGTACGAAACTAACACTGAACCCACGGAAACATTAGCGACATCTATGTCTAAAAAAATCAATGCACCTCTTCAGTTACCCCCTTTCCCACGCCTCCCCATATGTCGGGTTTCCAATAACGCCATGGCTAGAGCTGCTGTTAGCTACAGCATTGTGGATGATTTTTCCCAAACACCTACCACCATGTCGACTCTTGAGATACTCAAAACATGCCCAATGCAGCGGAAAGCCTTACTAGCCTCCCTTGGGGTCGTAGACCCCTATGACTCCAAGTTGATCACATTCGACACAGACAATGGAGCACCACGACGGCCATCAACCATTGGATTTCAAATCTCGGTGTCTATCTAGAATTTGGTTGTGCACTAGTGCATAGTGGATGAGGGGGAATCCACATGCATTGTGTCTACCCTAGTCTGGCAGAAACTAGGATCCCTAGTTCTGCAACCATCCTCCACAACTTTGTGGGCTTATGATGGCCATCCCACTAAAGCCCAAGGAATCCTCCCCCATGTCCCCATCACATTAGTAGGGAAGGCAGTTATGATTGACATAGAGGTTGTTAATGCTGAATTGGACTATAACCTTCTCCTTGAAAGAAGTTATATGTATGCCATTAGAGCTGTTGCATCAATTGTCTTCTATCTCATGATGTTCCCCCACAAAGGGAAAATCATGACGGTTGACCAGCTAACTTATCATGATATGCAAGGGCTAACATCACCTACCGACGTTATCCCTATGATCAACACCATCGATCCGCAAGGGATGACCACACACACCAATGTTATCCCTGTGGTCAACACCATGGTTGGCAACATACCAGCCTCCCCATTGTTGAATGTGGGCCCTGAGTTGTTTGTTGATACCACCATGATAACTACTTTCCACTTAGTGTCACCACCACCGAAACCAAATGAGACTATGGACTTGTGCATGCTCTCATCCAACACCACAACACCCAAACAACAACAATAGCCACAGCCCCAACCGCAACCACAACATCGTCTGCAATCACAACATCAATAGCAGCTGCAACATCATCCATAGCCGCAGCATTATGTGTAGCCACAACCACAACCTCATCCCCACATACAACCATCAGGGATTTATCTGGGCTCCTCTCCAGTCCATACAATTCCCTTCCTCTTCCCCCGCCTGGTGTCATGAGCAAGCCAATAATGGCCACTCTAAACCTACCCAAATTTACATTGAGAATTTCGGTGTGGTATCTTGATCCAGTTTCTCAACCACCAATTCTCCAGGTAGTCTTAACCCCCATGCAACCCATTATGATCGAGTCTCATCCTTCACCCGGCCCACAAAAACTAACCACCGCACCTGCACTCGCACCGCCCCACCCAAAAAGGTATAGCGGGGGGGGGATGTGAAATCTACCACAAAACCTAGATAGATCCTGCCTTACGCCATCTATGAAGAATAGGGCCATCCGACTCGAAACTACCCCGAGATTCGCATAATCCACAGACATTTGGATTCCATGGATACAACAAAAAACCTCCTCGTGGTTGAACTTCCAAGAGGGCCAATAGTAAGAAACAAGTCCTATAGAACAAACCACTCTTGCAACCTTTTCATATTGTATGGACACTATTCTCAACATTGCCAAGACTTGTCTGATTTCCTAATGGCTTTAGCAAACCTTCGACAACAATCCCTTGAATCGAAGATCACTCTGATCGAAGAAGTTCACCCCCCAACTCCTTCTTTGGACACCATGTCCATTTACATGATGTCTAGTTCTACTGACCCTCTTGTCTCCACCACCACCAATGGTCCATTAGACCTGTCTCTTCCATTGTTTCTCCAACCGCAGCTCCATCCGTAGCCGCAACCTCAACATTAGTTACCAGGGAAAAAATGGGGTTCATTCCCTATCAACATTTTCCTTTCCCTTTTCCCTTTCCTTTTCGTACAATCCGAGATCGTAAGTAAGTCTGTCTTGGAAAGCCACAATCTATAGGATTTCACATTGGGAGATCCTATGTGGTACCTTGAACCACCTAGCATACCTCTAAGGCCCCAAGATGTGGTGACTCATGTCTAGCCAATTGAGATGATGTTGCACCTACCTCCAGGTCCATCAAAGACTCCTCCCATCTCCAGGCCTACCCCTCTTCCTCCAACAGATACTAGGGGAAAGGCAACCAAAGCCACAACCAATACCATTTTCATGATATATAGCACCATTTTCCCGTTCGCCTCGTTGGCTATGGAAGATCCACCCGATCTATCCTGGCACCACTTATGCGATGATAGAGATATATGTAAGACTACCTTCGGTTTTACCCCATTCACTTTAAACCATTGTTTGGAATTTTTTCTTCCCATAAAAGACTAGATTTCATCATACCACCTTGCAAATGACCTTCGTCTCGACAATGGGGTATACCTCTTTGCTGGCTCAGATGGTCGACTCTTGAAGAAGCTGTGCAACGGGCTCTACCTCAAGAGAGTCTATGCCTGATATAACCACTATGAGTCCCTTATAGTGTAGTTTTTTTTTTCCTTTTTTTTTTACAACTTGTTTACCATAAATTATAAACCCCCATTAAGGGGAAGCACCATTAGCTACTAATTCAAAGTCACTTGGAACCTATTTGTAACACCTCTCACACCTCTGGGCTCAAATTTTTGTCTTCTATCTTCTAATGATACCATCGTCTCATGTTTAATAAGTAATTTTCAGTACCACTTCCCAAAAGTTACCTCAGTTTATAAACCGCATCATGGTGATACAAGTGTTTTCAAACATGTACTTGCATCACACATGCCTACCACTACTCATGTGGGTTCTTGGGTCATCGCTCTTTAAGGAACATCATTTTTATTTTAGCATATAGCCATTTACTTCATCCACCACACCGTATGCAGATCTTTGGACCATTGTCTAGAAGACAAATTATTTCTCTTCCATGTATTTGGCATATAACTCCCTCTGGACATGCACACACATCACATGTAGTCAAGTCTGTCCACCGCAACTCACACACAGCTATCCTAACCTCTGTTCAAGAGCCACCTCATTTTGAATGCCTCTGTCGTAATCTATCCCATGCTTGTATTCGTATGTTAAAGAGCCACTTGCTACGTCCATACTCTGCGGATGACATTCAGACCACTGTCCACCGTACCGACATGGGGAACCTCTTGTGCCACCATAATCGGTTGACCATACTAGAGTTTCCTTTAAGCACTTTTCTAACTCCTAAAAGAATGAAAAGATTTCCAAGCATAGCCACTTCCTTTCCTGCTCGTTAAAAGATAGGAAAGGGCATCTACACCATCTTGTTTACCTCCTTTTACGGACCATGTAGACCATCAGATGAAAAGGACCACCTTGGCATATTCAAGCAATATTATCCCCCTCTGCATATTTTTATGCTTTCTTGGGAAAAGGGGACGAACTTTACGAAAAATATCACCACAGGTTGTCATTAAGCACTTTTCCAGCCTTCTCAGCAAGAAAATATTTCCAAGCAAACTTGGTTTTGTTCATGCTTGTAAAAGTATTTGAATGACCGTCCAGTTAGTATAGGTTTAACCTTTTTCGGCTTGAATGGACTACCAACAGTAAAGAAATATCCCATCCCTTAAAAATGGATGGGTGAGCTCTCCTGTGCATACTTTTATCCTTGTTTGGGCATAGGAGACTACCAACAAAAAAGATCCCCCATTGGAGACATCTTCATTCTTTCAGACTCTCTAAAATTGAAAGCACCATCGAGCATTTACATTCTCGGGCTTGCAAAAAATCCATGAGATCATACCATAATGGTGTATCTAGGAACCACCCCACAGAAAATAGTTTGGCTGCATTTCCATGTTGGGTTTCCTTTGTTAAGAGTACTCCACAATGTGTCTTCCTTGGATCCCATCAATATCAAAAGTGTCTGCCTCCCCAATTATGTTCCATCTGCAGTGACATTCCAAGTATTACAACTATGATCCAATTCCCATGAGTCAGTTTCATTCGCTGCCTAGTCCGCCCTACCCTCATACTCTGAACAAAGGAATTTTGAGTCTACTACACTCCCCTTGCCCCTGTTCAACTCTTTCCCACCCCCCCCCATTCAGTGGGTTAGTTCACAGATTTTCTCACATCTTTCAGTTATCTCCCTCACGCTTCTGGAAAAGGAAACACCATTGCCTTGACTTAGGGCAGGTCTCCCTCTGTCGAAAACAACACACATATTCGAGAGGATAGACCTAGAGGTCCCTGTATCTTGATTTCATTAACCTCATTGATGAGTCCCTCGAACCACTTGAGATGAATACTTAGTGCCTCTCGGGATGGTTGTTTCTCACGTGCTTGACTCCAACTACATCATCGCACCATTGAGATTCATACAAGGTTTGGTCCATGCAGTATTTGGTCGAAGACCCCGGATGTCACCTGACTCTAGCACATTGATGATTCTATTCGAGGGACCTAAACAGGCTTATATCCCTTGTGATTTCTGGGTTGCGTTGGAGACAGTGTTTAGAAGCTCCAACTGCACTTCTATATAGATTTGTGATTGGTGCATCATACTTGTACCACAAAGACTCTGACTCTCCATCAGTGAGTCCATACAGCTTTATACCATTCCATATCGAGTAGGTTATCAGTCATGAAGATATAGGATTCCATGAGAATGCCATGGGTCCAATATAGCAGTTCTTCATATCAGTATTGTATTCAGCCTCTCATTGAGGAAACCACTATCTATCATTAGTTGCATATGATCGATTCTTGTCTTATAGAGCCTAGATCACATTATTATTTTGACATTTTTACGAGCATGGGGATGCCTACCTCATCCATATACATGTCACACATTATTTGTATCTCACCCATTGATGGGAACAATATTAATACAAAAACCAAAAGCCACCATGCCCCAGCCCAGGAAGCACTGCCTCTATGTAGAAAATTCTATGATATCCATCGGCCATATGATGAGCTCCCGCCCTCACACAACAGGGGGAAATTTGTTAACCACAAAAATCCCTCACTAAGCTCTACATGGCCTACACCACCCAAGGACACCCATGCACGACCCTCATTTCACCCCATTGGACCCCCACACCCTCAAAAAGGCTTAAGATCAGAGCAAAAAGGCTTAAAAACCCGAAAAAAGAGCGTAAATAGTTCTCCTAGGGGCTAAAGCTTCCAAAAATGGGCTAAAACCTCTCATAGGAGCTAAAAACCCCAAAAGGAGCTAAAGATAGGGCAAAAGGGGCTAAAATCCCAAAAAAGGGGCTAAAGCCCCAACGAGGGGCTTAAAACCCTAAAAAGCCCCAAAAAATCTATAAATAGAGCGGTGGTCGTCACTCTCAAAACACTTCTCCCTTGCATACTGTTATGCTTCCCGAGTGGATGCCTTGAGACCCTTTGTCTCTCAAGCCACCCACACACCCTCTCCTCCATCCATCCATTGAGCCATAACTCCCCCTTCTAAGAGAGGTGCTTCTCCAGGAAAGGGAATGGTGGCCTATTCCATCAAGAGAATGTATAGCTTGTTCTTTTGTGTTGTTTATTTGATTTATTCTAATCCATTGTTTGTTTGCAGGTTTCTTATTTAACATGCTTTTGCAGGTATCTTGGTTCTAACAGTTGTATGCAGGTTGCTGGATCTAAACCCTAACATTGTTTGCAGAGGGGTTTCCATCCATTTCTTTTATTTTTGTTCTATTTCATTTTCTGTCCTTTTTTCTTGAATTTCACCACCAGGAACCTATCCTTCCATCCTATATATGGAAGGTAGCCATTCCTGCCCTATAGGAAGGGAGAAATCCCTACTACACCTATTTCCTTTGATAGATTCAGATCCATAAATAAAATAGCGGGTTGTCAGTTGCAATATACAAATATATAATTTCCTATCTAAGCTAATAGGTTCTAAGTTGCATTCATTCCCATTTCCTTTAATAATTTCATATGTATACCAAAAAATAGAGGGCCATCACTTACATATACAAATAACTATAAAAAAACCAAATCTCTCATCGAATCCTATCCTAAGACATATTCAAAGCGTAATGATGGTCAATGCCTACACAAGGTAACTATACCAGAATCTGAGTTTTAAAGAGGGATCTAGGTGAATCGCAAATCCAAATCGTAGGTGATGGAAACACATACAGGGTTGATTTATACAAAGATGGAATTCTGAGTTTTAAAGGCAGATCCGAATTCTGCATGATGGAAATGCATACAAGTAAACTTGGTACTAGATCTCTAATGTAAGATAGATACCAACATGGAAATGCTAGATCCAAATGCACATAAATGAATACAAAGTCATAAGTTCTCTTTTGAGTATATCGCACCCATGTTGGTTCTATATCTACAAATACATTCCAATATAAATGTGGAACGCTAGATCCCAACACGATAATTAAATACACAGATAGGTATGAACTCCTGGATAACGGTTGCATCTATGGTTTAGACTAGTGCCTAAGTTGGAGTAAACAACATTAAGCATTAACATGTATATGTCATTAAAGGCGCTTCAAGAGTATGAGGGATAGCACCAAGTCATCCATTGGTTATGCCCAACCACTCTTTACATGAGAAATTCTAGATTTGGCCAGAAATTGGTTGCAAGATTTGATATAATATATACTATTCACCCCTTAAAGCATGCTTAGGATATGTCGAGTGTAAACTAACTCAAAGGTAAACCTGATATCTGGTTTAATGGCAATCATAATGAAGTTAATCATCAGCTACGAAAGCTGAGACAACCACTAATTTTGATCATTATAGACAAAACATATTTCTTGGAAGTTTATATCAGCAGTAAAAATATGGATCAGAATGTTAGTGTCGAATATAATATTTCACATCAAATATTACATTAGCAATCGACTAGTTAGGTAATCCATTTCAACATGAAAACATAGCAGCCATCTGCCGTAGTATATAGTTGAGTAATTATCACCAGAAAATGAAAATCAGCTTATAGCGTTACCCACTAAGCAACAGTAGTGACCTTCTTAACATCCATTGTCATTCATGAATACTCTTACGTGATTTATTTATTTCCTTAAGCAGTAAACCCTATACTACCATCACTATGTTTCTATTTTTAGATCATCAACCGCACATCCAATTCAGATAGTATTTTTTCATGCAAAAAGTCAAGGTCACTGAAATCAAAGCTATTACACGTAGTAGGAAAGTTGAGAAGAAAAATACTTTGAGTGGCCCATGAAATTCCAAATGAACTTGCTTCAAAATGGGATCCTTCCTCAAGGCCAAACTTGTTACCATGCCTGAAAATTCCTAACCACAAACCCTAGCTATGGTTTTGGTTGTTTCTTTTGCCGGTCATGGAGCAGGTTTATGGTACCAGTATTTCCCTATTTTCCGTTGCATCTCCCCCTGATTATTACGTGGGGCATCCTCCTTCATAGATGGGATTTACCCATAAAATTTTGGATTCCCCTTCCCCACTCATTTATTATGTTTTTAATTTTCTGCAGTTACGCCCATCTACTCTAAAGGAATCATGTCCTGGGATAAAAAACGGGAGGAAATCCCGCACAAAATCTTCAATAATATTTCTTGCAAGAGTTGGTTACTCTCCTCCAATCCTTGTTGGGTAGGGATATATACATATATATAATATATAAATTTTGAAATTTTTTGCTCATAGAGGAGTTAGATTATTTTAGAGTATATCATCGAAACCGGATCTTCTGGATTTTGGAAAAAGGAAACTCCCTATTTTTAAATGATATGGGATCACTTTAGGCTTTATGTCTTCAATGTTTAGCCTTGATACATATATATACCATTCCTATCAATGTAGGAAATATCACTATCATCGTTCGATATATGTGTGTGTGTGTGAATGAATAACTATATAATAGTGAGGGTAGAATATAAGTCCTCAATATTAAATCGAGGTATAAGTGTATGGTAGCATCTCCTTCATTTTGTTTTCAAGGTGACTATAGCATATAGTCCCTAAATAGTTAATTATTTAAGTTGTTCCCCCTTTGGTTCTTTTAATTTTCTAGATAATTTCTTAACCCTTCTTGTCGAGGTCAATATGATGGTGACCTCTTATGTCGAGGATTTAATTATATAAGAATTCAATAACTATGCTATAGTGTTTTTTATTTTCCTAATTCTAGAGAAAATAGGAACCCCTATAGGATGCCATAGTTAAGATGATCCTAGGACTACGGTATCAAAAAATAAGGTTCCCTAACCATTCTCTTTTGCCCCCCATGGTTTCGACTTCTCATCGTTCAGCTGTGCTCATGTCTTATGTGTCCTAAGTCTACCACTTAGAAACTTAGATCGTATTAATTACAAGGTTTTATTGGTGGGACGTTGGCCTTCAACTCCTAACCAAAAGACGAGTACAATATAAATTCTTAATTACGAAATATCTAGGGTATACAAGAGGGATATTACAATTATATAATACTATACATTTTGCATTAAGGTTCTGGGGTGGCAAAACTATAGCATATGGTATAAACCATATGATAGCAGGGTTTATGCTATGTGTTTGTGTCATGAATGAAATGACGCTTAAACTATGGAGAGTGGGTTTAGTGTTAGGTTTAATGCTTTCCATCTAGTGCATTCAATGCATTTGGAGAAACGTGACAGCCTTCCCTTAGGCTTGGCTCACAATGTTTGTGTAATGTGTTGTCATTTATGGTTTTTTTGTTTTGGCTCTGTGAAGGGGGGAGGCTATGGATGTGACCTCTAGAGTGTGAGGTATTCCTTTGTTGGGTTTATACGCCTACATATTGGTTTGGTTTAATGTTTTATAACGTTGCTATACTTCTCATCCCCTTTTTTTATTGTGTTTTGCAGGTGCCGAAAGGGAATGAGGAGCAACGTGGATTTACTTTTGTGGGATCCAAACATTTGCACTCATGGCCACGGCAAGCATGTGAACAAGTTTTTACTTGCTACCTTTTGACCCTCTTGGGAAGACTATGGATAGATTGTTGATTTTTTTGGGTTTTATGCTCTGGGTTTTCGATGTGGGGTTTTGAAGATTCACCTTCAGGAATATGATTACAAAATTGGATCTATTTTGAAGGTTTTAATGGCTTCGGCCATGGAGTGAAGTCGTACTCCCTCTACTTCTATGTATAAATTTGGGTTTGTAAATTTTATTTGGGATGTTTAGCAGTGAAGAGAGGAATGTTTGGGCTTCTAGTACAGTTGGATTTTGTTTATGTAAATCATGTTTTAGTTGGGACCTTTTAGCCCTGGGATACACCATTACTTGCAATGGTGCGTTAGCCCATTGGCATGCCTATGTAAACTTGTTTATAAATTTTAAGACATCATGACTCTGTATTTTACTTGGCAAGATATGTGTAAATGGATGCATACTTTTATTATTATTTGATTTACCATGGTTTTAACTACAATTGAGCATAGCAATATTTTGCTGCATTATTCTGTTGTTATAGTGGATTTATGTTGGAATTCGTCGTCTTGAAGATTCTGTGTGTGACGATGTTACTTATCCTGTATTGTAACATATAGACAGCGTGGGTATAGGCCATGTCGTGAATGGCATGAGCCTTTCCCACAATGCTTTGATAGTATAGCGTAGGGTTTAAAATGATAGGAATGTGTATTAAATTAAAACTTGGCCGAGGTTGTGACTTATGTGAGCACTGTGCATTCGTTGGTTTTGTAGAGGCTAAGGTTTAAGGATCCTTGATGGAATTTATTTTTTACCCTGTAAATGGACTCTGTGTATCTATACTGGTTCTTGACTGAGGTCATGATTGGTTTAGGGTCTTAGCACCTCGATGTTTAATGTTTTCATTTGTTTATTTATAATGTATTGGATGTACTTTGATAACGAAAACCCGTATACGATTTGATGTATAGCGTTGTATGTGTAACAATGTGTTAGCACAATAATTGAACCAAAGGTTGCAGAAGGGCTCACTTCTGGGTAACAACAAAACCGCGTTTGGTTGCACCTCTAGCCCTGCACGGTCAGAGAGGGATCTCTCATTCATCATTGGAGCAGCTCCACATAAGGTTGGTATTCCTGTGTGTCACCATAGTTTACTATGCATAGGATCTTCAATCAGTATGATCATGGGGCTAGGATCCTGAATGGGGCAAAGTGGGTCGAGGTAGGTGCATGGTGGGGTTATCGAGGTTAAAGGACCATGGAAAAATGGAGTTGAAACCTATGCAAGAAACAATTATATATGGAAAGAATGATGAAACGTAGAAAATGAAGGAAAAATAACTGGTGATTTCCCAATCAGGATATTTTAGCAGCTGTTTTGGAGGACAAGAAAGAACAGTCCCTCTCATGGGGATTCCATTTGGCTGCTTAGTCATGGGAAAAGAGAGGGACACGTGCACACCCACCTGCATGGTTCGTGGGAAGATCCTCCTCATAGGAGGAAGAATATAGTACAAGGATGATCAGATTCTCAATTCGCTTGTCATCACCTAGCGTTTGTCCACCCACTTTCTGGCCTCCTCCTATAACAATGTTACCAAATGGAGGATGAGGTCGAGAGAATGGTAGAGAGAAGGATTTGGGCCTTCTTATTATCCTTTGATTAGTAGCCTCCAACCGGACAAGGAGACCCAAAATGGGTCCAGGGCAGCCTATGCAGACAATCGTTTGTCAGCACGTTGCGTGGGAGTAATTTTCATGAAGCAGGATTGTTGGAGGCTCTGCGCTGTCAACCTGCGTTATCATGTGCTCCATCTCCATAATGTTTGTTTATATTTTTAAAATGTGGTGATAGTACACTCTTTCCACTATTAGCGCCTGATGGTGACTTGTAACAGCCTTTTATTCGGTAGTCTTAGCAATAGGATTGTATAAAAACGCTCCCAATAGAGGGAGAAAGGAGTTACAGAATTGGATTGGGAAACAATCCTAGCTTTAGGATGCCATTTGTAAAATCTTGATACCTATGTATGAATAAAATTTCAGTGGAATATTGTCATTCACAGTGGAGATTCCTGTGTTGTTGTTTTTCCTAATAAATGATTTCCTTTTACGTGTAACTTGTGTTTTCTTGTTTCCACTCCATTTTGTTTATTGCTTTTCATGCTTGCAACATAGGGTATATTGGTTCATAATTCATACTTGTTATGGTCCGACTATTGTCCCAGCAATTAGCAATGGTTCTTCTAAAGTTACATGGAATTCATCTCACCAATGATCCATGCGGTGGACTGTCCCTCCTTGTCCTCTAAAACGCTCGCTAAAATCTCCTGATTGGGAAATCAGCATCTATCTTTCCTTCGTTTGCTACCTTTCATCATTATTTCATCTGTAATTGTTTCTTGTGCAGGTTTCGACTCCATTTTCCCAGGGTCCCTTATCCCTCGATAATGCCACCATGCACCTTCCTTAACATACTTTGCCCCATTTAGGATCCTAGCCCCTTGATTATGCTGATTGAAAATCCTTTGCGGAGTAGACTGGTGACACACAAGACTGACAACCTTATGTGTAGCTTCTCCGGTGATGAACAAGAGATCCCTCTCTGACTGTGCAGGGCTAGAGGCATAGCCTAAAGTGGTTTTCTTGTTGTCCGAGAGTAGCCTCCCCTCGCTCAACCTTGGGGGCCCAAAATCCTGGTGCTAACAGAATGCTTATGGGATTTGGTTGTTGTTTTGTACATATCATTCTTATGGTGTGTTATTATGGATTTTCCTTGGGTCTAGACATCCATGGGAATTGATGTCATGACCTATGTTGGACACCAGGGTTTTAATGTAATGTAATGAATGTATTTTAATAAACAAAAAAAACTGGGCTTGCATGCCCACAGAATTTGATTCATGTTCCTCTTTTCCATACATGGATCTATAATATGATTTTGATGCTTATTTGAATATGTTATGATTACTGTATAAGATGTATTATTTTAATTTGTTTATGGTAGTGTTTAATGAGTTATGTAATTTTGTTTATGGTTATTTATAGATGGAAAATGGATAGAACTGTGGATTCCTTTGTATGAATTATGAAAAAATATTTGTAAAGGACCACATGGATGGTCATGATGCTTCCTTTGTTTATTTAGTTCTGATACTGATTAGTTTGAAAAAAAAAATCGATACTAGTATAATATTATTATGGAAGACCTTGAAAGGTCTTAGATGAGTTAATTAATTTTTAATTCAAAGTATAGATAGTTTTCATAAGTGTTTATACCTGATGGCCTTATCTGTATATATATATTTATCTATAAATTAGTTCTCTTTGTAAGTAATACCCTAAGGTAGCTAAATAGTATATTTATTTCTTTAAACTTACTCCTATGATTAAATCTACTATAATCTGAACATGTATTTATTGACAGATGAAATATGTCAGTAGAGTTTATAAAGAGATAGGTGATCAATAAAATAGTACGTCTGGTTTTTACCTAGTTCATTAATAATTTCTGAATATTGGGTGAATACAGAAACAAACTTAGAGATGCAATCCTAGCTATATACAACCTTTACAACCCTAGGGAGTATTGAACAAAATACAAACCTTAGCAGATTCTAGCAAGCAGATCAAATACATAGGGTTAGTAGATATACTGAAAACATTCATCTAACATATCCATCATTTAATGTAGAAGATAACATAGATAGTCTAGGGTTAGATTTTAAGAAATGTAACCCTAGGAGATATGGACAAAACCATCATTTCTAGGGTTAATAATATATAAACAACATTGATATAAAGTAGCCAGCATTTACCCTATAAATGAACTTGACATACTAAGAACTCATACCTGTAATTTTTCTTCCTAAAGCTCCTTTAATGGTTGAAGCTACACACTTTTTAAATAACCAGCATTACCAATTTAACACAGATGTGACCTCTGATTTTGAGGAACAATCACTTGGGAACTACCACGTTCCTCCCAACCATGACCTAGAACCATTGCTGGTTCTATTCTAGATCCCCCCAAGCTGGATTCCAACATGCAAGTAGCTTAGAGCTCCTAAGGTAGGGTTTACTAACTCGTATTCAGTTCTTAGTCAATCCTCTTTTCCTTGTAGGACAAAATTCTCCAGGAAAACACTTGAGATCAAAAAAAGGTAGAATAATTATTCTCCAAAGATAAAAATCACAACCCTCAAGCCTTTGCTTGGCTTCACTCTTTATAGACAAAATTTTGAGTCAAAAGGAAAGTTAAATCAAGAGACCTTGATTTCTTGATTTAACCCTTTTTAATTACTAGGGTAATTTTCAATACTTAACCTAAAAAATTTTAACTAGTTCCTAGTTAAAATTTCATAGGTATTATACTATTTATTAATCCTTTAATAATAAATAATAATTGTTGGAGCTTCTCTTCTTTATTTTATTTAATTATATATTAAATCATAATTAATTCTTTATACATACAATGTATAAAATACATAGTATTATAACACTTGTTAACACTTGTCTCCAGGCATCATATACCATGATCCCTCGATTAAATGAGACTTCTTCATTAAGGTCTAGTAGGTAGGTGGTTTAGGTATACTAGGATAGGTCATTCTAAACATCCTTGCATGTTGGATTTCCTTTGTATAACGTGGTAGCTCTTCAGTACCTTGATGAGAATACAAAAATTCAAAAATTCATTTAATCAATTATAAATAGGTATGCTGAGATCAATATTTTTCTTGAGTCATTTTCACTCAAAAGTTATTAAATTATTTTTACTAACCCCTAGCACTTACCAGATCCCATAGTCAATGCTTATAGTAGGGAGTTACAAACATAGAGTAATTCTAGAGCTTTTTATCAATATTAAATGCTAGGATGTACATGTACGATACACCTAGGGATACAATGGCCAAGAATTCGATCATCTAGAGCTTATACTCAACATCAACATGGAAGGCTCCAGGGCCTATGCCCAACTCATCCAATTATCTTCTCATGTGTTCTAGAGCTTCTCGCTCAACACAATTCATCAATGACTCAAGTGTTCCAGAGCTCCTTGTTCATCACAAAACATCTCATCAATCATGTGCTTCGGTGTTCACACCCAGCACAAACAAGAATATATATATATATATATATATATATCACATCAATAACTGGGTTATGCCCAATATATAAAACAAATCATCATGTTCATATGTAGTTGAGTCCTTGACCCAATATAAAATAACACATCAAGATAATCATCATAATCAATAGACACATGCCTCTAAGTGTTATGTCAAAAATTCAGGATATTACAACCCTCCTCGTATAGAACAAAACCGTCCCTGGTGTTCTAGGGACTCGAAACGATATCATGAATCAAGGAAGGGTAATATATTCTCATGGTGGCCTCATTCTCCCAAGTATCTTCGCCAACCTCAAAGTGCTTCCGTTGCACTTTCAATTCGATCATGGTGTACGTTCAAAGCCGCACTTCTCTTTTGTCCAAGATATGAGTAGGCTCGGGGATAAAATCCCCTTAAGGTTCCACTTGTAGTAGGGACCAATCAACAACATGTTTAGTATCATAAACATATTTCTTTAACAAAGATGCATGGAAAACATTGTGGAATCTTACATGCACAGGAAATGCTAGTTCATAAGCCACTAGACCTTTCTTGGCCAATATTTCAAAATGTACGCAAAATATAGTGATAACTTACCACACCTACCCAAGCTCAACAAGCTTTGTTTGGATTTTATTTTCAAGTAAACATGATCTCCTATTTGAAAATACTTATCCTTTCTTTTCTTATCCACGTAATGTTTCTGGCGGTCTTCTACTTCCTTAAGGTTCACCTAGACCTTGATAACCAAATGGTCCAAGTCCGTCAAAAAATTAGGCCCTAACATGAGCCGATCCAATAGGATATCCCACTAGTATGCCATACCACCAATGGAAAATATCGTCAGATATCTGACCATTTGTAAAATATTGGGGGTCAGTTATCCAATGGTTTTTTCATTGGATATCATTCCTTCTATAAAGTATTGGGGGTCGGTTATCCAACGGATTTTTTGTTGGATATCATTCCTTCTGTAAGTATTGGGGGTCGAATATACAATGGGTATGTGGTCAGATATCTGACGTACATGTGTTGCATATCCGATGTGTATATTAAGATATTTTTGGTTGAATATCCGATAATGATATGTCGGATATCTGACGAGACCATTTTGTTGTCGGATATCCAAAAAAAATCAACCGACGTTTATAAAATACGAGGCTTGTCGAATTTTCGACAGCTTAATGTCAAAAATAGGAAATATATGCCATCCGATTTTGGGTTTAGATTTTCATGTGCTAGCTTGTCAATGACCTTCATGCTCTGAATACATCTATTACAAAAGAAATTAGATGGAGGCCTTAGTTTGTTACAACTGAATGGTACAAAATACATAATAAGAACAAAGCTCTACATGAAGAATTCTCCAGGTTGAAAATAGAAAAATAAAGGAGTGCACAAATGCTGTATAAACTAAGGAAGTAGAAGAATCACTCACCATAAATGATAAGTTGAAACAGGAAGTTGAAAAAACACAACAATAATCTTTAAAGGTACATAAGGAAGTGGAAGAAGTGTACAATGCACTTCCAAAAACTCAATCTGATGCAGATGCCTCTCCTGAAGGGAAGGCCATGAAGTTAGGAAAGATGATCCAAGAACTACAAGCCAAATCTAGTGAACTTTCAACAAAACAATCTAGGACACCTCTAGAGATCAAGGCAAAAAGAGAAAGGAATATTGAAAAAATGAATATCATAATTGAAAACATCATAAATCTAAAACCAAGATGTGTTGATCCATATGAAGAAAGTGCTCATCTATGGGGACAGCTAGTTGTTGATGAGCGGTTAAAGATCAAGAATAAAAGATACAAAAATCACAAGAAACGGAGCAAAATTTGCAACACTTCAACCACCTTATCAACTGCTAAAATTATTAACAAAATAAAAGAATTCAAAAACCAGCAACATGAAGTAAGCAATATCATGGAATAACAATCAAAGAGAGCTAACAAACCTGAAACTTTGCAAGAAGAGGCTTCTCAAATTATGGAATCTTTTTCAAATTTGCAAAGAGAGATCAAGGAAGTAGTAGAATAATGGTTAGAAAAACTCAAGGCATTCCCCAATGAACAAGTAGAATCCTTTGCATGTAGATATTATGTGCACTTTTCATGTAGGTATTAGGTCAAAATTAAATAAACTAAATAATTTTTTTCTCACATAAAGGCATTATTTCCAAAAGTAAATATTAATTCCCAAGGGGGGTTCATGTTTAGTTTCATTAAGGAAAAGTGGCACCTCCGTTATGTAATCCTTGTTCCATTTCGTTGTGTCGGTTCATGGACCTTGTTTGTGTCATTTATTTGTAAATTGTTATGGATATTACATTTAACAATTTGTCACGCCATATATTAAATGGTATTGCAAAGACCATAAGGTCTTTGATTACTAACTACAAGGTCTTCTTATTCCTATAATCTACTTTGATATCCCGAACCTTTTATTTTCTCATCGATGGAACAATATTTAATTGCAATGGGAATGGAACCCCTATCTTTCCTTATGGCTCAATTTTTAGCATGTCTGGAATTTTGAGAATATTTTAAAGGCTCCAAAATCCTACCCCTAATTGAGAGCTAGATATTGTCTAAACTGAGCCTCTAAATTATTCTCAAAATTCCATACTCAATTAGCTCACATGTCTACATAATATTTGAATGCTAATTCCTCTCTAAAATGACTCTCCCCACATTTGAATCATCAATTGTGGATGGCTCGTGGGATTTTGAATTCTTCACATTCAATATTAATTAAATGCACATTCATAAATGGATTTTCCTCAACATTCATGTAGCCACCCTATAATAATATTATTGGTTTTCCTTGTTAGTGGCTACTAATAGTTTCCAATTCACCTAGATAGTTATCATATGACAAGAACTATCACTAAGGATATTGACCAAATCCAATGGTGAAAACCCTATTTCATAAAACTTAGGTATAAATAAGAACATGTTGGATTTGCAATGAGAAGCTTGGAATGATAATGTGTGCATGGAAATATAAAGGAGTTTGCAAAACAAATTTCGTGTTTCATATTTTCATACAATCATGGAATACATCCACATAGAATCGAGGCATGGATCAATTAATGTGGTCTTGAATTTATGATTTGAAAGATGATAAACACATTGAGACACCATAGTACAAGAATATTATACTATGCCATATTAGTATTAAAACATAGTAGAATGTTTCATTATTAAGCCCACAAATAGTGTAAGAAGGTACATTTATATTCATATGGAGAAATATAAATGTTCACTGACATGTAATTATCACTTTCCCCTATACTTGAATAATGGGTTCTTTTAGTGGTCAAGGTGGCCAAATCACTTCCATTCTTCTGTTAATTTTGTCACATGAATTGAATCAACAATGCATTTGTTACACCTAAATATCGTCACCATCCTGATCATGATATAGGTATCTCGGTGTTTGTTCCATTCCCTTGGAGTTTGAATGGGAGAAATTAAATAAGGAATACTTCCCCCCTATGTTTTCCCATATTTTGAGCCACCACTAGACCTTTTCCACTAACAAGAGGCATTCCCAAGTTAGCAACTCACCTTGCACACTTGCAAAGTGCAGTGTTTCCACTTGTTGAATTCATACAACAAGGATTACCCCTTTAGCAATGCTCCTTTCCCTTCTGCAAAGTGCAGTGCTCTTACCAAAAATGAAAAAAAAAAGAGAATATCTCGAGGATTTTCTAGAAGAAACCGTCGTGGAGCCTCATCCCAAATAATCTGGATAGGTGGAAGTCAAATTCCTCCCATCCATGGAATGATCCCTTGACCTTCTCTATAAAATTTTCAACCTACCCTATCCCTTTTATCCTTTAAATACACCCTTATGCCACATGGTTAAGGAAGGAAGAAAAGAGTGAGAGCACCCAAATGTTGGTCAATCGATGTTAGAATCTTTGATGCATTGGATCTAGGTGAGGCATAGAGGCAAGTTGTTCATAGGGAAGTTTCCTCAACATTAAGGCTTGGTTGTAGTTTTATTATCCTTTTCTATTAATAGAAATATGTTTCCCTTTCCCATGAATAATTTGTGTTAATGTGAGTTATCCATTTCTTTTCTCCTTGATCGTCAGCATAGAATGTTAAATTATATTGTTGCTTTCACTCCTTGTGTCTTGTCTTGATCATTATTTTGCAGGTATAGTTGATCGTGAAGGAATTCAAGAGACAACGGAAACTTTTGTTGCGAGGTAAGAAATATTGGCATTCAAGACTTTTAACAGTATAGGGGGAGTATACTTTGATGTGATTCCTTTGTTCAAGATCCATACCATTTGAACTAGGGAAATAGTCTGTTGCTCGCACAGACTGAAGAATTTTCGTCAAACAACATTCTTTGTTGAGTTCATTGAGATGTTGTACTTGTCACTTTCTCCTCCACCTAGACCAATAGGAATGCCATTTATAGCTACGAATTGTCACTACATTGTGAAAAATCTAAGGAAAAATAGAATTATGGTGGGAAATCTTCTAGAAAATCAAGAAAGTAGTGTTTCTCGTGTCCATATTACCCTAATTTATTCTCATGGGATTTCCAACTTATTATCATATTTGATACTAAAAGTATTCATACTACTACCCTTAGAACATGATATTAGGGAAAACATATAAACAACCTAAAAAAACTTATCAAATGCACAAAATGGTTTTTTGAAGCATGATTTCTGGTATCCCATCCTTGAAATACTCTGACAAGTCCCTAAGAGACTATGCACATTTTCATGATTAGGTCAAGTACTGAAGCCCCTCAACCTTGGTACCATGGGTATTTTTCCCATGTTGAACATTCCTAAGCACACATGCAGGAGCTTACATACTTCAATTCCAATGCCCAGTTGGGTTTTTATCCCCTAATGGCAACTTCACCAAGTGTCCCTTAAAGGCTTTAGGAGGCGACCTATAACTTGTCATAAAATGATGATCATTCCTCATATTGGAAAATTGTTGAATCTATTATGCTTGTGATAATTGAGTCCATCTAGGGGTAGCTATCTCCTATGGTTCCATTTCCTGGTGTTTGCCTCATGCAGTGATCTCAAGAACTAGGGTTTTGCTCAATAAGAGACTATGATATTTTTTCTTGATTAATTCAAGTACTAAAACACCTCGACCTTGGGAGAATGGGTGGTTTTTCCATATCAAACATGCCCAAACACACATCTATGATCTTACTAAACTCAATTCCCATGCTTGGTTTGGTTTTTATACCCTGATGACAAATTCAACAAGTGTCCCTAAAAGGATTTAGGAGGAGGCCTAAAACTCATAATGAAATGATGATCGTGGTTCGGATAGAAAAATTATAAACTCCATTGGGATTGTGACAATGCATTCCATATAGGGGAACCTCTCTCTCATGATTCCATCACATGATTCTCATCTTGTGTAGTGATCTCATGCATAAGGGTTTTTCTCAGTAACAGATTGTGCACTTTTGCATGATTAGGTCAAGTACTAAAAATCCTTGAACTTGGTACAATGGGTTTTCTACCCATGTTTAAAATGATCAAACACACATGTAATACCTTACAAATCTCTATTTCAATGCTCGGTTGGGTTTCTATTCCTTAATTATAGATTCACCAAGTGTCTCTGAAAGGATTTAGGAGGCAACTTATAACTCATCATAAATTGATGACCATTTCTCAGATTGATGAATCATCAACTTTGTTGGAATCATGATAATGAAATACAATTAATGGAACCTTTATCCCATGGTTCCATCACCCAATTATCATATTGTGAAGTGATCTCAAAAACAAAGTTTTTTCTCAGTAAGAGACTATGCACTTTTGGCATGATTATGTTGAGTACTGAAACCCCTCAAACTTAGGGCCATGGGTAGCATTCCCATGTCAAACATGCCCAAACACAGATGTAGGATATTTTAGAACTCAATTCCAATTCTTAGTTTGGTTTTTATTCCCTGATGACATATTCACCAAATATCCCTAAAAGGATTTAGGATATGACCTACAACTCATCATAAAATGATGATCATTCCTTGGATAAAGGAATTTTCAACTCCATTGGGCTTGTTACAATGCATTGAAATTAGGGGCACCTTTTTCTTGTGGTTCCATCACTCAATTCTTGACTTGTGTAGTGATCTCTAGAACTAGGGTTTTTCTCAGTAAGAGACTATGCACTTTTTCCATTATTAGGTCAGGTATTGAAACCCCTTGACCTTGGGACCTTCGGTGGTGTGACCATGTTGAACATGCCAAAACACACATGTAGGAGCTTATGGAACTTAATTCAAATTCCTAGTTATGTTTTTATTCCCTAAAGGCATATTCAATAAGTTTCCCTGAAATGATTTAGTGGGTGACCTACAACGCGCCATAAAATGAGGACCATTCCTCATATTGACGAACTATTAAATCCATTGGGCTTGTGACAGTGCATTCCAACTAAGGGAACCTAGCTCCCATGGTTCCATCACCTAGTGCTCATCTTTGCAATGATCTCATGAACTAGGTTTTTTCTTAGTAAGAATTAAAACCCCTCTATCTTGGTACCATGGGTAGTGTTCCCATGTCAAACATGAACAAAAGAACATGGAGGAGATTATACAACCTAATTATAATTCTCAACTCAGTTTTTATTCTATAATGAGAGATTCATCAAGTGTCCTTGAAAGGATTCAGGAGGTGATCTGTAACTAGAGCCATACAATGATTATTGTGCCTTGAATAAATGAACCATCAACTCATTGGTCTAATTACAATGCATTCTATATATGGAACCTCTCTACCGTGGGTCCATCACCTGATGCTTGTCTTTCTCATAGATCTCAGGAAATAGGGTTTTGCTCAGTAAGTGGCTATGAATTTTTTGCATGATTATGTCAACTATTGAAACTCCTCGACCTTGGAACCATGAATTATAGTTCAATGATCCAAGAGACTAGGGTTTTTCTCAGTTTCTCTTGAAAGGAGAAACTAGGGTTTAGCTCAGTTTTTCTTGAAAGGAGAAACTAGGGTTTTGCTCAGTTTCTCTTGAAAGGAGAAACTAGGGTTTTGCTCAGTTTCTCTTGAAAGGAGAAACTAGGGTTACCCTCATGTGACATGATGTTTAACAAAAATTATGAATGTGCTTGTAAATGTGTTGATCATCACATCTTTTGTTTACCCGTTTTAACTAAATAAACATTCATATTCTTTGGTTTGTTTTATGATGGAATGATATGTGTTTGAATTTGTTTATTTTACATAAGGTATAGTAGGGAATTAATTACTTATTGGATCAACAATACTCAGTTAACTCATTTCACCCAATATTTTTATGATTTCAATGAAGTGGTATCATTGTGAAAACACAACTATTCAAGCAAGAATACATAATTTACTCATTTAATGCAAAAGAACATGGCACAATATTGGTATGATATTGTTACATGATAATGGCATTGATAGATTTATGGGTTATGCCTTTAATAGATCATTAATAATAATTATATGAAAAATTAATTAACATGTTCTTTCCAGCAATTATATCAAAAAATAACTAATATATGCTCACCTTATTGAGTTTTGTCCACCAAGCAAAGATTGTTGTTTTATTATACTTTGTTCTTATACAAAATTGAGTGTTTATTCACATTATGCCTCACTAAATGAAATGCAATAAAATATATATAACAAAGAGTTCAAGGATACCATTGGGAGATTATGTGTGGTGGTGGTTTTAGGAATTGATATTTTCCCTAGAGGCCTAGAAGATTTATCTAGGGAATCAAGCATGAGTTTCCTATATTTGTCATGTTCATGTCACTAATACCCATATTTAGTGCCCACAGGCCCCTAATGGAAGAACTATCCACACTTAGACACCAAGGATACCCTGGGGTGGTTATGTATGGTGTTTCGAGGCACCATGGCATGGGTAATGTGTGCCACTTTGTGATTTTTTTTGCCTTAGATGCCTAGAAGCTACATTTTTTTCCCAAGTCTTAATATTCCTACCCAACCATGTCTAGGGATCTAACATCTATACCTAGTGGTATCCCAAATTTTATAAGAACGATATTCTCAAAAGATCATGTGTGGTGGTTTGAGTCATCACATGTACCCCTAGATGCATAAAATATTCCTTTAGGGAATAAGACTTGGGTTTCCTCCTTTGACCATGTTAAGAACTCAAGATCCATACATAATGCTTGAAATATACTAAAGGATTTGATATTATTTCTTGAAGAATAAGGATATCCTCAATAGGTCATATGTGGTGGTTTGATACATCATTCATTATATTAGATGATAAAATATCACATTTGGGTCTAATGTAGGGCCTTCCATCTCCAAATATGCCCAAGGGCTCAAGACCCATGCATACTTCTAAGAACAATCTAATGGTATGATACGCCTTGTAACGAGCCATGGATACCCTCAAATAGGCATGTCTAGGTTTTAGTGGCGTCAACATTTTCCTTAGATACCTAGAAGCTTCCTTTAGGGACAAAGATCCACTAGGTTCCCTCCCCCATCAAAGGAAAAGGATGCCCTTTGGAGGTCGCATGTGATGGCTTTAGGTATCATTATTTGTCCTATATGTGTAGAAGTTTATTTTAGGGCCTAGGGGTTGGGCCAATTCCATGATTATATTCAATGTCAACATCTCTCTCAAACTTTGTGCCCAAGGAAAGACCAAACAACTCATCCATCATTTATCTCTCAATATTTTTTGTAAATAGGTTGTTTCTTATAATCATTTGGTATTAGAATAATAATATATTTGGCCTCTTTCTAGTACTTAGATGTATCAGTATTTTGGGTTGCTGGAGGCTATCCTTCCACCCCCCACACCCTCTTTTTCTTTCTCAACCCATACTTATCAAGTGTTTGGGTTCTTTTAGGATCATACTCAAACCCATATACCTTCTACAACTAATTATCTTATCTGTTTCTATATACAATGGACTATTCTGTAACACACCTTTTTCTTATAGTTCCTTAGGCTTAATGTCCACCCAAATCTAGTCATTTTTGGGGGCTTTTGGAGGCCTCCATCCCACACTAAGTGTTTCCATTGTGATACAAACCTTATTGAGTTTATGAAGGTCACCCTACCATATCATGCATTTTCCTATGTCCATTCCATTCTCCTCAAGACTCAAACAACCTTATTTTTTAGAGCCATAACCATATCCATAACCTAGGGTTTCTCTTTGCCTCCATTAATACTTTACACACTAATCACCTCTTACTGGCTCCTGGAAATAATAATTAATATGAAAATGAAGAACATAGTCCACAAATCATTGTACAAGAATTGTCAGTTGCATTCATTGAAGTTCCAAATTCTTGGATCCACAACCTCGTTGCCTACTTCCAAGCCTACCTAGATATGGCCAAAGACAAACACCTCCATGCATATAACCATTTAGAGGTACTTTACCAAGCTTGGTGGTAGTCTCACCAAACATTTGTAGAGATCAATGTCAAGTACAAAGATGAATAGGATGCCCATCAACACAACTACATGCATCACCACATGGGATGCATTGTTCCAAGCCTTGAAAAGTATTTTTGTATCCTCTGGGTTATTTATCTAACCTAATGTGTAGGTAGCTGCAGTTGTGCAAGGCTCTATACTGTTTAATCAATTGTTGAGCTCTTCACTAAGATACACCTCCAGATTCATATTAGAGATATGGAACATGTACTTATGCTCAATTTCAATTATGGTTTTCTTACTTAATTTTGTATGAAGTGGCTTTGATTGAGTATACAATGCTACACCAAGACTTCCTTTACACCATAGTTGTAGAATTCCTTAAACACGTGAGTAATTTATCAAGCAGACGTATGTTTTAGATATCTTTCCTTAAATAAATTTATTAAACACATATGATTAATTTCTTGAGAAAACATGTGTGTTTAGTTGTCTTTATACCTTTTATAATCCTCCTAGACATGTGTTTCCATTAGTAGATATTAGTGTATAAATCAATTTAATCAAATTAAGAAGAACTCATAGCATTTACCATGAACGATGTAACATTAATAATTGTAACACCTCGGTTTTGACCTTGTTTTCATTGAATGTATATGATGTATATATTGTAATTAATCATGGTGTGGAGCTAAAGGAAAAATCCCCACCATCAATTTAGCGTTTTATGTTTCGGCGATTAAAAATCTTTGCCGATGGTATTTTGTGCTAGTTGGCACATTATAATTTTGGACATCATGTAAATATGCAATTTAAAAACCCACAACCAGCTATGTCAATGCAACAAATAATGAGATGGGCGCATGATTTCCTAAGGATAAGGTGGGGGAGGTACTCAAACCTTTGGGACAATGGGGAAAAGCCAAATGTCAAAGGGAGAACCCATCAAAACTGTCAACTACATTTCTTGTCTTATTCACCCAATCATTTACTACTGGTAGAAATTGGTTGAGTTAGTTATTGCATGGGATGGGCAAGGTATGGCAGCCCAAATTCCAATTGGACAATCCATCAGTTTTTGGGGAAACGCATTTTGACTCCTTGGGCAAGTAAAAAACCAAAAAAATGTCTGCCCATTCCAACATGTTTTCACGTTTTCATGTTTTGCTCACCATTTTCCTTCATGTTGGGCTCTTGGAGGCAGCTGGAACTTCCTATGTCTATATTCATTCATGTTTTTGGTTGTTTACCTCATTTTCCTCAGGCTAGGAAATTGTTTTTGTAATTATCAGTGGTTGGGTTTCCTCCCCCGCAATTTTGCTGCATTTTCCCATTGTTTTCCAAGCTGGAAATTGTTTTTTTTTAATGCCATCGAGTGGGAGAAGAGACCCACAATTTTTGGGTGTTGTTGAGTCCATTTTGGCCGCATTAGGGCCATAAACATCTCTGGAAATCGAATTGTTGCTAAAGGTTTGTTATTACCCATCTTGGTAATTTGTTTTGTTGTCGAAACTATTTTTCCTCAACCCAAAATTTTATATTTTGTTGTGTGTGCATATTTTGCTTTGATCTGAACTAGTTGGGAGTGGAGTTGGGTCTGAACGAGCTTGGTAAACCTAGTTTATAAAGGAACCTCACAGATAGATCTAGAGGGATTGGTTTTCTTCTTTGCACATCTTGAATAGCACTGGGATGGAAGGCATAACCTAAGGGACTGTGTAGCAGAGAAGGGGATGCTTCCTTGTGTTGGGCATGTAGATGTTTTGAAGTCAAGCCAGATCTAGTGCAAGTGTCCAGAGCTCTGTGATTGAGCTCACTAGCTTAGTAATTTAGCTTTCCGCCTCCCTAGTGTAATGTCCCCGACCCTCCAACCGGTGAAGAGGACGCTACTACACACAAAAACATTTGGACATCTAGCCCCATGAACATGTACATTCATAATCATTGTTGAAATGTTGAAATAAAATGCTTGAACTAAAACATGCATACGTGATTATTTATCATACACAACGGAAGCAATATACATTCGTACAAGCATTCAACATGTCCATCATGATCATTAATAGTAAATAGGATTGCAGAAGTAAAATAGACAAAATTACTTATCTTGTAAGGAGCTTGTTCCGCAACCAGCTACGTCGCTGCAACATTCCACCCAACCATAGGCCCGCGTGCTCCTTAATCTCTCAGCAACGTTGCCACCCCCAAGCTGGGCATGATTCCCAAAGGAATAAGGAACTAAAAAGCTTACACATAGCCAAGGTAACAACACCACAAGGCTACATAGTTCAGCCAAGCCAACAGAGTTGGGTTTATCAGGCGAACAACAGATCAGCCAAGCCAAAAGAGTTGGGTTTATCAGGCCAGCTGGGAAAGGCTAATGCTAAGCTGGTGAGCTCACTGAAAAGCTACAGACACCAACACAAGAACCAGCCTGGGATCTTGAACACCCACACACACCCAACACAAGGAAGTCAGTCCCTTCTCTGCAACGTAGTCCCTCAGACCCTGATCTTCCATCCAGTGCTCTTCAAGGGCTGTGGAGAAGAAATCCATCTTAGTGGCTCTGTCCGTGTGGTTCTCAACCCACCAGGTTTATCAAGCACCTCAAGCCCTCATTCACCAACCCCAAATAGTCCGGGGACAAATCCACTGCACGCAAGCAGCCAAACAACTATTCAAGCATTTGCAGGGAAAAACATAGTTGAACAGAATGTAGGAACTCACAGCATTCCTTCAAGCGATACCACCACAAAACGAAAAGAAGACACAGCCAAACAAATCATGGAAAATGATAGCCCATGATCAACCCTAAGCCCACAACACACAAATCGCACTGCAGTTGTTGGGAAAACTTATACAAACTGGGAATGAAACAGGTCCCGACTTCCAACTATGCGTGAGAGACAAAAATGCAGCCCACTGAACTATCCAGAACCTCCGGCTACAATTCAACGATGGAACTAACAGGACAATACGATGTCTGATAATGATGGGAAAATAACAAAGTCTGCGTGAATCCCAGGTAAAGAATCAATCCCCAGTCATCAAATCCGTGAGGTAGAAAGAACTATATTCTCCATGAACAGGGAAGAAAACCCACAGACTAGCAATCTTGAGAGAGAAGGCGAACCCCCAACGATGGAATGTGGATTCTTTTACTCAGCTCGCATGAGAAGAGACGAACAGAATCACGATCTGGTGAGTAGACAGACCAAAAGATGCGTAGTGGAGAGAGTGGGAGTGGGAGAGAGCGTGAGCGGGCGTGGGCATGGCCTTCCTGCCAGCCAATTTGCTATCCCAACTAGCAACGAAACAACTAAGGGTGGTGATGACACATGGCTCCTTTTCCATGACTCAATGTTCAACATTCCCCATCCTTATCCTTTGGAATCATGCCCCTTCTCAATTTACTTGCAGTGAACATATCTAGCTGGGTTATTAATTAAAATGCACATTTACATGACGTCACAATTTAAATATATGTCGCATGTCCCGACATACCATCGGTGACCATTCCTAAATAGAAACACAACATAACCAAATCTATGGTGGGGCCTTGGCCTTTAGCTCCACAGCAAGATTATTTACAATATGTGTATCATGTATTTTAATGCAAGCGGGGTCAAAACCGGGGTATTACATTCCCCTCCCCCTTCAATAGCACTATCCTCAGTGCTTTACAAAATTTGAACAAAAAGCTACACTGGTACTCCCTCAGTGTTCCTTAGGATTGAACAAAAATGTATGTGCCAATTGCATGGCATCCTCCAGCTCCCATGTAGCCTCTTCAGGTCCGTAATGCTCCCATTGCACCTTTACCTGCCCGAAGGCCCAGTTCCGGAGCATTGTGACCTTCCTGTCGAGAATGTGCATTGGCTCAATTTGGAACTCTCCCTCAGGTTCCACCTGAATCGCATCCCAATTTATCACATGGTTAAGATCATGTACATATTTCTTAAGCAAAGAAACATGAAAAACATTATGAGCTCTAGTATTAGAAGGCAATGCAAGTTCACATGCAATAGGCCCTATTCTCTCAAGCACTTCAAACAGCCCACAATATCTAGGTGATAGCTTTGCACAACTTCCAAGCTTCAAGGAACTTTTCTTTGCCCTCACCCTGAGGTAAACATGATCCCCAACATTGAACTCCCTATTCATTCTATGCTTATCTGAATAGCTTTTCTGTCTGTCCTGTGCTGCTTTCAGATTTTGCCTGATCTTCACAACCTCTTGCTCCATCTCCTTGAGCAATTCTGGCCCAAGCACAATTCTGTTCACCGGGTTATCCCAAGTCACTGGTGTCCTACACCGTCTTCCATACAAAGCTTCATATGGACTCATACCCAAGGATGCTTGTTGTCCATTGTTGTAAGCAAATTCTACCAAGTGTAAGTAATCTTCCCACTTGGTTGGTTTGACCATCACATACATGCGAAGCATATCTTCAAGCACCTGATTAACTCTCTCTGTCTGACCATCTTTCTGAGGATGGTATGCAGTGCTGAAGTTTAACTTTGTACCCAAATCTGCAAACAACCCCTTCCAAAAGTTGGAAGTAAACTTGACATCTCTGTCAGAGACTATTGCCTTAGGCAATCCTTGCAATTTGAAAATCTCCTTCATGAAGATCTTTGCAATGTCATCAGTCTTGTGCGTAGACTTCACTGGTATAAAATGTGTTGCCTTAGTCAACCTGTCTACCACAACCATGATAGAATCATGTTGTCTCCAAGTCATTGGCAATCCTGTAATAAAATCTGGAAATAACTTCCCATTTCCATTCTGGAACCGGCAAAGGATGCAACAAACCTGTAGGGTGTTGATGCTCAACCTTTACCTGTTGATATTTCATACACCTTGAAATGTATTGAGCCATGTCCTATTTCATACTGGGCCAAAAGTACTGCTTTCTAGCTGTAGCAATTGTCTTCTGATATCCTGGGTGACCAGAATACGGAGCTTGATGGATTTCATCCATAACAACTCTCCTCAAATCTGCTACATGTGGAATATAAATTCTACCTTTAAAAGTGAGAAGTCCATCTCCTTCAAATTTATATCCCTCATACCTCTTCTCGAGACTTTGTTGCTATAGTTTGTCTTTTACCTGTTCATACAATTCATCTCCAGTGGCATGACTAACAATCTGCTGCCCCAAATCTGATTGGCAAATACTAAGAGATGCCACATGCATTTCCTGCACCTTCCTGCTGAGTGGATCAGCTACCTTATTTTCCTTTCCCTTTATGTGCTTGATTTCAAAATCAAAGTCACATAAAAATTCCAGCCATCTTGCTTGCCTAGCATTCAAAGTAGGCTGATCAAATAGATACTTCAAGCCACAATGGTCTGTTCTGAGCTCAAATCGTCTACCCATCAAGTAATGTCTCCACATCTTGAGAGCATGTACTATGGCTACAAGCTCTAGATCATGAGTGGCATAGTTCATATCATGTTCCTTCAACTTTCTTGACTCATAACATATCACGTGGTTGTCTTGCATAAGGACTCCTCCAAGCCCTTGTCCGCATGCATCGGTACATACCACAAAATCTTTCTCTGGATCTGCAACCTTCAATATGGGTGCACTAGTGAGAAGATTCTTCAATCTCTGGAAAATTTCTTCACATCTCAATGTCCATTCTAACTTCATCCCCTTCTTTTGCAAAGAAGTGATATCATGTGCAACTTTGGAGAATCCCTCAATGAACCTCCAGTAGTATCTTGCAAGTCCCATAAAAGATCTTACATCTGTCATATTTCTTGGAGTAGGCCAATTCATAATGGCTTCAATCTTTTCAGGGTCCACAGATATACCCTCCTCTGAGATAATGTGACCCAAATACTGAATTCTATCTCTATAGAAGTCACACTTGCTCAGTTTCCCATATAGCTGATGCTCCCTGAGCAATTTCAATGTCAATCTCAAATGCTCTTCATGTTCTTCCTCATTCTTAGAATAAACAAGAATGTCATCAAGGAAAACAAGAACAAACTTGTCCAAATACCTACTGAAGACACTATTCATAAGGCACATAAATCTAGCTGGAACATTTGTGAGACCAAATGGTACCACTACAAACTCATAATGCCCATACCTTGTCCTAAAGGTTGTCTTATGAATGTCTCCATCCTTGATTCTTACATGATGGTAACCAGACCTCAAGTCAATCTTGGAAAATACCTTTGCTCCTCTCATTTCATCAAAGAGGTCATCAATCCTAGGGAAAGGATATTTATTCTTCACCGTGACCTTGTTCAACTGTCTGTAATCAATACACAACCTGAGTGTACCATCTTTCTTCTTTACAAATAGAACTGGTGCTCCCCAAGGAGACACAGTTGGCCGGATGTATTTCTTTTCCAACAACTCTTGCAGTTGCATCTTCAACTCTAGCATTTCTAGTGTACTCATTCTGTAGGGTGCCTTGGACACTGGTGCTGCTCCTGGCACAAGTTCAATTGTGAAATCAATGTCCCTCTTTGGAGGAAGCCCTGGGATCTCATCAGGAAACACATCCCTAAATTCCTGTAACACCTGATAATCCTCCAACCTAGGAGTTTCATCTCCTGATGTCTCCAAAATATGAGCTGCATACAACTGGCTACCCTTCCTATAGAACTTCTTTAACTGCATTGCTGAAACCTACCATACTGAAATCAAATTTGGAATGCCTCTCACAACTACTAGTTTCCCTTCTTCATTCATGCATTCGAAAGTCTTATTGTAATAGTCAAGCTTCACCCTGTGAGCTTCTAACCAATCCATCCCAATGAGAACATCATAGGAACCAAGCAGTAGAACATTCAGATCTACACAAGTGACCAACCCATCCATGACCAATGGACATTTCTCTACCATTTCATTCACTTTTCTCTTAGTTCCAGTGGCTAGCTGAACTAACCAAGATTTCCTATGCTTTACCTTCTTAAAAGCACAAATCTCCACTACTCTAGGAGCAATCTAACTGTGTGTAGAACTAGGGTCAATCAAAATAGAAACAGATTGCTCAACAATCTTACCTTCTACTTCAACCACAATTGACTGGTGATCTGCCCGGCGGTCCTCCAGTGCTGCATAAATCCTAGGGACAGCCCTTGCTACTTGACCCACTGTTTCTGCTTCTTGAATGTTATAAGCTGGTCTTGCACTCTCATTCTCGAGTGGACAATTTTTACGCAAGTGAGGTCCTTCACATTTCCAACATTTGAGTGGACCTTTATTCAGATGTGGCTCTTTAGGCTCTCCACTTGTCACTCCAACTGGATCACTCGCAGCTTGGGAGGGCTGCTTCTGCTGATTCTTGAATCTAGAAGGTTTGAAACCTTTCTTTCTTTGGTCCAACTTTTCATTCTTCTTGTCACTTCCATGCCTTATGGTAGTCAGGTTTTCCTTTACTTTGCTCATAACACTACTTGGCTTTTCTTATTGCTTCCTTGAGAGTTCTCGGATCATAGAACTCAATTCTATCTTTGTAAGCTTGAGGAAATCCACTTAGGAACCGTTGGACCTTCACTTTTTCATCTATGATGTACCAGACATACCTCAACATCTCCAAAAACTTATTTGCATATTCATCCATGGTTTGCTGTCCCAATCTCAGCTCATGGAACTCCTTGATCTTGTCATCATAGTACCTGTCAGAGAGGTATTTCTGCTTGAAGTACTTCTTGAACTGTTTCCACTTCAGTTTCCTTTCACTGGTCCTTTTTACCTGCTTGAAGTGTTCCCACCAAATGGATGCCCTTCCATTCAAATTGAATATGGCAACGCGTGCCTTCATGTTTCTTGAATAATCTTGCACCTGAAAGTACTTATTTATCCCAAGAAGCCAAGCCTCAGCTTCTTGCCCTGTCTTTATCTCACCATCAAATGTAGGAGGTTTAGCTTTCCTAAACTCATCTCGAAAGCAATCCCTAAGGTGCCTTCTTATTTTCCTTTTATGAGGAGAGGAGCTTGTATCCCCACTGGATTCTTTGGAGTCAGATGATCCACTAGAAGTCCTTCTCCTTCTCCTGGTACTACTCTTACTTCCTTCTGGTCTTGTTGTACTTCGTCCAGAATCTATATTTTTCTGAAAGTCTGTCAAACTTTCCAATATGGCAGCATTCAAAAGTTGCTGCTCTTCCTGGGCTTTAATTAAGCTTCTCATGGTGGCTGCAACATCTGACGGTGTCTCTTGGAATCTCCTTCCATTAGACTCAATGTCATCATTCCCATTACGGACATTTTCTCCCATGGCATCTTCTGCTTGCTCGTAAGAATCTCGAGCATCATACCCATCCTGGGTTCTCATGGCTGAACCACCTCTGGCTTTACAACACTGTTCTTTATGGAGTACTGCTCTTGGAAGTTATCTATAGTTCTGCAATGTGTTAGTAGCAAACTATTAGATGCATAGTATTAATATAAATCAAACTACTTACCTTTTTCTTGGAAAAATCATAAACAACATTTTTGCTTAAACACACAAAAATTCTTTTCTTGTTCAACCCTGTAATCTATTGACAGTCTGCTAAAAAAAAATCCATTGAAAAAAAGCTAGAATTGCTGAAAAATCCACTTTGAAAAACCCAAATTTTCTTTGTCCCTATCGGGTCTCTTCTCCACTATCTTTCTGACGTTTCAGCGATCAAAACATCTAATTCCCTCCAGTGCTCATCGGCGGTCAAACAGCTAATCTTTTCCACTGTTTCGAATCTTTAGCCGTCTAAGCTTCCGAGCCATTCATCGGCGGTTGGGTCCTCTAATCGTCGGACGGCTAGTTCATTCGGCTTCGGCAACGGTGGGTTCACCAACCGTTAATCTTTTCCGATCGGCAGTCGCCTCTCATCGTAAGACTTAGTGATTTCAGCTTCCGAAACGACGACACGCAAAACACTTTCTTCTTCCGGCGGCAATCTTTCCTCATCGGCAAGCTAGTGCTTTCGGCTTCCGAAATGGCGGGTGCTCAAACCACTAACTTCTTCCGGTTGTCCATGTTTTTGATACTTGGAAAAATTTAACTTTCTTGCGGCGTCGGCATCCTTTTCACATTGGAAGTCTAGTGCTCTAGACTTCCGCAATGGCGGATGCACGATCAGCTATTTTCTTCCGATAGCCGCTGTTTTCCTTCCTTATTTTTCTAAATTTTTGGCGTCGGCGGTATTTTCACATCAGAAGTCTAGTTCTCTAGACTTCCGCAATGGCAGCGCACATAACACTATTTTCTTTCGATGGCCATTGTTTTCCTTAGAAAAATTGTAAACTTTTCGGCGTCGGCGGTCTTTTCACATCGAACGCGTAGTTGTTTTTCCATCCGCAACGGCGGATGCTCGAAAAACTATTTTCTTCCGACGGATGTTGAACACTTGAAAAATTCCCACGATTTTCTTTTCAACGGTTCTCCTTATCCGTCGAGTATACTTTCACCTAATTCTTCCGCTACATCGGAAGTCTTTACCACTGACTCTTCCGATGATCCGACAGTTCAACTCTTCTGCTACATTAGAAGTCCATTCCACTAACTCTTTCGATGATCCGATAGTTCAACTCTTTCACTACATCGGAATTCTTTACCACTAACTCTTCCGCTACATCGGAAGTCTTTACCACTAACTCTTCCACTACATCGGAAGTCCTTACCACTAAGTGTTCCGACTGTTCCAACACTTAGACAAATTTTATGTAAGTTTCCTGTCATCAAATTTTTTATCTCTAATGGGCAGGAAGAAGTCATGCCTCTGTCACTACATCTACTTGGTCCATTCAGGCCCATGCTGCAACATGAAGCTCTGATACCACGCTGTAATGTCCCCGGCCCTCCAACCGGCGAAGAGGACGCTACTACATGCCAAAACATTTGGAAATCTAGCCCCATGAACATGTACATTCATAATCATTAACAGTGAATAGGATTGCAGAAGTAAAATAGACAAAATTACTTATCTTGTAAGGAGCTTGTTCCGCAACCAGCTACGTCGATGCAACGTTCCACCCAACCATAGGCCCGCGTGCTCCTTAATCTCTCGGCAATGCTGCCACCCTCGAGCTGGGAATGATTCCCCAAGGAATAAGGAACTAACATGATTACACATAGCCAAGGTAACAACACCACAAGGGTACACAGTTTAGCCAAGCCAACAGATTTGGGTTTATCAGGAGAACAACAGATCAACCAAGCCAACAGAGTTGGGTTTATCAAGCGAACAACAGATCAACCTAGCCAACAGAGTTGGGTTTATCGGGCCATCCAGGAGCTGGGAAAGGCTAATGCTAAGCTGGTGAGCTCACTGAAGAGCTGCAGACACCAACACCAGAACCAGCCTGGGTTCTAGAACACCCACACACACCCAACACAAGGAATTCAGTCCCTTCTCTGCAACACGGTCCCTCAAGACCCCGATCTTCCCTCCAGTGCTCTTTAGGGGCTGTGGAGAAGAAATACAAATCAGTGGCTCTGTCCATGTGGTTCTCAACCCGCCAAGTTTATCAAGCACCTCAAGCCCTCATTCACCAACCCCAAATAGTCCGGGGACAAATCCACTGCATGCAAGCAGCCAAACAGCTATTCAAGCATTTGCAGGGAAAAACACAGTTGAACAAAACGTAGGAACTCACAGTAGTCCTTCAAGCGATACCACCACAAAAGGAAAAGAAGACACAGCCAAACAAATCATGGCAAATGACAGCCCACAATCAACCCTGAGCCCACAACACACAAATCGCACTACAGTTGCTGGGAAAACTTATACAGACCGAGAATGAAACAGGTCCCAACTTCCAACTATGCGTGAGAGACAAAAACACAGCCCACAGAACCTCCAGCTACAATTCAACGATGGAACTAACAGGACAATACGATGTCTGATAATGATGGGAAAAGCACAAAATATGTGTGAATCCTAGGTAAAGAATCAATCCCCAGTCATCAAATCTGTGAGGAAGAAAGAACTATCTTCTGTGTGAACAGAGAAGAAAACCCACAGACTAGAAATCCTGAGAGAGAAGGCGAACCCCCAACGATGGAATGTGGATTCTTTTACTTAGCTCGCGTGAGAGGAGACGAACAGACTCACGATCTGGTGAGTGGATAGACCAAAAGATGCGTAGTGGAGAGAGTGGGAACGGGAGAGAGCATGAGCGGGCGTGGGCGTGGCCTCCCTACCAGCCAATTCGCTGTCCCAACTAGCAACGAAACAACTAAGGGTGGTGATGACACATGGCTCATTTTCCATGACTCAATGTTCAACATTCCCTTTCCTTATCCTTTGGAATCATGCCCCTTCTCAATTTAGTTGCAGTGAACATAGCTGGTTGGGTTATTAATTAAAATGCACATTTACGTGACGTCACAATTTAAATATATGCCGCATGTCCCGACATACCATCGGTGACCATTCCTAAACAGAAACACAACATAACCAAATCTATGGTGGGGCCTTGGCCTTTAGCTCTGCACCAAGATTATTTACAATATATGTATCATGTATTTTAATGCAAGCGGGGTCAAAGGGTATTACACCAAGCATCCTGATAAACCCAACTATGTTTGGCTTGGCTAAATTTTGATAGACATTTAGCTATGTGTGAGTCTGTTAGTGTTCCCCTATTCCTTGTGGGAATCATTCCCAGCTCGGGGGTGGAAATGTTGCTGAGATATTGATGAGCACACTGTCCTATGGTTGGGTGGAACGTTTCAGCGACATAACTGGTTGCGGGACAAGATTCTTTCAAGATAAGTATTCTTGTCTATTTTATCTCTGCAACTGTATTTGTTGCTTGATGAAAAATGATGAACATGTCTAATGGGTTGAATGGATGAATTGCTTCCGATGTATAATTGCAATTGTTATGCATCTATGTATGTTTTATTTCAATGCATTTTTATTTTACGTTCATGGGGCTAGATTTCTCGGATTAGTAGCACTATGGTCGCGTTCTCTCTCTGGTGGACGGGAGGGGACGTGACAATAATATATAAAATCAAATCCACAACATTAATGTAAAAATGGATGAACACGCTGTCATATACACCAAATGAAAGTCACGTATTTGTATTGGAAATAGGTCCAATTATACACTTTTATACAAAATAGAACATCATTCCCAATACATATAATGGATACTCATGCCCAAAAATGGAATAAGGGAAGCTCATGGCCTAGACACAAATAATATCATGCCCAAAATACCACATCATGCCTAATGTACCTAGTGGGTGTCTCAATCACCCTGGCCACCCTCAGCACCCCCAGGATTATATCCAAAATCGGTTTTCCTCCTCTTTGAGATGGAGGAAGCTTGATCCTTCCCGCGTCTGGGTGTAGGTTATCTCTCTCAGTTCTAAAAGGAAAACAATAACATATCGGTTTTTTTTCCATTATTCTATCACTTAGTACACTTAAAAAATACAATTAGAATTCGAATCTTGAATACTCACCTAAGACAAGAAAGCATATCATAATGTATCTCCTATCCTCCTCAATCCAAACCTCTCAGCAATGTCTCCCTACAACAATTACAAAAAACAATCAATACATAAAAAATCAAAATGTGTTATTTTATGAATTTCACTCATTCTTTATAATATTTTAATGAACTTATAAATATCACCATGAATATCTAAGGCATTACGGAATATTGTCTTTCTTGGCCAGTACGTGGAGCACTAGGTTGGACTAATTGCTCCAAGGAAATGGTGGGGGAGGGGTCTAATGTAGGAACATGGGCGAGGGATAATGTAGGTGCAATGGATGGAGTCAATGTGGGTGTAGAGGATGGAGTTGCAATGGTGGGTGGATGCAATCAGGGGGGGTTGTGATGGAGGATTGGTGAATGTTGGATAAGTGGGGGAACCACAAGAGGGGATATTGGGTGTGGGTGGTGATATAGCCCCGTTGGATGTACAAGGGATGGCATCACCTAAGGGGGGGAATGAGTATACCAATCACGGGGGTAGGGTTCCCAGTCACATGGATTGACATGAACTGTGGAAAAAATGGACTAGGTGGAAGATAAGGAGGATGTGTAGGTATGGTGATGGGATGGTGGAAGATGGAACCTACACAAGCATATTTAGTAGGTTTGATTAGTAGAAAAACATGTAAATTAACCATACAAAGATAATGAATTTCATATCAAATATATAATTAATTTTACACATGTTACCTAAGGGAGGGGTGATATGCTTAGCCTAGGTGGAGACCTATATAATTAATTCAACGTGTGTTACCTAAGTGAGGGGTGATATACTTAGCCCAAGTGGAGACATGTGCTCTATCCCTTTAGCAAGTACTTATGGAAACACAACAACATTAATATTTTTTTTCATAAATAACTTTGACAGTTGCAACTAAATCATTTTTTAAATCCTACAATCATACACTCATTTAAATACATGTATGTGAGGTGCTACATTATCCTCTGTTGTTGCCATGGGAAAAATCAAGTTTAGGAGAACTAATGTCCCCACACCTTGATGCAAGTATTTCATCTCGGAACAACTATACATGTCCAAAAACATCAATTACATATAAATACTTTAAGTAATGTTTAACTAATTGTTAAATGTACAAGCAATATATACTCAATGATTTTCCACCATTTACAAATCATACAAACCTAAAAAAACGATATATTCATGCAAGATCCTTCGTTGAGCCATGGCAAGTATGCCTTATTTGAGTGCATTGATGGGGTAATGCTCAGCTCGGAAGAATCCTTTATCTCACTGGCTATCATGGAAGGTCCATGATTAGTGGGGCCTAAAGGACTTGCACCTAAGGGTCCTCCATACTTATCTAATGGGTCATGTATGGATGATTCCACAAATGAATTATGTTGTAATACACTATATGTAAGTTGTGATAAGATAGTGGTAGTGTCAGGTAGGCGAACTAGTAACTGAGGTGTCTGTGGGGGGGTTAGGCATACACCCACGAGCAAATGGCCCTTTCATTGGGTTATGTCTAGCGGTTGGTTGATTCTAGGTAGATGCAAGACCAAGTCCCTAAAACTCATTAATGTCAAAAAAGCTCACGTGGAGACCCAACATGAACTCAACATATAGTTTTCAAAGAAAATATAGTGGGACTTCCCTATTGTTACATGGAGGTTTGTCGAAAACTATAAACCATCGACTCATCCATAATAGTTTCCATGGATCGTATGTGAACCAATCCATGTAAGGCCGACTCTTGTGTGGATCACGGGGTTGAATGGTCCCGGGGTCAATGAAAAGACTAAAAATAGTTTGTTTTGAAATGTTCAAATAGTTGATTTGTTATTTATTGAGAGCGTTGGAATAGACTATGTCTCATCCTGGTCCTATATTCAGTTATGCTCAACAATTGACCGTGGGCATTATTAACAAAGCAAATGATGCAATTAAGGGATGTGACTAAGGATAGTTTTGATGGTTCCCTTGTGGTTCTGAACTCTTGAACCAAGCTTCATAATTGGTTTAAATGTTAGTTAATCTAGTTGGTTTCTATGCTTGGGTTCTCCCCATGATTAATGTTTACTTATGGATTTGGTTTGAGTTTTTTTGTGCTTGGTGGTTTTGTTTCCGATTTTTCTACCATTGTGATGGAGGAAAGACAATGTGCATGTAAAAATAGGGTTTTTTTTAATTTAGATTCATTTACAATTGAGTTTTTTTATTAAATCACCAAACAATCAAAAGAAATATCACAAAATGTGAAAAAAAATACTTGGAGGGATGGGTGGATGGTTGTTTGTTGGTGAAGCTGCATACAGTGTGTGTTTTCGTCGTGGAAGTCATTGATGCCATCGAAAGGGGAGAGAATGGTGAGAAAATAGGTTGTGGCCATTTTCTCAGTAAACAAAGAAACATGCATATATTATTAATGTATGCACGATGTAGGAACACGTGTGCATTCTTTTTATCCACCTAATTGCTTACATAAAGGTTTGACAATTTCCAAACCAAAAACTTGTACACATTTTAATTTACAAATATACATTATTAAATTTTAACACTCATACACTCTCATTGCAATAAAAAATGATTACCATCTTCATGCTTACCATCTGAATGATATTCTTTTTTCAGATGAAAAAATCCTTACCTTAATATTCATAGTGAATCAAAGGGCATCAAATGAGCCTCCCAAAATGGGCAATTACAAGAGTTACAGCAGTATGTAAACAGGAGAGAGGTGCCTATAAACCAACCAAAGACATACAAGAAAGATCCCAGAAAAGGATCCACATAATGATCAGAGTGTTCCCACATGGACACATATATCACTCAGTACTAGGAGCACAAGGAGAAATTAGAATTGCTTATCGAGAGATGCTGCCCACCATGCTAAAAGATCTCAAAGAGATACATAAAACTATGTGCCCAAAGAAAAAGGAGTCTAAGCTCTGCCACAAGCTCTAAAAGAGCTGCAAACAACCATTCATGCACGTTGTGTCATCGTAAATTTCTAAATAAGAGCAAAGAGAGGCCAAAACAAAAACAAAAACATCTTTGGATAAACACTCTCCTTTATGGTTGTGGAGTAAATAAAAAGTTACTTACATGTAAATGATATTCTATAAAAAGTCATATGTTGTGGTTTCCCTCCGTCAACTATGTTCAAAGCCTTAAACCCATCCATAATGCTCATAGTCCTCACAAAGTAGTCCAACTCCAACTCCAACTCCTATCCCAATAAAAATCTCATTGTGACAATTTATGTTTTAGGGCATGCGTGTCGTTAGGAATGGCGTTGATGGACCGACTCGGCATAAAGATACGTGGAAGGATCATCCACGTCTCTTAAGGTAGGCGGACATTTTATGGATAACACACAGCTACAACGTACAAGCAACTTTGAAGTAAATCCTGCCTGCCAGGTAGGGTATACGTAATAATGACATTGTGGGACTTCCAATCAAAACCTAACCTGTTCAAGTTGCGAGCAGAAAGTCTAGAAAGTGTATAATTACTCCGTAAAGACAATGCACATGGCTTGAATTTGTCGAAGTCTTCAGTCCTAAGCCAATCCGTCAACGCGCTACCTGCAGCACCAGGGATTTCTGCGTTGAATTCAAAAGTTGCGCGCTCAAATAGATAACAAATTCATTCAACCCACACTTATAAATTAGCGATTAACAGCAGAAGCTGCTTCTTCAAACACTTTTGAGCAAAGTAATCAATGAAGTCGCAGAGATTATTTGCAGTAATTCTATGCACTTGTGCTCTGTTTTCTGACCTTGAATTGGTTTGCTTTCCTGCGACAGTAGGAGCTCGAATGGTTGCTGCTACTTCTTTTTCTGCTACCAACACTGTTGATCTGAATAGATTAACAGGTATGAATCATAGTACTGAGTTTCTAACCCTAATTAAATTTTACATTAGGTCTTCGCAATGTATACTAAATCTTTGAAAAGATATTTATTTTTATAATTTTCCAGCTGCATTGATTGAAGCTCGTGAAGGTGGGCGCGGATTGCCGATCATTGCGAAGATGAAAAGAATGAAAATGAGGGAAATAATAGAGACAGCTTCCTCTCCCCCTCCATGTCCAAAGATTCATATCCCTCTTGTCCCTCGCCCAGATTGTTAGTCGCCATGTGAACCCTAATGCGGCAGGTGTGCCCTCGGCGCCGCCTTCTTATTTGTAATTCTCCCAGGGTGTCTGATCTCTGGTCTCGTATTATTGTTATTGGTCTTATTTGTAATTCTCTGTTCTTTTTTATAGGGTGTCAGTACATCTGTGGTCTCTTCTTATTATTGTTATGGTTGGAACTTGGATTGGACTCTTCCAGGCTTATTACAGGGCTGCTAATTACAGGGTTGTTGGCTATAGTTTAAATATATTTTAAGATTTTGGATATTGTAATTAAAATTATAAACAACTATTGGAATCGTAAACTTAAGTTTTTGAAATTCTTTAATAAGGGTTTGATAAAAATATTTAGAGATAATAAGGTGTTATTTAACCTTTAATAAGGGTATGATAAAAATATTTAGAGATATTAACGTGTTATTTAAGGGATGGTACTCCTCGGAGCCGCCAGCGAAAAAATTCAGAAAATTCGAAATTATAAATAATTTTGTAATTAGCTCCGTGGAGCTATACCCGTCAGCAACATGATGGTTGGAGAATATTTAGGTTCTATCTGATTTAACTGCAGCGATCCGGTGTTGCACCGCTTTACTGCCTTACAGGACTGCACCGATGCTCTGCTGCACTGCTTCACTGCCTTACAACGCTGCACCTTCGATTACAGAGAAATTATTCCATAAGAAATTATAAATACAAAATACATGCATACTATACCTGCAACCTCTGAATTCCTCCTCTTCTCAAAAAAATGGCTGCGACCTGCATTCCGAGCTCCAGGATTCGGTCACAAAAATTCCTAAATCTAGCCATAGTTATTTCCGCAGCAAGGAAAAGGAGAAGGATGATGTCAAGTCACCAGTATCAACGCCAAACCTGGGACAAGATTTCTCCACGCGAGATGTTTCCCTTGGACGGGATTGCTCTGGAGGCAAACTCATGGCTAATTTCATTAACAGATCTACTTCAAATCTTAAAGTATAAAGGATGGTATTTGGATCTCCTTTATTTTATAAATGTATAAGTTATGATGGGATATTAGGCTACCAATCAGGACGGAAAACCACTCTTCATGCACGCAGTTAAGCTATGAATGAGCTTCGGATTTCCCATAGACGAATATTCAACTAAGCGCTGCAATATGAACATAGAAACCACAGTTGTAGCAACATATTTCATTTGAATAGATGCCATATATTTTCCCACACAGACCCATGCGCCTCCTTGGAAGACAGTGAATTTGAAGGGACTCTGCAGGAGAAAAGGCCCATCCTTGTTCAACCATCTTTCTGGTTTGAATTCGAGACAGTCTGTACTCCAAATGGCGTCCGTAGTACCCATGGCGTATGGGTGGTAAGTATCTGGCGTCCGTAGTACCCATGGCGTATGGGTGGTAAGTATCTCGAGTGCCTTTGTGCATCATAGTCCCGTCACGCAGAACGCCGTTGTGGAGAGTGTTCTTGGAGTCCAAAAGGACTGGTGGATAAAGTCTCATCGATTCATAAATTGATGCATGTAGGTAATGCATGCTCTGCAGATCCTCATATGAAAATACCAAGTCTTTTTCTTCCCGTTTGGTTTCAGGTTTGACGGCCATGAGACGTGTAATTTTTTTGTGTATTGCTTCCAAGATGCCTACAAATTGTTTACATGTTCCATAACCTAGATATTTACATATGGAACTAAAGATACAAACTTTAACACAACGAATTTTTATTTATCTTGCCAGAATATTTCTGCTGCGCTCCTCGATAGTAGAAGCCTTAAATTCTTCATTAAAATCCAGGAAGGTAGAGAAGAGTTGGGATGTTTGTTCAAGCAAATCCATATGAGATTTAGGGACTTCATCATCATTATACTATGTTCCAAGAGAGAAGCTTCAGTATCAACAAGTTGCAACCTCCTTGTTTGAATACCGTCAAATGCATAGTTTTCATCATAATAAACAAGCACCATTCTATTTCCCCACAGGGTAATTATGTATCCAATCATCAATACTTATAGAAGATTGCTGCAATAAATCATCAATAATGATGAGTATCAACAAGTTGCAACCTCCTCGTTTGAATACTTATAGAAGATTGCTACAATAAATCATCAATAATGATGATTTCTGTCCAAACTCAAATTCGATGGGAAAAGAGCTCTCAACAACATCTCTTATCCGACTTTCATAGTTTGTCATACATATTTGTATTGTTCCAACCGTCCACTTCCACATTTTCCATAGGACACTTGGCGATCATGCATATCATCTTAAACAAAACTGTGTAGGTCCACCAGAGACTATGTTTGTACATCTAAAAACCCAAACTCCGTGAGCCAAAAAGACATTGAACTGGAAAGAACGTGGGTGATTTGAAGGTTGGTTGGGATTTAAAAAATCAACAGGTCAGGCTGCTGCCATGGTTTTGAAAAAAGTTGTATCTCGCAATGAGCTCTATTAATGGAGCTAACCAAAGTTGCAGAACTTGAAAAAGAAAGAAAAACTTATGCAAATCTGAAGGTTGAAGAAAGGTTTTTGGGATTCTAATGAGCGCTCATATATACATATTATTTATTTTGCAAATAAATGTAACAATAAGAAAATGACTTTATGTTCTTTGGATTGTAATTTCGGTTTCATATATCAAAGCTTATGACTTAGAGGGCCTCCACATTCCATCGTGATGGTTTTGGGATCTGCAAGGAGTGAAGGGCACCATGCCTTTTCCTTTACCTGTAGTGAAGAGAAAAGATAAAAAGAAATTCAATCGAATTGTTACGTCTATCAAAACTTGTACCCCCTAAGCTACAATATGTGCACAAAAGGGGTGGGATTTTGCATCCATTACGTCATGAAAATTAAGCAACAAGCTACTAATGGACATCCTCACTATATACTATGGATATTCAATATGAAGATTGACTTGGGATATTAAAAGCTTGAAACAAAATATTTTCTTCATGTGTCAACCTTATTTGGCCATTCAATGATCTTCAATACATGAGATTATAAGAGGACCCACGTGAATGGTTGGCACGAAAAATGGTGTCACCTATGCAAATTATAATGTGCGGAAATTTTGATGTCTTGCATAGTTCAAGTTTCAATTTCAAAGGTATCAGGTTTCAGTTTCAAAGGTATAGTTCGTCCACGTCCAGGAGTTTCAAGGTTATCTAAAGCTACCTAAAACTTGGAAAACTCCTATAACTATGCCCCTTGGATTTTTGGACTTTTTAGCTTTGTAAGATTCCATTGGCATTCAAAGGATTGAGGCGAAAACATTGACTTATTCACGGAATGTTTTCAAATCTAAAAAATTTATGTACAAAGCTTTTTGGAGGAAACTTATTTTCACCTATGTGGCTATTTAGAAGTTTGATGTAACTTATTTTCATTTATTTTCCTAGACTTTCTTTCATCACATAAACTTATATTATCTACACACAACTTTCTTTCATTTTTAAAACATATTGAAGTTCTCTTCGGTGTTTCATTTCCTTTTCTTTAAAGGTATGCTAGTTTATATATATATAATTTCAATTTAATCACAAAATTCTTAACATTATTGATTCAGATAAACTATTTTTATTTTACATAATATTTAAATTACCTTTATTTTATATAATCTATAAACTATCATTTTATTGATAATTCCAAAATTTTCTCATCATTGTTTTAACATTACAATATATATACACTCATAATTATTTCCATTTCCAGTATATATATATACTCATAGAATCTAATAACTTTTTAATCACCTTTTTAACATTATATATATATAACTTTTGCAATCAGTGTTTTAATATTACTATTAATAACCATTATTGATAACTATTTTCATGATAATATGATAACAAATATATATAAACTTTGTGGGCAGCTCATTGTTGAAGTTTTTGGAACTAAACTTTTTTGAGGTCAAAGTTGGCAGTTTAATTTTTTGGTTATTTGGAGGGCTTCAAAATAACATAACAAAACTATTTGAAAATTATGTTTTCATTTAACTACATTAAACAATTTAATAATTTAATTAGTAAAAAATAAAAATAAAATAAAATAAAAACAATACTTGAGTATAAATTTTTGTTGCTTAATTTTTGGATTTAAGATGAATGATAATTTTAATAAAAACAATTTAAAAAAATAACTATAAAAAAATTATTAAATTTATTTTATTGTATTTAATCATACCACAAATAAATTTTAGTATTGGAAACCATTGAATGCCATGAATCCATCCTGTGGGTAAGAAATAACAACCTCTTAGGCTTGCTACCAGTACTGTTTAGCTCCTCTTCTGAAAGAAACACCTATCTAGTATTGTTTAGCTAGTAAAATAGTGGGTTCGGTTTGACCTTCCAGATATTCTTGTGACGGATAAGAGGGAAGGCCTTAATATTGAACTAGGTGTAGATTATTGAAGGAAATAATTTTATCATAAGGCATGGTGGAAGCACGGGGGCTTCACTTTTTTATCAATATCCTATCACGTTAGTTCATATTGTGGGTTTTAAAATTATCAAAAATTGAACCAATATATTGTAGGTATTAGGGGGATGAGGGATTTAAGGTGGGGGTGGGTAGGGTGGTTTATAAGGATTGAGGCATAAAAATGGGTGGGGAGGAGGTTTTAAGTATTGGGAGGGGGTTTCAACAAAAAGCGTTTGGGTCAATATCTCTGGAAATTAAGGGAATTCTTTAATATCCCATGATCGCACATGCTATGTGATACGTTCACTAAGTGAAGTCCCCGTGGGTGGAAGATTAAGATAGAATATGACGATTGTAATTTTTTCATTTTCGTCTATAGGATTTTTATAAAGTAGATTACAGCTCCCCTCGCTATTACACAAGAAGTCCTTCACTCGGTCAAAACCAGAAATAGATGTGCGCTAATCTCAAAGCTGGATCTCACTAAAGCCTTTGACCGGGTAAATTGGACCTATCTTCAACTTATTCTCCTTCAAATTGGTGTCCCTCTAGTGGGTACAAATTGGATTTTGAGCTGTCTATCTTCTGTTAATTTTGTTCTACTTGTCAATGGTTCTCCCACTAGTTATTTTACAGCTTCCCGTGGCATCAGGAAGGGCTGCCCGTTGTCCCCGTTGCTGTTTATACTAGTTATCGAAGGGCTGAGTTTACTTATTAAGGATGCTCAGAACAATGGGAATATCAGGGGCATTAATATCTCTCCTCAGCTTTCCCTCGCTCATCTACTCTTTGTGGATGATGTGATGATGTTCGGCACTGGGACATTTAAAGAGTGGGTTGCATTCAAAGTCATTTTGGACACCTTCTGTGAAGCCTCAGGTATGCAAATTAACATGGATAAATCTTGCTTCCTACATAATAATGTGGAGGTTAGTATTTTACACAGGATAGTTGGTTCTCTTCCTTATAAATTTGAGCATATTACCGAGGGATTTAATTATCTTGGCTACTACCTAAATCCCCTTGGGTATTTGGTTAAAGACTGGCATTGGCTCATAAAGAAATTTGAAAAGAGAATCCATCACTGAACCTTTCATCTTTTGTCCATTGGGGGAAGTCTTGTTTTGATGAGAGCGGTTCTTACCAGCTTGCCAGTATATTGGATGGCCTTGGTACCTATTCCACAATCCATACTTGACAAGTTCAGAAGTATGATTTTTTCTTTCCTATGGGGATCTTCTGTGGGCAATAGAAAGTACCATCTAGTTGACTGGCGTACACTGTCTTTACCGACTTCTCTTGGTTGTTGGGGCATCAAACACTTGGGTTGGTTCAACCTGTCCCTACAACTTAAAAGTTTATGGTTGGCTATCAATGGGATAGGTATCTGGTCTTCTCTTTTATCTGTGAAGTATATGAAAAATCTTCCTGTAGCTACTTGGCTTCGCAATAAAGCATTTTCTGATAGAGATGTATCTGTGATATGGAATGGATTTCTCCATGCCCTTTCTTGGCTAGGCAGTGGTCTTACTTGGATGGTTGGTAATGGTAAGGATATCCAGGTGGGACTTAACCTGATTGTTGGACTGAGATCTTCCTCTTGATCTTCAAGACTACTTGGAGGACTTTGGTATATCCACGCTGGACCAAGCAAGGAATATCACCATCTATGCACACCATTATTGGTTCACGGCTGAGGAATTAGATCTGGTGGGTGACTAGAAGTTTCATTGGGACAATTTCACTGCGGGGATGGAGTATGGTAGGATTAGACTCTTTGATAAATACATTGGGGCTCTTTCTATACCACAGGGTTATGAGTGTATTGTTTCTTCTCATTGTAATTCGGATCAGTCTCCGATACTGGACTTTCTCTAGAAACTAAACATTCCTACCAAGATTTGTTGCTTCATTTGGCTACTGATAAGGAATTGTGTTTTGACCTGGGATAAACTACAAAGCAGGGGCAGACACGGACCAAACATGTGTATTCTTTGCCGAAGTGATGAAGATAATGCACAACATCTCTTTGTGGAATGTGTATTCTCCAGAAGAGTTTTCTCAGCGTTCGAGGATCACTTTGGGATACCCTCTATCCCGCATAACTCTATGAGTTCCTTTCTAGAATAGTGGTTCATAAGCATTCATGTTAGCTCAGTTTACATATATTTTCCTCTTTTCTTTTTCTGGTGTATCTGGAAACATAGGAATCGATGCATTTTTGACAATAAATTGGCGTCTGTGTATGTTCCTCTTAAGCAAATTGATGAACTCTTGCATTTGTATCCGGTCCCTAAGAAGAAGATTAAAACAAGAGTTATTGGCTCGGTTCGTATGATCGAATACCCCTGTGGTTTTTGGATGGGGCTGCTGTAGGGAATATTGGTGGAGCAGGTTTTGTGATACATTTGAGTGCTTCTTATTTTTTAAGCTTCTCTGTGGGCTGTGGCAGAAGCACAAATACCAAATCTGAGCTTCTGGCACTGTGGGCACTTATTTCGGTTGCCATTCATTTGGGGATCCCTCTCTTTATTATTTATGGTGATTCATTAGTCATCATCTCATGGGTTAACAGAACTGCATCACTTAATGCCCCTCAACTGAGTCATTGGTGTGATGACATTCTAACTTTGCTGCAACATGCCCCTTCAATAACCATGAAGCATACTTATCGTGAGCATAATCAGCAGGCTGACAGTCTCTCCAAACAGGCTCTATTGTTGGACACGGGCCATGGAAACTTTACTGAATCTTTGGATGGCAAGATCATTGATCAAGGGAATTTTTCAGCTATTTTAGCTTGTGTTGGGTTTTTCCCTTTCTATTTTTTGGCACGTTTTATATGTATTATTGTTCTGGTTTATAGCTAACATGGAAGAGTTGTTCAGCCTTCTTGTTATGCTCAAGACTAGTAATTTTATTGGTCATTCCAATCTTTAGTTCACCAAGATTTCTGACCTATTTTTACAGGAATGATGAGAAAAGTCTGCCCTTGGCAAACTTTATGCTTTTCTGTATCCATGTTTATAATGGCAGCTTGGTATGCTTCATTGATTAATTAGTAATCAAAGGGGTTCCCAAATGATATTGGGTTTGCTAATGCTCAGAGATTCCTATTGTAGGAAAATTGTATAAGATGTCCTTTGATTCAATAAGAATATCAAGGTCTGGTATTTTTTCCTCTTAAAAAAAATAATATATTTTATTTATTTAAAAAAAAATCAAGATTGAGATAATTTCGTATATCTTTAAAATTTTATATTATTTTGTCATTTATATTATGATGATGATGATGGTTAACGTCCCCTGAGACCAAACTTTGGTCTATCGGACCTAAAGAAGAGAATTAATATTCACGCCATAAAATACAAGCAAGTTACATTTATACGTTTAAATTAAAGTTTTCAAAATTTAAAAGTTCATCTATCAATGATGAGAAATGAACAATAATACTTAGTTTTAAATTTTGAATCATTTATATTATTAGAAGTAATTATTAAGCACATGCACACAATTATTCTCATTATGGCAAGTGGACAATTAGACTATATGTATATATTGTAATTAGGTCATGTAAACTCACTACCTTGAAGTACTTTACCATGAAATTGCATTGTATTGGTCTTTTGTGTACGGAAATTTCTAACAAATTGGAATTGGTCGAATATTCGATCTATGTGTAATACAGACGCTAATTTTGAAAATTAATTTTAAAAAGCCACATTTTAATTATTAAAACACTATAAAATAAATACTTTCAATTTCATGCTTTGTAATTCAATTCAATAGGAATAAAAATAGGCCAAAGAAAATAAATATGCAAATATAATAGCAACACTAGATTTATTGGTTACCAAATCCATGTGCCCAAAACCACTTACATCCTTGCTCATTGAGAGCCAAAGTTAACCCTAACACAATTTAAACATTAATTAATTAATTTCAATGTAAATAGTCGTAAATATTATGTACTTTCTTCTTATAATAATTAATAACTATGAATAACTAAGAATTTTCTCTCTTATACTATGGCCATTATTTTTTTGTTTTTTTAAGAGTAATTTTGGTTATAAAAATATGTTTGAAATTTTGATTTTTTTTAAATTTAAAATTTAATGATTGATATTTAATATTTCATTAATAATATTGTATATATTTAACTATATATATGTTATATATATAGTTGTATATTTAATTAAAAATATTATATATAAAAAGTTAACTTCTATATTTTATTCTCATTGGATTTTTTTGTTCGTACTCGACTTTTGTCACTCATATTTAGACCAAACAATGCAAATTAAAACTATAATATATCAATGAATAGTGTTTAATATAAAATCTATTAAATAAAACTTTATCTTATAGTATAATAAACCCTACGAGCCCATGTTTAACTACAATCTATTAAATAAAATTTTATCTTATAGTATAATAAACCCTAAGAGCCCATGTTTAACTACAATCTATTAAATAAAACTTTATCTTATAGTATAATAAACCTTACGAGCCCATGTTTAACTACATTTCAAATGCATCTTGATTGTTTCTTTTATTTTATCTTTAAAGCCTCACATTAAATTAGATTTTATGATTTTAAAATAAAGAAAAATAAGCATAATAACATATTTACCATAATGGAAAAAATAAGTGTATTTTATATTTATTAAGTTACTAATTATTTACATGCATTTTGTATTTATTTAATCATTAATTTTTCTTTAAAATTACTTTAAACATTTATAATTTTTTTCAAAACCATGATAAATATTTTAATATTTCAATTAATTAATAGTTTTACATAAATTTAAAATTTAATTATTATTATTTATATATTGTGATTAATTTGTATATGATAACACGATGCCTCGTTTTCTTGCTCATAGTGCATGAAGAACGAATTGGAGATGATAATCCTATGTCACACCCCAAAAAAACGCATCATATCAAATGGGTCGGTGATTGTGATAATTATAAAAATGTTCAAAATAAACTTTATTTAAAGGAAAATGTAAACAATCTATATTGTTAATTTTTTTTTATTCCATTCTCAATTGTGTACATCTTCATTTATTTTTCTTAAATTTGATCCATCACTTTTCTAAAAAGAAACATATAATATTAAATGTTAATTTGTTATGATGTTTGATTTTCAATTTTCCACTTACTTCTTAATATGGAAATTTGAAGATATATTAAATAATTGATTACTAAAAATAAAATTAATATAATTTTATTTTATTGAACCATTTTTAGATTAAAAAAAATAGAAGATATATTAATTAAGTGATTACTAAAAATAAAATTATTATAATTTTATTTTATTGAACTATTTCTAGATTTAAAAAGAAATTAGATGAATAAAAACTCAAAACAAGAGACATAATTCATAATGCACAGGACATTGTCACATGGTGGCTCTTGTTTTTTTTAATATTATATTGTTTTTCTTTTTTTCTTTTTATAATAAGTATATATATAATATTTTGATAGTCTTATATCTAAGTG
>LPNX010108838.1:122989-133058 GCA_001517045.1 Pseudotsuga menziesii
AATTTGAGGGCTATTCAAATACTCTACTGGGACTTTGTAAAGACTTTCCTAGAGCTATTTTTCTGAGTGGTGTACCATGCTAACTCGGCCACTAATGACTACCCTAGTTCGCATGATAAGGATATGATGAGGAGAGGACATAACACCTTAGAAAGAATGTGCTCTTTGAGCAGCCCTAAGCATATAAAACCCCCTTAAATAAAGAGTGGGACCTTATTACTTGCCTTTATTTGCCCCATGGGAAGAGTCATATGAGGAAAAAACTCATCTCACGTATGGTTCAAAGGCCAAGCCCCGACAATAATGGTGCAGCTCGGGTCAACTAGCACGGAAAATATACAGTTTACTCAACGATCGCCTTTGGGTTCTGAACTCCATATGGGGAAGGAGGTTTTTGGTTTGTAGGGTATTGATCATTTACATGGACCCACTTTTCATTCCATTTGTGGTAATTTTATGATCTATAAACCGTCCCTAACAAACCCATTCATGTTCGAGCATGATGAATCACTTTGTGCCATAATTGACCTGTTGCCAATCCATTCTTCCTCATGACAATGATGATGATGATGAGGATGATGATGAGGATGATGATGAGGATGATGATGATGAGGATGATGAGGATGATGAGGATGATGGTGAGGATGATAATGATGATATCGATGATGATGATGATGAAGATGATGATGATGAGGAGGAGGAGGAGGAGGAGGAGGAGGAGGATGACTATGATGATGAGGATGATGAGGATGATGATGATGATGATGATGATGACGATGATGATGAACAATGATGGTGATGATGATGAAAAGAATGATGATGATGATGATGATGATGATGATGATGATGACTATGATTATGATGATAATGATGATGATGATGACGATGAACAATGATGATGAACAATGATGGTGATGATGAGGAGGAGGAGGACGACGACGATGAGGATGATGACGACAATGATGAGGAACAATGATGATGATGATGATGATGATAGGTTTAGTTGGAACTTTGCTTTAATTTTATTTTCAAGCATTTGCAATGGAATGATGATGATGAACAATGATGGTGATGGTGATGATGATGATGATGATGACGACGACGATGATGATGATGATCACAATGACTATGACTATGATGACGATGATTATGATGATGATGGTGATGATTACAATGATGAGTATGATAATGTTGAGATGATGATGATGACCATGACAATGATGATGAACAATGGTGATGATGATGATGATGATGATGATGATGACTATGATGATGATGATGATGATGATGATGATGACGACGATGACGATGATGATGAGGAGGAATAGGAGGATCATGATGATGATCATGATGAGGATGATGATGATGAATATGATGACGATGACGATGATGATGACGATGACGATGACGATGATGATGATGATGACGATGAACAATGATGGTGATGATGATGATGATGAGCAACAATGATGATGACGATGATGATGAGGATGAGGATGATGACTATGATGTTGATGATGACGATGACTATGATGACGATGATTACGATGATGAGGATGAGGGTGACTATGGTGATGATTATGATGGTGATGATGGTTAGTGTTGGATTCCTTCCTTACCCTCCATTAGCCATAGGTAAGGAGCCTAAGACCTCATAATGACACCCATGGGCCTAAGAAGAAAGTAGTGGTGAAGACTATAATGTAAAAATACTCATACATGTGTGAATACCAAGACATTGTTGAATAACATTAGTCATTAAATGGGATAAACGTTAGTGAGTAAATGTTGTAAATGTTAGGCAACAGCGTGCATGTGTGTGTCTGCACATATGCATTGGTACACACGCATGCTCTTATGCACGTATGTGTGCTCATTATGCACATGTGTGCGCTCACAATTACATGTGTGTGCACCTGTTACTAGTTATAAAAAAATAGAGATCTGGATTCCCGAGGTTGCTACCAATTTTCATGGGTTTTCTAAAACTGTTTGCGCGTTTTGTGCTCCTAAACTTTGCAATTTGGCTCACGCTCAATCATCAATTGGACACTCTTTGATATATTGGATAGAAGATCACAATTGGAATCTAACAAACATATTCTGTGGTCTTGGAAGTTAGTGGATACATTCAAACTACAAGTTTTCATTGCAAGAGGAGATCATTTTGAATAGGTATGGTGAATTGTAAATAATTGTTTTCATTCACAAGCTTTTAGATCATTTCATTGATTTATGTTTTATCACATGCCTACAACAATATCTCTCTCATAGACAACAATTAATTTCACAAGAAGAATTCCCAGCTTCACATCTAAACAAGTCTCATACTCTCCATACAAGATGAAGTATGGAATGTTAACTAATTTGCATTTGCACATGAATATATTTTGATTTCACACAATGAAGGCATAGACGAACTTATCTCTTGAGACTCTTCATTTAAAAAAAAAAACTTTGAAGCAATCATGGGAAAGGGTTCATATTGAATCGTTCACCAAGTTCTCCATATTCTCTATACAAGATGAATTATGCAATGTAGACCAATAATCATTTGCACATGAATATATTTTGATTTCCCACAAGGATGACATAGATGAGGTTCTCTATTGAGACTCTTCAATTTGTATAAAAAACTTGGAAGCAATCATGGGAGAGGGTCCATATTGAATAGTTCACCATCTTGTCCATGCTCTCCTCTTCATGCTGGATTTATCATAGCATGCCTTTGAGCTCGACAAGGATGCCTCTACCTCAATGATTTCTCCTTTTTTCAGGGGATTTGCAACCTCCTCATTGTGTAATTAATTACTAACATCTGTAACTTAGTTAATTATGTTCGAGCATGTCATGTTTCTTGTATAATTGAACTAATACCCTATTTGTTGCTTCTTATGCAGGGGTAGACCTCATAGTTTTGATAAAGAAACTTTTGGAGATGGGAAGCTCACGTAACAGAGTAAGAAAAACTAGAAGGAATATGCCCATTGAAAAGAAAAAAGAATTAAGAGAAAAGGCCAGGTTGGCAATGGACATAGTGAGACATGGTCCAAACATTTCCACTGATACTGCAACCGATCCTAACAGAGTTGATGACATAACAACCTCTATTTCAGAACCACAGGTGAAGCGATTGCGTCCAACATACCCAACCTAAATTCTAACATCAACACATACTCCAACCAACAATCCATCAAGGAGCCATCTTGAAGCTCTTGAATACATAAGTATATTGAGAGATGATGCATATCAAGTGTTGGACCTAGGAGTAATGTTTAGTTTGTAATCTCTCTAGGAATACCACAACCATGTCGAGCACACTCCCAATATGGACCAACATGTGAATGAAGCACCGCAACAAAGAATCCCTGGGATTCGTAGCTCATGTCCACCTTCCCTACCTCAACTTTATAGTGCAAGAAAAAGGACTCCTAAACGTATCCATGTAGATGAAAGTTGTCTGTCATGCCTTGAAGGTAAGTTTCCCAAATGTACTATCGATTGGCAATGTAGCAAATTAATGAAGGAATATTTTGAAACCAAAGACGATGCAATTAAATGAATATTATTACTATGTTTGTTAAATTCAAATTGTTTAGTTGTTGTTAGGAGAATTTTGAGCATAAAGATGGTTACAAGTTCAAAGTCTAACAATCATATTGTTATAAATCTCCAATCTACTTTTAATGTGATTGGGAAGATGTCTCGTACTAAAGATCTTTGTGTGGCTCGTCGTGTGTTATCAGAATCAGTTGTAAGCAAGTCCACACGAAAATATCGCCTCCTTTCACACACTTCTCACATACTTACATTAAATAGAAAATTTATTAAGAAGTACTCTGTTATAACAGAAAATCTTTAGAATCCAGGTGGAAAAGATTGTTGGGATTTTGTTGGTAGGTTTCCTCGTCGAGATATGAAGCTAATTGATGTTGTTAAGGACTTAGTACAAAATTTTTGGCATGATCATACTAGACCTTCATCTAACCAAAGAGATGTGCTAAAGCTGAGAAAAGGTTCTACTGAACGTGAACCCCATGTCAAACACTTCCTTGAAACAACATAGATTGAACTCTATGAGAGATTCAGGAATGAGCACACACAATTGAACCTAGGCCAAAGGTCCTTTGAGAAATGTAAACCATGGTACGTTCGTATATGCATTGATCGAAACACGTGCTGTTGTATATACCATGTAGAATATGAATATTTTAATGACACATATTAACATATATTTTGTGATTTGCATACTAACATTGAGCAGTTCTGCAATGAATCTGTAATACCACCGAATGCATCGAGAGATTGTATCATCATAATCATGTGTCCAAGGCATGAAGGACAAAAATACTATGGAAAATCATGTCTATATGGGAATTGCTCCAGGTGCAGTGGCTTTTCTCTTTTGAACCGTTGCATTCATGGAAGCGATAAGCATCAATTTGGCAGTATGAATGTGGAGATGCGGAGCTTCAAGTACGTAACCTATCAATCAGATAGTGCAAAGGAAAGTAAAAATATTGCATTGGTGAAGTCACAGGTTCAAATGATTATTGCATATTTTTCCTCTTACATGCTTAGTTTCTACATATACATTCTTTAAAGGTCACATTCTAATACGACCCTTGTTTTCATGGCAATAGGTATAGGTATGTTATTTTTTTACAGATTTCTACAAGAAAACCGAGCAGTATGTTCAACATGTGCATGTAGAGCGATGGCAGGATGAGGAGTATAGAAAATGCAAGAACAACTTTCCCATTGGGACCATATTATCAATTGTGGATTTTGCAGAAAACTACACCCTTCAGCCACAAAATGAAATTCAGAGTCAATACTACCATTCTGACCAAGTCAGCATCACGGTACATATTACGTATAGGCATGGCCCTGAGAGCAGCATTAACAACATGATAATACATAAGGAGACCAACTTTTACATAAGTGATGACAAATGCCATGATCTGCATTATGTGCAAATTTTTTTTTGATTTTTCTATGATCAGCTAAAGGAGGGAGATATACATATGGATTAGCATTGGATATGGCCAGATGGTTGTGTGGGCCAGTTCAAAAATGCTCAAGTCTTCCAATGGATGAGTATGTTACATAAGACTTACAATGTGCTGCATATATGGAACTACTTTGAGACCGGGCATGACAAAGGTGAGCATGACAGGGCTGGTGCATGCATCAAGACCACACTACAAAGGGAGGATATGAGGTTTACCAGAAACCCCCATATCAAAGATGCAGAATCCATAGTTCAATGGTGCTCTGCAACAATGCCAGATTGAACTAAAGTGCAACATACATCAATAGGGGAAGGAAGGCTAGCCGAGAATTTTCAGCATGTGGTTGACATAGATCGAGCTCGTTCCTATAGTTGTGGCACAGTACAAGGAACGCGTGGATTTCATTCAGTTCGAAGCTCAAACAACCCCCTATTTGAAATATGGACGTGGAAACTTGATTGATTTTGCAGCCCTTGTAGCAGTGGTGAATGGGATGAATGTGAATGCATGGATTGGGTTGATGATTGGGATCGTGTGTCACTTGCAGTAGACCCATCTGTAGTCATTGAAACAACTCAATTAGAGGAGGGTCGATCGGTGATTTAGACAGACTATGACCATATCTCATATCTTGTACAGCCAAGACACATATATGTAGTTGTTTCCCCGAAAGAAAATGAATGGGGCCCCAAAAGACAATGAATGGGGCACGGATTATTGTTTGGCACTATGCATTCGAGGTAAGCAAATCTTGAACAAATAATTGATTGATGATGAAGGAAATGAATTTCCTATTGGCTCAATGGTGGTTGAGGGTGAATATCTTACACTAGATGGGAAATCAAGAAGAACTAGTGGGCATGTATTTGTGGATTACAGACCAGGTTTTGTGGTCTATCACTTCACAAACTTGATTGTTGGCACGAACATCCATCTACAGACAATGTCAAACAAGAACTCAACCAAGGTACATTACTTCTTTCTTCATTCAGAGCACAAGATATTGATGGAGGCAATTAGCAACAGAGAGGATCCAAATGGCTATATTGAATGAGATTGGGTAATTGCGCTTAACACTCCACCGGGGTGAAACCCTAGTTTTCATAATCTAGCTTGGTCCATGTGTAGTTATGGGGGAGGAAATCCTAGCCATAATCCTATGCCATGATCCCAACGGAACCGACAGTTCATCCATCGGATCCCTAGTCAATGTTCTATAGCGAGTTGTAGTAGGCCTGCAAAAGCCATTCAGGGACACCTGGGCCAATTCAAGGTCGGGGTCCAAAAACCAAACTGAGAGAGGATTTCCAAATATCTCAACTCTTGTAGGTGTTTTTGGGCATGGCTTCCATGGGCACACCACCCTCGACCACCTGACACAGGGTTTTGCAAGGCCAGTGCACCGTTTCCATGGTTGTATGGACCCCATTGGGGCGAAACACTAGTTTTCAAAATCTTGTCTGGAGGCATGCCCAGGCCATGAAGAGTTGGGTGGGAGGGAACCCTAGCCATAATTCCATGCCGCGATCCCAATGGAACTGATGGTTCATCCATCGGATCCCCGATAAACGTTCTATGGTGAGTTGCAATAGGCTTACAAAATTCATCGAGAGACACTTGGCCAATTCAAGGACGAAGTCTAAAAACCAAATCAGGCGGTGATTTTCGATTATTTTGGCCCTTGCATGTGTTTTTTGGCATATCCAATATGGGAAAGCTACCCTCGGCCACTCAACATAGGGTTTTGCAGGGTCGGTGCACCATTTCCAGGGTTGTATGGACCCCATTATCATGCGACTTTCAACTCGACATAACTCGGCAACCAGAGTTCAAATCGACGAATTTTTGACTCTATTGGTCTCCTGGCATGCCATTACCTCTAGTCATCCCTCTCCACTATTTCTACATGGCCCAGTGACTTCATTGTGCATCGGTTTCGTAAACTAGGGTTTTGCTTAGCTTCCTTCAATTCAACTCTCGCATTGGTGGGTCAACTCTGCAAAACCCTCCATCATTCCAGTCTTGGTAGTGTTCACATATCAAAATTTCCCATACACACTTGTTGGAGCCAACGACATGCAATATTTCTACTCTATTTGTTTTTTCGCTCCCGGACCGAGAGTCACCAAGTGTCCCTGAACGACATTTTCATGCGACTTTCAACTTGACATAACTCGGAAACCAGAGCTCATATTGACAAGACGTCAACTTTGTTGGTCTCCTAGAATGCCATTACCTCTAGTGGGCTCTCTCCTCTTTGTTTGCATGGCCCGGTGACTTCATTGTGCATCGGTTTTGTAAACTAGGGTTTTTCTCAGTTCCCTTCAATGCAACTCTCGCATCGTTGGTTCAACTCTACGAAACCCTCCACAGTTCCATTCTTGGTAGTGTTCCCATATCGGCATTGCTCATACACACTTGTCAGATCTAACAACATGCAATCTTTCTTCCTCGTTTGTTTTTTCTCTCTCGGACCGAGAGTCACCAAGTGTCCCTAAACGACATTTTCATGCAACTTTCAACTTGACATAACTCGGTAAACGGAGGTCAGATCAATGATCCGTTGACTCCGTTGGTCTCCTAGAATTCCATTATCTCTAGTAAGAACTCTCCACTATATTTTCATGGCCCAATGACATCATTGTGCATCGATTTCGTAATCCAAGGTTTTGCTCAGTTTCCTTCAATGCAACTCTCGCATTGGTGGGTCAACTCTGCAAAACCCTCCACCATTCTAGTCTTGGTAGTGTTTCCATATATAAATTTCCCATACAATCTTGTCAGAGCCAATGGCATGCAATCTTGCTTCCTCGTTTGGTTTTTCGCTCCTGGGCCGAAAGTCACCAAGTGTCCCTCAATGACATTTTCATGCGACTTTCAACTCGACATAATTCAGCCACTGGAGGTCAGATCGACGAGCCGTTGACTCCGTTGGTCTCCTAGCATGCCATTACCTCTAGTGGGTCCTCTCCTCCATGTTTGCATGGCCCAGTGACTTCATTGCGCATCAGTTTCGTAAACTAGGGTTTTGCTCAGTTTCCTTCAATGCAACTCTCGCATTGGTGGGTCAACTCTACAAAACCCTCCACTGTTCTAGTCTTGGTAGTGTTCCCATATTGGTATTTCCCATACACACTTGTGGAAGCCAATGGCATGCAATATTGCTGCTCTGTTTGGTTTTTCACTCCCGGACTGAGAGTCACCAAGTGTCCTTGAACGACATTTTCATGCGACTTTCAACTCGACATAACTCTATAACCGAAGGTCAGATCGACGAACCGTCGAATTTGTTGGTCTCCTGGAATGCCATTAAATAGAAACCAATATACCATGTACCTAGAATATATGTACCTACAATACAACAAATAAACTATAATTCCATGAATTACAAGTAGAAACACATAATTGTATGAATTAGAAGTAAAAACTCATACATGAATTACAAGTATATAGCCAATTAGGGCTTCATGGATTGAAATAATTTCCCATACGTAGAGATGATGTATTATTTTAGTCTCTCTTATGTAGAACCACTTAGACCATATACCTAGGCTACAAGAGAAAATAACAAAAAAACTAGGGTTCCACGAACTACAAATCATAAACCTAAAAACTAGGGTTTATAAATTTACACATATAACTACAAACTAGGGTTTTATGAAGTAGAAACTCACATATGTAGAGATCATGTGCTATGTTAGTCTCACTTATGTAGAAATACTTAAACCATATACCTAAGCTACATGCACAAATAGAAAAAAAATAGGGTTCACAAATTTAAACATAGAACTACAAACTAGGGTTTATGAACTCATTAGGTTTATATCATTGTATTTGTTAGTCTCAGTCAACTAGAAACTAGTAGAGCATATACCTAGAAGATATGTACCCGCACTACAACATAGCTAGGGTTTCGTGAACTACAAACCACAAACCTAAAAACTATGGTTCACACATTTTAGACATAGAACTAAAAACCAAGGTTTATGAACTCAATAGGTTTAGATAATTAGATTTGTTAGTGTCACTCAACTAGAAACCAATATACCATTTTCCTAGAAGATATGTACCTTCACTACAACAAAGAAACTAAGGATTTATGAATTACAAGTATAACAAATAATTATATGAAATAGAAGTAGAGACACATACATGGATTACAAATATAAATCCAACCAGGGTTTCATGAATTGAAAGAAATTCAAATACGTAGAGATAAAATTCTACGTTAGTCTCACTTGTTTATATACACTTAGACCATATACCTAATCTACAAGAACAAATAGAAAAAAATATAGTGTTTCATGAACTACAAACCACAAACCTAAAAAATAGTGTTTACACATTTACACATACAACTACAAACTAGAGTTTTATGAACTCATTAGGTTTAGATAACTAGATTTGTTGGTCTCACTTAACTAGAAACCAATAGACCTTATACCTAGAATATATGTAGCTAGAATAAACCATATACCTAGAATACACCTATGATATATGCTTGGAAGCCAATAACCACAATGAATATTTCTTGTGAAGGAGGGGGGTCAAACACTATAGGATGATTCAATGTTTTATTTAATGGTTGGCTGGGTGAATGTGAATAACATTGGATGTAATTTTCCTTTCAATTATTCATGTGGTTGAAGCATGTTAGTGGTGTTGATGGGACGTTATCATCATATCGTACAAAATCAACCTCTTTTGCAACTGACATACATTGACATAGACCCCAATCAATCCACTTTTCATGAAGATAGGACTGTCAAACTAAGAATGATTTCCAGCCAAATCAAAATAGTTTCCTCATTAGGGTTAAATTTTCCTCGTTGATTAACATCAACTTATGCAATTTGTGCATGATAAACCATAAAGACTATCCCATTTGATTAGTGTATAAAGAATATGTGACATAAGGCTACAATCCTAGGCATGCTCATAAGATGTCACAAGAGATGCATTAGAGGAAATTTGGGGTCTAAAATGGGCCTTATAAGAAAACGTGCCAAAATAAGTTTTTGTGAGTTGGAATTCAAGAACCAATAGAATTTCAA
>LPNX010108838.1:142685-154914 GCA_001517045.1 Pseudotsuga menziesii
AATTTATCCCAATAAAGAAAACTTTCTAAATTAATTAAATGCTAGAACAGAATTATAGGGGATTAAAGCAGCAAAGTCATTCACATCACCCATTTACTTTTGGTAGACGACACATTGATTTTCAGTCAATAGTTCTGTTAGGGAGCTAGAAAAGCTTAAGGGGATTTTGGACCTCGATTACAAGACGACAGGAATGGTAATAAATATGATTAAGTCTTCAGAAATGTAAAGTGGATTGGCAGAGTACTTTAAAGACCAGACCAAAATCATATTGCCCATTAATTATTTCAAGAAGTCAAATACCTGGGTTTCATCTTGAAACCATATGATCGACATTTAAATTTTGGCCGTAACTGTCCTATGGTTCGTATATTAACCTTCATTAATTTATTCTAGAGAGCATACATGAGTATTGGATGTCTATAGCACAATGACCAAAAGGAATCCTAACCAAATCAGAAAGAAGTGTTTCAGCATCCTTCACATAGGAGGGAGGGCCAAGAAATTCCACTAGTTATAAATGGAACAGGGTATCCAATTACAAGTAAGCTAGGAATGGGGTTTGAAACACATAAAACACTTCAACTCAAAATTTGCAACTAAAATCCTTTAGAGATTGCTTTATAATGATGGACACTGAGGTCAAGTTATGAAATCCAAACACTTAAGAGATGCATCCATGGAATATTGGCTTAAAAAAAAACACTCACAGGATGCTTCCATTACAAGGAAAGCCTTTGGTAAAGTTTTCCCCTTGGTGGGTAAATAACACGGGGGCTTCACTTGTTGGCCAATATCCTATCACGTTAGTTCATATTGTGGGTTTTAAAATTATAAAAAATTGAACCAATATATTGCTGGTATTGGGGGGATAAGGGGTTTAAGGTGAGGGTGGGTAGGGTGGTTTATAAGGATTGAGGTATAAAAAGGGGTGGGGAGGAGGTTTTAAGTATTGGGAGGGGGTTTCAACAAAAAGAGTTTGGGTCAATATCTCTCGAAATTAAGGGTATTCTTTAATATCCCATGATTGCACGTGCTATGTGAGAGGTTCACTAAGTGAAGTCCCCGTGGTACATAAATGAGGGAACTGAGGAAAAGTCAAAATTGGAAAGGACCCGTGGATCAGGATTGAAGGAAATTTCAAATTTCAAAGGCTCTGTCAGATAGTTTAAATGCTCAGTGGTCTATACTGTCATAGAGAGGCAGACTCGCAATTGGCAAGAAATGCCTAGTCTTGAAGATGGCTGACAGCAGACAGTCTTAAGTTTTACAAGGTGAGCCAGAGGAATGAGATGATTACATTGACTTTCCCAATCATCAAGGATCTAATAATTTAAAGTGTTCAAGGATCAAGGGAACAAGGAAATGCGCTCCATGGGTCAAAATAGGTTATGCTACCAAAGTGGAGGAACTCGTGCAAGAGAGAGCATCCTGGAGGACAGTTGTTTGGAAGCTATTCAACACTTAGGAACAAAAACACTAATGTGGTTGGTACTAGCTAATAAAGTACTACCAGTGGGAAAATGAGAGATTGGTGCAGACAAGGGTGATGTATCATATACAAATGCAATGTTGAGTCTGTGGATCACTTGTTCGTCTTGTGCACCTTCTCCAGATCTATATGACTTGACGTGTCACAGGTTACAGAGGACAAATCAAGATGATATATATAGGCATAGCTTGGTAGATTTTCTAGGACTGGATTGGTGACAAAACTGTAGCAACTTTTCAGGCTCCCATGTTTTGCTTATATATGATATATGGATGTCAAGAAATTTGATGATCTTCCTGAAACAAGTCTTCATAGTTTCCCAGGTAGCACACAGGATTAGAGAGGTAATGGACTGAAAAAGAATTCTAAAAGAAAAACCTTCCAGCTATTCACTAATGCATTATATTGATAAAGAAAAGCCTAGGTCTTTTCAAGAGAGCATGAAAAGGAGTATCAAGTATTTGTGGAGCTGGTGCTTTGTTTTTTTCGACTCTTCTTTTCATTTGTTGCTACACTGTGAGGCTAGTAAAGGGGCAAGCAGGGTAGAAGTCTACATTCAGATTGTGGAAAACAGCTGAGAATGGAGGAGTTAAACAATTTCAAGGTTATGGAGATTCAAATTTTATCATAGATTGGGCTATACATATGTCCAGCATCAAGAATTTGGGCCTGCATGAACCAAGTTCAAGAGGTCAAAAAATGTTTTGAAACCATAATAATAATCCTTTTTCAATACTTTTACCAAGATTTCAACTCAATGGCAAACAAGCTTTCTAAATATACTTTGTTGTTACAAAAGGGTACCTAAACCAAACAAGAATTTAGAAAAGTCACTCTCCTATCTGATTCAGAAAAGACTTGTACTAACAACTCTTCTTTTCATTTGTTTCTAAACTATGAGGCTAGTAAAGGGGCAAGCAGGGCAGAAGTCTACATTCAAACTGTGGAAAACAACTAAAAATGGAGGTATTAAACAATTTCAAGGTTATGGAGATTCAAATTTTATCATAGATTGGGCTAATCATCTGTCCAGCATCGAGAATCTGGGCCTGCATGAACCAAGTTCAAGAGGTCAAAAATTGTTTTGAAACCATAATAATAATCCTTTTTTGATACATTTACCAAGATTTCAACTCAATGGCAAATAAGCTTTCTAAATATACTTTGTTGTTACAGAAGGGTACCTAAACCAAACAAGAATTTAGAAAAGTCACTTCCTATCTGATTCAGAAAAGACTTGTACTAATAACCACTTAATGGCAAATTAGCTTAGAGTCATAGCTGAGGGATGTAGACACTGGTTATGCTCGTCTTGTTGTCTTGTTGGTTCAGATATTAGGACTCTTTTGGTGATTCTGTATTGATGACAAATTGAGTATCCTAGAGAATACGTAAGGAATACTTTTAATAGTTTTCTTAAATTTCTTTATTTTTTACTGATGTACAACAAAACAGTATCTAGCACACTTAAGTCCTCGCAAGACTAGTCAAATGTATATTTTTATTTATTCCTCGGGAATATCAAATATAGTGATTTTAAAACACATCTTAGAGAACAAAGAAATCATGGATCTGATATAAATCTTGACCCTTCATTGAAGTTTCATGATCTTAATCAACAATTGTATTTTCATTTAAACAAAAAAACATGTGTATTCATTCACATATTTGTCTTAACAAGCAATAAACTTGCATAAATTTAGCAGATCATGTTTTTAGCGACAAGGTTTCCCTATACAATATCTCTATTTGGTATAAGATACACAAAAATACTAGTCATCTTATCATTTGATTATGCAACTTGAGGGTAAAAAGGAAATAACTTCCATAAATAAACAAGTGCATATGTGAGAGCTCCCACATTTACTACCGAAGTTCATAGATGATTTGGCCCTGCTTATTTAGACTGAATTCTGATCGAAACTTTTAGCAATTTTCAAAGATGTGAAACTCAAATAAGTGATTCTTGGCATGGAAGAGCTTGCTGGATATACATATTTTTGGTTTCTATCAAATCAAGGACTTTATTGTTTTGGTCATATGGCTGTAAACCTATGTATGGGATTTTGGGACCACATATGGGACAAACTGTTTGAGCTGAAAATAAGTATTTTGAAAAGGCTTAGAAACAAGCCTCTTCTGTAGAATGTATTTTTGTTATCTATTAATAAAATTAAGCTTTTTTCACTGGAAAAAGAGAGTTCACACATTTAAATTCCACACAAATAAAAAGCAACCCTTCCACATTTTAGATAAAACTATAGCCTAGCATGCATCAGCTAAAGCTATGCTCAGGAATCAGAGAAAATTGACATGGGAATTACAACATGGGAGTCTTTTGTAATTCCCAACATGGGAGTCTTTTGTCATAGATACATTTTCTTGCATTTCATGTATGACAAGGCGTCCTTTTTCCACCAAAAAATATCATTTCAGGTATGACAATGGAGCTACAAGGTTCCCTTTCTCAATTTAAAAACCTTCTTAATTTGCTGCGGTAATTACTAATTTATGGATTTTTACATCTAATTAGCAAGCTTGCTTCATTAAGTTGCATTCAGTTTTGTGCCCAAACTCAATGATTTTTTGCATTGATTTCCATTCATTTTTCAGCCATTAAATCATCTATTAGCTCACCGGTTTTTCAGCCGTTAAATCATCTATTAAATCGTCAGTTTTGCATTGATTTCCATGCATTTTTCAGCTATGAAATCATCTATTAGCTCGCCGATTTTTCACAGATTTTTAGGACAATAATTTGTATTTAAGTATAAAGAATTATTGGTCTTTTTTTTCAATTATTAGTTGACCTCTAAAGTCACTAGGATTTTCCCGAGTGTTTAGCAAGCACTAACCCAAAGAGAAGGAGATAATATCATAATACTTTGTGATAGTGCATTGTTTCCAATGGCCTTGGAACCAGACGGTTTCAAGTGTTAATAGAAAGTTTTAAATAACTTTTGATCTTTTTTTAGAACTCCACATTTTTTAATATTCTTTTGATGTCCCCTCGATCTATGGGGCAACACTTCCAGCCGTCCCTAAGGGCCAAAACCCATCCACCACATCCCAGAAGCTTGCATCACATAGATTATTTATACTGACAAAGCAAGAAATGTAAGTAGTATAAAATAATACATGTTCCTTCATCTTATCTTGAAAAGTGGATGGTAGCATGTTGGGAAATAATTTGAGAAAAACTGGCAGCAACAATTCCATGAATGGAACTATGATGAAGACTACAAATGGTACAAGCCTAAAAATATCTATTGTTGTTCTAGTTAGTTGTTGCCTCTCTCTCTGTGAAAGATTCTTTCCACTTGCGAGTTTCAGTAAAATCCTGAAAGATATTGTAATGTCACCCCAAAGAAGTTTATTTCCAATCTGATAATATTGCACTGCTTCCAATAAATCATGTTTCCACTGATGAAGTTTCCTGACCCAATCTTCCCTGCTTGTGATACAGATCAAAAAAGCAATCAGCTGTGAACAAGTTTACAAGGGATTTGCACCAAAGATTGATGTGAGTGTGCAGTAAAAAACAAAGATTGAGGTAACCTCAAAAGTCTAATATTAACACACCGGGCTAACTTTATTGAATGGTTGACATTACCAGATTTCTAAACCTTTGCAAATTAGCAAAAATTTCCAAGACATTAGCAAATTTTCTATAATGTACTAAAATGGATTGTATTTGCCACAACTTAAACAAAAAAATAGTATATTAACATTTTTTCTAGATTATTTATGTACAGACATGTTTCTTATTTCATAAGACAGAAAAAATTGCCATCTAAACTAAAAACTTAGGTAAAATAGTTTCATTTCCTAGGGTTTTCCTTGATGAGAAACTGCCATGAAACACAAGAATAGAAAATCCTCTAAATTATTCTATTTAATTTCTTCCCCCAATTTCCATCACTAAATATGTGATTGATCGGTTGTATTTTAAAGCTAAAAGAAGTTAAATGCCATTCAAGTGATAAAACCTGCCTGCTCATAGATGCCACCACTTTAGTGCAAATCCAATTCCAAGCATTGTAGCCCAAATTTTTTTTACGAAGGCCTCCTCTTTCTTGAGAAATTCCTGCACTTGTTTTTCCTTGGCTTTTACTAAGCTCAACCCTTCTATTGCCTAGTCACATTCTTCTGGTGATGCTTCAATCTTTATTTGCTTTGAAAATTTCTCTTCATTGTCATCCTCTTCATCCTTAGTAGTGCGTTGTTTTGTTGTTGCAGTGGAAGAAGTCCTGGTGAAGTGAGATATCAATCTAACTCCTTTAAATGAGACTCCCTATCCCCTAAGAACGAGCAGAGAAGAATCTCTTGGAAGCAACCTGTCTAAGTGTTTTAGCCACTGTTTCATGGACACATCTAAGATAATGTTTCGTTTCTGACAGTTCTCTCCATTCCTAACTTTATCAGCTTTCTAGAAGGGGTGATCAGCAGGTAACTATGAGAGTGACCCCTATATAGACCACTCTGCTAAACTCAGAATGTGGGTTTCATCTGAAGAGAAATGTGAGAATCCATGGAGAGAAAAAGAAGCTCTCTTCGATGATTGTAGGACTTTTTTTGAAACTATTAGTTGACGAATTGATATTTTCCCAAAGGCCATTTGTCAATAACTGTATCTGGCAAATCAAAGAACTAGTGTGGAGTGAAAATAACCAAAAACCTATTGGCATGTCTGACTCTATTATACCAATGCTGAGAATTTAAGACTTAAGACACCCACCTAACTTCTTTGAAAAGCCAATGGTTAAGAATTGAGACCTTTTTAACATGAAACAACCCATTCCAGACATCAAACCACTTCTAAATAGCAGAAGCCTGTAAAAATAATCATATTAGAAATATTAGGAGATAAGTGATAAGCCATGCATCCAATTTGAGAGGGTACATATGTGATTATATATGCAAATTTATATTATGGACATGAAATTTGAGAAAGTTCAAAAATTTCACAATTTCAGGATCTCGGTCTCATTAATATGATAATGTATACAAGTGTAATGCATTACTTCAAAATTCAAATGTAATTCAACATGGCAAGCAATATTCACATATAGAAGTTTACACTTCCTACAAAAGGTTGGCCTTGACTTTGTAGAAGCTATAACGCAATTTGGATAACAAGAGGTTATTTTGTGTGATATCATGGTGCTATGGACTCTGGAGTATGGGTGTCAAATATACACATTTTTTTAAGCACGGAGTAGAGGATGAACAGTGAAATATGAATAATCAAGATTTAAAATAAGAGTGAAAAACCTTGATGAAGAACAAAAGCATACTCAAAAATCAAATGAAGCCATGTACAGACAAAAGAAAAATCATGTTATTAGCTACAAGGTTCCCCTATACAATATCTCTATTTGGTATAAGATACACAAAAATACTAGTCATCTTATCATTTGATTATGCAACTTGAGGGTAAAAAGGAAATAACTTCCATAAATAAACAAGTGCATATGTGAGAGCTCCCACATTTACTACCGGAGTTCATAGATGATTTGGCCTTGCTTATTTAGACTGAATTTTGATCGAAACTTTCAACAATTTTCAAAGATGTGAAACTCAAATCAGTGATTCTCGGCATGGAAGAGCTTGCTGGATATACAAATTTTTGGTTTCTATCAGATCAAGGACTTTATTGTTTTGGTGATATGGCTGTAAACCTGTGTATGGGATTTTGGGACCACATATGGGACAAACTGTTTGAGCTGAAAAGAAGTATTTTGAAAAGGCTTAGAAACAAGCCTCTTCTGCAAAATGTATTTTTGTTATCTATTAATAAAATTAATCTTTTTTCACTGGAAAAAGAGAGCTCACACATTTAAATTCCACACAAATAAAAAACAACCCTTCCATATTTTAGATAAGACTATAGCCTAGCATGCATTAGCTAAAGCTATGCTCAAGAATCAGAGAAAATTGACATGGGAATTACAACATGGGATTCTTTTGTCACAGATACATTTTCTTGCATTTCATGTATGACCAGGTAGCCTTTTTCCACCAAAAAATATCATTTCAGGTATGACAATGAAACACAGTAAACAAATCACCCTAGAATTGAGTTGTAAGAACTACTGAGAAGGTATGGCCCACACAAAAAATATTAACATTAGTTGTATGGCCTACTGTACAACTAGCATAGATCCATTCTAAATGCAGATCTATCAAGCACTGAGAGGCATCCAGTTTCTTGGGGAGTCATTTTTTTAATGACATTTTATTTGGTTTTACATTTTGATTTGATGAGTGGATATGGATTTTTCTTTTTTTCGGTTTTCTTTTTTATCTTATGAGCCTTTTTATCTTATGACTTTTTAACTAATTACTAATTAACTAACTAATTGCTTTTTATTTTTTGTCCATAACATTACTAATTGTAAAAATCTTCCTCCAAATCATTAATCTTAGTCCAAATCATTAATGTAGTAAATACACTTTATTAGACTCAGCTAAATATAAGACTTTTCATTTTTCCTAAAATAAATTACAAAATAGAATTATCTAAAACCACTTTCAACACATTCACATTAAACCTTTGTGGAAGTTCATGTCCAAGCTTTATTCCTCAAGTGGGAGTTGAACCTTCTCCACATCAATACAAGCACAACCACCTCACTACAGTTATGCCTCTCAACATGAAGGAACTTGAATATTAACCTAATGGTAGCTACTTTGTATGTAATGCTAGCCAAAAAATATATTGATGATGAGGCAAAAACACAAAGGAAGGTTGGTACATGACCTTATTAGAAAAGGGTTGACCCTAAAGCCGATCAAGACCATTCATATCCTTACTTTCAAAGGATTGAATATAATTCCTTCAACAACGATAGTTTGTTGTCTAAGATTCAATGAACATCCAATATGATTTACAGTCTGACTTGCATTTTCCATGCCCTGTGATCTATTATATGAATTTAGCCAAGAATTTAATCTAAGAGCCTGTTCTTTGCAGAAATTTGATAGTGGTGGCCAGCTGTGGATATTCAAAAGAAAAATTCCTCAGTTTATAGTGTCAATTTACAGATTTTCAGCTTTCTCAATTTTCACCTTCAGTTTCAGATTTTCATATTTTTACTTTCAATCTTCATTCCAATTTCGCATCACATTATATTTCATGTTTGAAGATTTTTTCTGATTCATGTAAGTTTCAATTCTTTGTCATTATTAGTTTTTTAGTCATATGTATAAAATTCGATGGTTGAAGTATCTGCACGTCACCCTCCCCACTAATTTCAAAAAGTGGAGCCCACAAGTCCCCCCACCCTAGAAACTTAATTCACAAGTCATTTCTGCAATGTAGGGTTGTAAGATTAAGGGGCCAAAATTTTCAAAACTAAAACCGTGACGACTCAGGATCGAACTGACAAACCCGACTAAAACAGACACATTTTATACCTGAAAATTCCTTCCTTGTTTAAGAATTGGAATTACCTTTTGAAGAAGACTCTGTTGTTGTGAGAAGAGGGCCATGGATAGAGGGTGGGTAAGGATCCAAGGATGTAGTAGTTCAAATCTCCTCCCATGTCACCATCACATCCACTTCAACACTCGTAGGCTACCTAGGCAAGAACCCACGTATTGGTCCTCCGCCCATTCCGCCAAATGACCTTCTGCAAATATCAACCAATCGCCATTCATTCACATATACATACTTCAAGATTCAAATATCAACATAAAATTGACAATAAACAAGAATATTAAAAGCAAATGCCTAAAATTTGAAAGAGTTCATAGTTTGAGAAAATCACGTGCAGAAGGGTAATGGTAAGGCTTGAGAAGGGGCTCAGTGATCAATGCTGATATGTTGGTCATGAACAGATGGACCCCTTCTTCCATGCCCACACCTTCCTCTAATCCTCTTTCTACGATTTAACTCTCTTACAGGTGTAGTGATCGATCATCAGATTTAACATATTAAATAAATTTCAGCCTAAATAATCTTTCTTATTCTTATATGAATTTGTACAGACCAAGAAGGGATCCCAAAATAACTCCACTGTACAGTTATAATCCTGTAGCACGTTGCCATAAATTAGGTTCTTTGTTACTTAAATTTCTATTCAGCCTGTGGAAATAAAATGAAAAGTTGTTTCTGTTAAAAAGATTGCCTTAGCTAGAAAAGTAGTTATGGCACCTTTGGATATGAATTTCTTTCTCTTTTCAGGCATTACAGTTCTCAGAATGCAGACTAAGGATTCCCATTGATTATGATTGATGGAGTCCCCTATGAACATGAGTCTCTTTCCCCTCAGCCTCTCCAACATGTTTGTAGCATTCGACCTTCAAGGAAAGACAAGTGCTAATTTAAGAGGCATTTCATGAATATAGTGTTCAGAGAATTCATAAATGTAAAAATTAGTTTTACATACCTGGGAATATTACAATATCTAGGTTTCCATCTCCATTGTGTATATCCTGATTCTGGGCGCCCGTTCCCTTTGCATTCAAATACGCCGCTCATATAAGGGCATTCTCCAGAAAGATAAAGAGGATATGTATCATCACTAACCCATTTCCTAGAATATATATCACACTGGACTGGTGGGTTTTCTTTCTTTTTCACTGTATATACTTTACCATAAGTACTGTCAACTACTGCACCGAATTTGGAGATGTTTTGAGATTTATTTACCGGTCGAGATTCTTTCTCCACAACATGCTCTGGATATTGACTCTCCAATTGTCCCTTCTTCAAATCGAAATTCTCACCACTTTGCTTCTAGTTTAAACTGTTACTATTTTGGTAACCATCACTATCTACACTAGGGTTATTTCCATGCAACCTGATTTCTGGAGAAATACTCTTTTTATCTCCATAACTTACTATTTCAGGAGAAGGAGATGAAGCCAAACTGTCCACAGCTTGGGAGTAACTCGGATGGAAGCTAAAAGTTCTCCTAAGCTTGGGATTCTTCACTATTTCTTGACCATCACAGGAGAAATAAATGGCAAACAAGACTGAGCTTGCAGCTACAAGAAGATAAACAATCCTGTTATTTCCAATCTGCTTCATACATGTATCCAGGTGACCCATGATAGGTTTTCTGGGAATGCCAAAATCATTTATGGCAGCAAGATTCTTCTACAAGAAACATGTAGGCAATTTCAAAGTTTCATTTCTTCAACTTCTCTGCAAGTTCCAACTTCCCTCCGATGAAGACTATACGTATAAACACATGCATTGAAATAGCAGAAGTGTGTGACAGCTTCATCACAAGATCTATGAATATCCTCTGACCTCAATTATAAAAATGACACACAGAATGGCAGGCAAAATGGAAGATTAGATAGGATAGTTTAAAGTGACGAAGCGACGTTTCTCAAATCCTAATTTTGAGTAGTTACTAGAAAAATAATACCTAGTCTTATGGGATCAGAAATCCTTCCAGAGCCTTGTTGGGAAGGTTATTAACAACCTCATTTGTATTTTGGTTGACCCACAGAATAATGAGCAGGACTCGGGAGTTTACTACTCGAATTAATGATTATTATATATAAAGGAGAGATGTGAAATGACTTATTTCATTCCTTTTTGTTATGTTACTTTAGAAAAGCAATTTATTTTTTTAATGGTATAGGAACAAACTATTCCTTTGTAACAAGATAAAATATTCCAAAGTAAAAAAAAAATTTTAAAACTTACTTTACATGTTTTTAACTGTTTGCACTAAAATAAAACAAAGTTACAAAACTAATAATCAGTGTTTAAGACGCACATATCTACACTATGTGTGAATTTCTTTTTACGAAGCTGAAGAATAAAAACAAAGTTACAAAATTAATCAAGGTTTACACCGAATATATATACACCATGTGTGAATTCATTTTTACCAAGTTGAATATTTTCTTATAAATGTAAAATGGAACATGAGATTGCATGAGTGATTGATATGAAGACATTGAAGGGTTTGGTCAATATAGTAAACTTGTTGAAAATGCAAAGAACTATAGCATATGTTTGTTTATGAATGTAAAATGAAGGATGGGATTGTATGAGCGATTTATATGGAGAAATTGATGGGTTTGGTCAATATAATAAACATATCTTTTTCCATCATTTATTTGATTCTTATATATATATAATGAGTAATGGTATATTTTGTAATATTTGTATTTGATATTGTTTGGGAGTTTCAAAAATTTTCACTTATAGACGATAAATTACTGGTATAATATTAGATTGGGTATTTATTGTTAGCTCTAGAGAACTCCATCTCAAAAACTATACCAACCTTGAAGATACAAAACATGAAAAAATTAAAGTGAATGTGCTTGTGAGGGGGATATAATACCTCATCTTCCTAAGACTCTATCCAAATGAACATATCTTCTTATGAATCAACAACCCCGTTTCCTATTTCATCAAACATAGAGTTGTTTTCTATGAAAACATATGTGTAGGAAACTTTTGTTAAAGGGGTCATAATTTCAGTTATTTAATGAATTGCAACCTTTGGGAAGACAATTGAAAGCCCCCATTTATCCATTACATAAATTTTTAGAGTCCAAAAATTGCAATTTTCCATTGTTGGAGTAACAATAAAAAATGACTAACATAAATGACTAATTCATATTCTTCTAGCCAGTCATTTTTTTATGCCATGACTAAATTAGTCGTTTATAGTTCGGTCAATCAAAAGTGCTCATATTTAGTAGTAAATCACTTGAAAAACCAGTGGTGACTAGAATTTTTAGTCACGTAGTAGCTAATTC
>LPNX010108838.1:156468-201314 GCA_001517045.1 Pseudotsuga menziesii
CTTTCTTCATCAAAACATATTTTGTCCACTTTAGTAACACACACACACACACACACACACACACACATAATGTTCCTAGTTTTGCATCTAGACAATCTAGCACAAGTATAATTAAAATCTAATTTACTTGGGATGCTAAAGTGGACACAATTTGCATCCACTTTAGCATCATCCTGATATAATCCACCTAGTTTTGCACCTAGACAACCTAGCATAAGGAGAATATAAATGTAATTGTTTGAGGTGCTAAAGTGGACAAAATAAATGTAATTGATTTGATGATAATGACATTCACATTGATGTGATTATATGATGGTGATGATGGCAATGTTGTGGTTGATGATGACAGTGACAATGATGAAGATGATGACGATTATGATCGGATGAATGATGATATAGATAATGATGATGAAGACGATCGCAATGACAATGATGTTGACAATGTTGTGATTATATGATGATGATGATGATGATGATGATGATGATAGTAATGATGACAATGAAAGATATGATGACAATGAGAATGACATGAATGATGATGATGGTGATGATGATCCTTATAAGAAAGTGTTGGTATAGTTAAAGAAACCCAATTTCACTACAAACTCCAAGATTAAAATGTGCTCAATCATAGTTATGAGTTATGCATGCTTAAAATTGTAACTGTATCCCACTTGTTATGCATGTTTTAAATGGTAACCATATCCCATATGCTTTAAATGATGACGATGGTGAACTAGATGACAATGACAGTGATGATGTTTTTGATGATGACGATGATGGAAATGATGATCATCATCATCTTCATCATCGTCATCATTGTCATTGTCATTATCATCGTGATTATCATAATAGTCATCATCATTGTCATAATCATCATTCATGCCATGATCATCACCATTGTCCTTGAAATCATCATCATTATTGACATTGTCATCAGTTATTCATCATTACCTTTGGCATAGGATATGACATCTACCGAAAAGATGTGATTAGTGGAAAAGGGTCATGGAGGACACATACGATTTATGCATGAGAAATAACAATTTTATTTTTTAAGATCATCAACATTATCATTTTCATTGTATTCATCATCATTGTCATTGTCATGATCACCACCATCATCATTCATTTCATTTCCATCATAATCATCGCCAACGTCGTCATTGTCATCATCATCATCATCATCATCATAATTGTCATCATCATCATTGTCATCATTCTCCTCATTATCAAAAACATTATCATCGTCATCATAGCCATCCTCAATATCGTAATCATTATCAGCATTGTCATCTTCAACATATAGGCACAAAACTCGATGCAAAAGTGGATAAAAACATGGATGCAAAAAAGGATGCAAACATGGATGCAATGAAAATAGGCGGAAAAGTGGGTGCATAATGGGTTGCACCAAAAGTGGATGCAAAAGATGACAAAATTGTGGAAGAAAAACATGATGAAAAAAGTGACACAAATGTGGATGCAACCATGGATGTAAAATTGGATGCAATATTGGATGCGAAAGTGGATGAAACAAAAGTAAATGCAAAACTAGATGCAAAATTAGACGCAACACCCAACAAAAAAGTGGATGCAAAAATGGATGCATAAAGCGATCTACAATAGCTGATGTAAACTTGGATGCAAAAAAGATGCAAATGAGGATGCAAAATTTGAAGCAAAAGTGGGTGGAAAAGTAAGCGCAAAAAGGGGTGTGAATTAGGATGCAACAAAATTGGTTAAAAAAAAAAGACGTAAACATGGATGCAAAATGGGATGCAAAAAGGGATGAAATTGTGGGTGCAAAAGTGGACAAAAAATGGATGCAAAAGTGGGTGAAACAAAACTAGATGCAAAACTAGACTCACAACAGGATGTAAACTTTGATGCAAAACTTGGCGCACGAGGGGATGCAAAAAAAGAACCAGAAGTGGATGCAAAAGAGGATGTAAAAAAATTTGCGAAAGTGGATGAAAACATGGGTGTAAAAGTGGAGGCAAACATAGACGTAAAAGGGGGTGCAACAAGAGTAGATGTACAAAGTAGGCTCAAAACTAGGTGCAAAACTAGGTGCAAAACCTGATGTAAAACCTGGCGCATAACAAGGTGCAAAACCCGGCACAAATTACACCAGATTTAGAAAATGGACACAACAAAAAATGCCTAAAATAGCACCAACCCGTGAAATTGTGCCATTTTGTCCAAAAAAAATCAAGAAAATTACATTGAAAAATGGTCTAGACACAACAAAAGGAAGCTAAAAGAGACGCTAATCATAGGGTTTTGTTGTAGTTTCAGAAGTACTTAGCTCGAGATTATCTCTTGAGCTAAATCAAGAGGAGTACAAGTTGTTGAAGGGTGGTTCTAATCACTATAGGGATTTAGTTTCATAATTTCATGTTATAGGCTTTGAGGTAAGAGTTAAGGAGGATGCTATTACGGGCTATAGAAACCAAGTCTTTCATTCTATTGAGTTAATTGAATCCATTAAAGCTCATAATTCAAGGCATCTCATTAACTTTGACGATTATCCAAAGATTAATGTATAGGTTCAAGGTTAGAAGTCTTCAGAAGATATGGGTTTGCGTGATGAATGGGATAAAGAATGGGATCCCTTTATGACATAATTGGTGAGAGCTTGTATTCATATTCACGATGAACCAAATCAATTGGTTTAGAATAGTAACAAAATTGGAGCCTGTTACACGACTGACTTTGGGTTACCAAGTTCTGATGCATGAAGCATTCTATCCTATTGCTTGGTGGTGGACACAAATATGGAAGATTAATGTCCCAATAAAATGCAAAATATTCACGCGGTTGAATCTTAAGAGCAAGTTTGACCTATGAAGCATGTCAAAAAAGGAAAGCACATGGGAAAGACATGTGTGTGTTATGTTGCCAATAAGAGGAATAAATTATTCACCTTTTTCTTCATTATACCTCTGCAAAAAAAATCTAGAAGGACATCAACAATTGGTTGAGGATTATAGACTCATTTATATATGATTGTATTGAAGATTGTATTCATAAGTGGTTTACAAGGAGGGATATCAAGCCTTGTAGGTATAGCAAGCCTTGTAGATATTTATCTTTCTTGGTTTTGTGGGGACTATGGTTAGCATGCAACAAGAACTTATTTTAAGACATACAATAACCCACAATTCATATTTTTTTATCAAGCGATATCACTCTTTGTATTATGTAAAGGGGACCCCAAACTATCCACTCCTAAACAGGTCGGGGAGTTGGTGATCAATAAATCTAGATGCTGATGTTTTTTTAATGGGGTGTGTCAAGGATAGAATCAAATATGTGGTTTGGGAGGTTTACTTTTCTTCTTAGACACTCACTTTATATCCTTTAAGGAAAACAGAGTCAGAGAAACCAACATTGAGGCATAATTGATGGCTCTCAAGGTTCTTTTGAAACTAGTTTTGAGGCCAATAACAAAGATATTCAGGTTTGGGGGGTTTTTACTTTGGTTATAAAGTGGATGTAGGGTTCACTTTAAATTTACAAGGATAATTTGGTTTCTTTAGAAATTCAGTTGAAGGATATTACAGTAGCATTAAATGGTTGTGGTATAAATCATATATACCGAGAACTCAATCAATCTACAGACTCACTATCAAAGGAGGTTCTTTGATGGTGAGTTAATCACTTTGGAGACCACAATGGACTCAGTGATCAAGTATTGACTCAGACTTTAAAGTATCTCTTGATTTTTTATTGATATCCATGTGGAAGACTATATGTAAGTTACGAATTATTTTCCTTATTTAAGGAAAACAAGTCCTAAGCATTGAATTAGTGTATCTTTTTATCAATTATAATTATTTTGACAATAGATCATTTTGTTAAGGAAAGTATTGAGAGGTAGTGAACATAGTTGAAAGTCATTTAGAGAGCTAAGAGAGGTATTTTTTTATATGTCCCACGACACTTGAAGAAAGCATTTTTATGCTCCTTAAGTTATAAAAATATGTTTTTTTGGAAAAAAAATATTATAAAGCTTTTATTGTAATGAAAAAACTTTATATTTGATATTTCCATAAGGAATGTGCGTGTGTGTGTGTGTGTTATGCAACCAAGTCCCATAAATAGCATAAAAAGAGCAGAAATAGACAAGAAGAGAATAATCCGCGCCTTAATAATGAATAACATATATAAATAGCAATCATCTTCAAGGGAGGAACCTCCTTACACAATGTACTGAGTACACAAGACAAGACAAGATACAATGATGACTAAAATGAAAATATATCCTTCATATATATAGGATACCAAGGTGTACAATAACAACTAATAGACCCAAGCTGACATGAATAATATGTAATACACCACAACATAGGGGGTAATGTGCAACCCTATAGAGGGGGGATGTTCCCAATGTTTAGGGTTTAACATGCTCCTCCCCTTCAAACAAGTGTTGTCCTCAATGCATGTATTTGTATGAAGGAATCATCTTCCCATGTCAAATCCGCAACGGGTAAGTTCTTCCAGTTGCTGAGGTACTTAATAAAAACATGATTTCATAGTTTTTTGGTCCTTGTTTTGATTAATTGTTCATGTTACCATATGATTTGTGCTTCTTCAAAACTCATTTGGTTGTGATGTTGATATGTATGTAGTTTCATCTTGTTTTCTGACATCATTGGGCTTTAGAGAACTGCTTGTTGGTGCTCTATGTGATCTACCACTGCTTGAACTATAGATTTTCCTGTCGCTACTTCAACCATCTGCTCCATTTCATTCTTCCAACCATAGGGGTTTTGTAAGCTTTGATTCTATAAGGAATGCTTCCCGTATTTAAATTAATATCATTTTCCAATTCTTGAATAAGTGGATGTCTTATTGGATTGTATTCAAATACCTGGGAAGGATTTTTAAGGACCCTTTGAATATCTGGCGAAATAGAAGTCTTACATGTTTGAACATCTAGTGAGTATAATTGTGTAATTACACCTTGTTTTACTTTCTTTAACAACATTGTCATACCATTAGAGTTGATCACCTTTCTTGGTTTCCCTGTGATACCATTTAACACAAATTCTTTTCCTTCCTAGGAAAATTTCATGAAAAGCTTCTGAAAAATAAAAGCCACTATTCCCAATTATTGTAACCATTGAACTCCTAATACAACAACAACACCCCCCATTGTGATTGCAATCGTGGAAATATTCAATACATATTCCCCTATAGTAAGATTGATATTATGGCATTTCCCTGAATAATTGATGGTTCCTCCATCTACAATCATTACTTGAAATTATGGTGTTGGATATACAAAGCAATTGAGATCTTTGGATACTTTATAGTGAATAAAATTATGAGTACTACCAGAATCAATCAAATTTTTTACCTTTTTATTTTTTATATATCCTTTGATCTTGGGATTTTGAGGAGTGTTAATTCCAGTCAAAGCATGACAAGATACAGTGGGAGCAATCACTTCTAGTTTATCCCCTTGCGGTGGTTCCTGTTCTTTTTGTTCTTCCTCTTCACATTCTATGTAGAAGAAATTATTTTCTCCACACTTATGTCCCTTACTGTACTTGTTGTCACAATTAAAGCATAGACATTTCACTCTTCTTTCCTATAGTTGTTGAGGCGTCAACCTATAAGGTTGGTCAAAAGAAACATCATTCTCTCTGTATGTGTTAGAAGTGATATTTCTAGTAGTAATAGCCATATTTTTACTTTCAACCTTCCTTACCACCATGAAAGCCTTCACTAGGGATGATGGCTCAAAGAGACGCACCTCATGTCAAATGTTATCCTTCAAGGTTCCAATAAAGAGATCTAACAATTTATCTTGTGAAATGTTCTTCACTCTAAGACTTAGTTGATGGAATTTCTTAACATGTTCTATAACTGGACCTTTTTGCTTGAGATTTAATAGACAAGAAGAGACTAATCCATGCCTTAATAATGAATAACATAGATAAACAACAATCCTCTTCAAGGGAGGAAACTCCTTACACAATGTATTGTGTACACAAGACAAGACAATATACAATGATGACTAAAATGAAAATATCTCCTTCATATATATAGGAGACCAAGGTGTACAATAACAACTAATAAACCTACTAATAGACCCAAGCCGACATGAATCCACAACATAGGAGGTAATGTGCAGCTCTATAGGGGGGAATGTGCCCCAACATTTAGGGCTTAACAATATATGTATATGTATATGTGTATGTGTATATATGGATGTATATGTGTGTGTGTGTGTGTATCCATGTATATATACATCCATATAATACACACACACACAGACACACACACACACATATACATATATATATATATATATATATATATATATATATGACTTGATAAGAACCAACCTACCTCTTCGTGAAAGAAACCTGTTGGCCCAACACTCTATTAATCCCTCCATATTTTTGTACAACCACTCTCGGTCTTTAAAGGAGTAGGAATTAAGCTTAAGATAGAAGCTTAAGTATTTGAAACCTTCAGACATAAATTTTAAAGGGAATGAAACTTCATATTTTACCCTTAGAAATGGATTTAGCGCCCTCAATTACCCTTGGGTCACCATAGTTATGCAATTCCAACAACTAAAAACTATCATTTCTACAATTTCTGTCGATATTTGACTCAAAAATTCACCAAATAAAGGGTGCGAATAATCTAAACAATAACTTACTCCTATGTGTGTGTGTGTGTGTGTGTGTGTGTGTATGTATATATGTATATGTATATGTATATGTATATGTATATGATCCCATATATGCATGTATGTATGTGTATATGTGTGTGTGTGTGTGTGTGTGTGTGTGTGTACATGAATATATGTATATATACATTTTTTTTATGTTGTGGTTCACAAACACCCCAGTGGGGCTGTTACATCGATAGGAAGAAATCACAAGGGGCCTCACCCTGTTTGATCTGATTATAGATCTAACCTGATGGGGACATCAAGTGAGGCCCTTATATATCAATATATAGCCACCCGAGGATTTGACCTCGAGACCTTATGCTCACAACTTACAACACTCAACCACTTGAGTTATCCCACCGGGATATATATATATATAAGTTATTGTTTAGATTATTTGCACCATTTATTTGGTGAATTTTCCAGTCAAATTTAGACAAAAAATTTTGAAATGGTAGTTTTCATTTGTTGGAATTGCATAACTAGGGTGCCCCTAGGGTAATTGAGGGTGATGAACCTATTTCTAAGGGTAAAATATGAGGTTTCCTTCCTTTTAAAACCTCTATCTAAAGGTTTCAAATACTTAGGCTTTTATCTTAAGCTTAATGCCTACTCCTTTAAAGACTGGGAGTGGTTGTACAAAAAGGTGGAGGGACCAATAGAGTGTTGGGTCAACATATTTCTATAACAAGGAGGTAGGTTGGTTCTCATCAAGTCAATTTTGCAGAGCATCCCAGTTTATTGGGATTCCATTACATACTTCTCCAAGGGGATTCTCAATAAATCTCAAAGAAGTTGTTTTCCTTCCTTTGGATCACAAATAAGTAGGTTGATGGCATCCCTTTGGTGAAATGGACCACAGTGGCTAATTTAAAGGAAATGGGAGGCTAGGGATTGAAGAATCTGAATTTGTTATGTCTGATACTGGAAACCAAGTCCTTGTGGATATTGATGAAAAACACAAATTCTTTCTGGGGGAAAGTAATGACCTCCAAATATTGCACAAACTCGTCAATCATAGATTGGATAAGGAGCACATTCAATTCTCACAAAAAAGAATCAATAGGGTGGAAGGGTTTGGTGTTATCCTTCCCACTAATTGGGGATTGGATGGCATGGAAAGAACATTTGAATAGGTGTAGACCCATGGTTTGGTGTTGGTAACAACTATAGACTCTCAAAGAATACTTTAGCTCAGCTCCATAATCATCATATCACTAAATTATATGATGTTAAAGATCCGTCTACACAGGTTGAGGGCATAACGATATGGAAAAATGTATTGGAGATAGGTTAAGATGGGGATGCAACAAGAGAAAGGGAAACCTTTACCAATCTACTAGAATCGTGCTTTATCAATCTAGAAGAAGGTGAGGCGGATGTGTGGTCTAGGAATAGTTCCACGAGAGATTTTATTATTAGTCTCGGGTATAAGTTAAAAGCCACAGAGTCGTTCATAGGTGATAAAGAGTGGTGGTGGTCTTCAATATGGAAGGTTGTGGGCATGTTAAAGGAAAGAATCACCCTGTGGCTATCCCTTAGCAACAAATTACTAACATGGGATAATATGATAAAGCATGGATGGGAAGATCCAAGTTGGTGTGTATTATTCCAGTTGAATGAAGAATTGTGCTCTCATTTATTTGCTTTATGTCCATATGTAGATACGATTTGGAAAGATGTGTCCAATGAGCTAAACTACTAGGTTGCACAGGATACCCAAGCAAGATCTTCTCTAGAACAGAGATTCCTCTAGTGGTGGAAGGACCCCTCGGTATGTCAATACGATGCCTTCCATTCTTCTTATATTTACGGGATATGGTGGGCGCGCAACACCGCGATATTTCAAAATAAAATGATTCCAGCTAAGGTGATGGTGTCCTTTACTATGTAGTGGATGAAGGAACACAAATCAATTATTAAATAAAAAAGGCAGCGCAAATTGGTTCCTTTGGATATTGACAGAGAAACTCCATGGGCCTTCTTTGATGGTACAAGTAAAGGAGATCCTCCCCTGGGAGGTTCAAGGGGATTTTTATACCTTGCAAAAAATCACAAGATTATGATCAGATTTTCTCTTGGGCACTCCTCAAACGGTAAGGTTGAACATGCAGCTCTTCATTCAATTTTGAAGGTGGAAATTGCAAGAAATATCTCAAATCTTCATATTTTTGGAGATTCGAAGATGGTCATCGACTGGGCTAATAACAAAATACAAATTAGATCCCCTCACCTTCAACATATTTTGAAATCAATTCGAAGGCTAATGGACTCTCTTAGTACTTTCACTGGCTCATATATACAGAGAGTTGAACTTTGAAGCTAGCCATTTATTAAAATCGTCATTGCTATTGGACCCCGATAAAACAAAGCTTGAGGAAGTAATTGAAGAAAACTAAGAGTAGTTGTTCTGAAGTAGAAATTTTTTATAATCGAACAAGAGGTAAGAATCCTACTCCCCATGTTAAATCGGGAGTTGTAAAGATGAATGATAAATGTATGAAAGGAATATTTGATATAGACATGGAAGAAGGGAATTTTTTATGTAAATTTTGGATGTAAGTCCTTTTTTGAACAATTCATGATCATTCTTCTAAGAATGATTGATATTTTTCATTTGGAATGTGTGTGTGTGTGTGTAACTTTAATTCTTCTAAGAGGTGATAGATTTGCAATAAACCTTTTTATGTTTGTCAATGGTTAATATATTTGGGGTTAAGATATATATATGCCAATCTATACATTTTATGATTTGATAATGATAATGATTGCTCCATCCATTTCTAAAGGGCATGTCAAGTTGTTACATAGAAATAAATGCAAGGTCTTGAAAATTTTTACTTTAACAATCACGAACCAATGTAAATGTCTTGTTACGCCAAGATGCAAAATAATGTGCAAAGCATGCTTACAATCTACCTTAATAACAATCATGGAGCACTTCAAACATTATTGTGTTATATGAAAACACTAACTTGGGTGAAGCATGATTACATTGTGCCCTGATAACAATTGTAGAGCATTCTAAAGTTTGTTAAAGTTACAGCATAATGAATCATTCTCTAAGCCATTCTTATGTATGGATTGGAACTCATGTGTTGAGGTAGGGAGCTTGAGTTGAACTCAGGAACTTAGAGTAAATTCTTGGGTTGGACTCAAGAATGACTAAGTATTCATTGTAAAAGGTTATTCCTAATGTGTTGAGTTGAATAATTTGATATGTCAAACTGGTGATGTTGTACAGTCTTGTTGGACAAGGCCAAGGAATTATGTGTAAAGTCATATCCTCATGTGTTGAGGTGGACCTCCAGTGAAGAGGTAATGATTTACATTTCAAAGCATTAATGGTGTGTGATATATTACTAACCATGGTCATTGGGATATTAAGTCTCCTCTAGAGACTAGCCACCTCTAGAGTGAATTACTTTAGAATATGATCACAACATTTGACAAATATTCTTAGTATAATCGGATATGATAGAAAAAGTAAAGTTAGCACATATTGACCATGCAGATAAGATAAGAGATAAAGAAAAAATGGATAGAGAACAAGATAATTTGAAATTACTCATGAGAAAACTTCAATTGATTAAAGTGAACTCGAATTGTTAAAGCTTTAGTTAAAGTAACAATGTATGCCTTTGTTAATTAAAAAAAACTCGCAGTGGTCACTTTAATAAATCAATCAACATGATTTCACTTGAGAATAGTTAACTAAAGTGTTAATAAAAATGATCTAGTTAGTTTTGCATGATGACACTTTAGTTAAACTAAAAGATGACACTTTAGTTAAACTATAAGACAACATTTAAGTTATGACACTTGAGTTACAACTATTTCATGAAGACACTTAAGTTAGCATCCTAACTAAGTGATCCTACATCCAGTTAGAAGGCGAGTTCATTATGAATTCAACTAAGTATGATTTAATGTCAAAGATTAAAGGAATGGCATATTGTGTATGCAGTATTGAAGAAACTGAGGTCTAAAACAATTCTCCAAGAAGAGCATTCATCATAGTTTCCAAGGGAGCCTAATTCCCCGTGCAGTGATTCACTACTTCTTACATGAGATTGTTTTTTGCTAGTTATTAATGTGTTGGACACATTGCAAAGTTCATCTCGTTGATCTCTCCTCTATTGCTCAGTATCTACACTTGGGGTGTTGAAAGCAATTTTCTATTTTAAAAGACATTCTCTGTTATCTATCATAATTATACTATGAATATTTCCTGGGGTTTTTCATCCTCGTAGATTTGAGGTTTTTCCTTAGGGTACATCATGTGTAATGGTTGAATGTTTTATGTGTATGAATGGTTTATTATTTTCAAGTATTTAGTATTTCTACACTCAAAGAATTAAAGATCAAAGCTCAACCAAAATTCAACATGGTATCAGAGCTCAAGGCGTGAAGGAGATAAGTTTTGACAAGCAATCTTGAGCTTACGTAGTTCTTGAGAAGTTGAGCACAATACTTAAATGCAATGGCATCGATCTCAATAAGACTGAAAGACCGAATTGAATTCACTTCAAATTTCAACACTTGGAAGGCCAAGGTTCTGAACATCCTGGAATACATGACTTAGATGGCTACATATCTAATGTGTTGTAAGATCCCACTACTAATGCAGGGTGCACTAATTACAAGAAGAACCAAGCTAAATCCAAGTACAACATCTATGATCCAGTGTTATACAACTTGATGTTGGTGATTACTCCATTAAATACTGCAAAGGCATGCTTCGATACTTTGACAAACCTATATGAGAAGAAGGCTCCAAATTAGAAGAGGGCATTGAGGAAGAGGCTTCGAAATTTGAAGCTGGAGAAGGATGAGACAGTGGCTTCCCTATTCACAAATATATTTCATGTAAGAGATCAACTCACAAGCATTGTAGTAGCGATATATGAAGATGATCTCATTCAAACCACTATCGATGGTCTCCCATCCTCATGTGAGACGTCATTGGTTGTTGTTAATGGTTGGTAGGTGCAACCTAACTTTGAGAGGTTGTGGCATAATTGCCTCCGAAAGGAAGGGAAAATCCAAATCAATACTATTTGTACCAAAGTAGAAAACATTACTATTATGGCAAGGTTGAAGAGAGGAAAGAAACACTTGTCTCAAAAGAAGTTTTTACATTCAAAGGAGAAGGTATATAACAAGGACTTTGATAAGTTGAAGATCAGGTGTTATAATTGCAACAAGAATGGCCATTATGCAAGAGATTGCCAAGCAAAGTAAAGAAGAAAGTTCAAAGGAATATTTCATGCTTCTACTACTGCAAAAGATGAATATACACAAAAGAACTCATCCGATGAAGAAGATGACGACCGTCAAAAGGAGTATTTCCTTTACTACACCAATGATTGATTAATCTCTAGATGACGAGATTGTCATTTATGATATATGAATATCCAGGTTACAATGAGCTTCTGTCAAGAAAGAAGATGAAGATCTAAGGACTCCATTTATCTCCACAAGGAAGCGGGGAGCAATAGGGAGCCCACACAAAACAATAAAATATAAGTATATGTACTTGGATTAGAAATTGCTCTAGTAAATCAGATCTGAATGTTTTTTAATATATTCTTCATTACGGCTATATAGAGATCTATATTGCTAGAATTAGGAAGTATGTTATAGTATAACATGATGAGCATATGTTCTAATTTTATTTGATTGGCGAATAGTAAAGCTCATGCAGTACATGTTATGATTAAATAAGTAGCATATGGGGTTGCATAGCATTCCATGAGATATTGAAGGAGGTTGTGTTGAAACATTGGTTAAATTGTTTGCATGATTGTATGAGTTATTTTTCATTGCATCAAAATGTCTATATTATTTAAGGTTGCTAATCACTTGACTAAATTTGGCTCGTAGGGAAAGACCATATGCTATGAACTACAAGCAGAGAATGACAAACATTGAATATGGAGTCATCCTGATGGAATACATTGAAAGAGAAAGGAGGATAAAGATGGAGCCATCCGAAAAGAAAGGGATATTTTTTTGTTATAGTGAATCATCCAAATCCTACAAAATTTATGCATCGTGAGAGAGACACATTGAAGCAACAAAGATGTGACATTCCATGATGAGGCTCCATTCAAGTGCTTAAAAGAGATTCAGTATGATATAGACATGGAGAAGAATGAGTATCCCATGATGGAGGACCTAGATTCTGGTTCTCCCCATTTAGATGTTGAGAGGGAGAAGGCAGAAGAGTTCTTAGATTCACTGGTTCCTGAAGAACTAATATAATTGGTTGAGAGGTCACTTAATGAACCTCTTGCTAAGATAATATTTGCATGGTGCCGAGATATTCTAAATGATGTGGAAATCCATGGATCACCATCAGTATCATCCAAAGAGTGAAAGAGACATAAAAATAAATTAAAAGTATGTTGCATAGATGAGTCACATCAATGATTTAGAACCTTCCACTTTTGAAGAAGTTGCTAAGAAACAAGCATGGAAATATGGAACGATAGAGGAATACGAATCTATTATAAAGAATGATGTTTGGGAAGTTGTTCCTAAACATGAAGGGAAGTCCATAGTAAATTCTAGATGGATTTATAAGATCAAGCATGTTGTTGATGGTAATATTGAAAAGTATAAAGCTATATTTGTAGCTCGTAGAAAGATGGCATAGACCATGATGATACATTTGCTCTTGTGGCCATGTACACCAATATTTGAGATATGATCTCAATTAAATTTGTTCTATGATATAAGCTTCACCAGATATGGTGAGGTTGAGGAAGAGGTTTACATACAACAAACTAAGGGGTTTTTAGTTCACGAGAAGAAGTCCCATGTTTGTAAACTAAATAAAGCCTTGTATGGGCTTAAGAAAGTCTTGAGAGCTTGGTATTTAGGGATTAACAACTATCTTCAAAGACTAGGATTCTCTAAGAATGAAGGTGATCCAAACCTGTATTTCAATATTGTGAACAACCAACCTCTGATATCGGTTCACTATGTTGATGATTTTTTCCTTACTGGAGAGGAACAATAGATAGTTTGATGCAAGAGGGAGCTCACTTTTGAGTTCGAAGACTTGAGTATTATGCACTACTTGGCCTTGAAGTTTGGCAAAGGAAATACGAGTTTTTTCTTTTGTAAAGAAAGCACACAATTGATGTGTTGCGAAGGTTTGGTATGATGGATTTCAAATCCATGACTACTCCGATGGGTTCTAATTTGAAGAAACTACAATGAGTCAGATTCTTGATCGGATCCAGTAGATGTTACCAAGTATAGACAAATCATTGGTCCCGTAATGTACTTGATACATATTAGACCTATTATATGTTATGGTGTGAGATAAATCATGTTTGATCTTAGACATACACATTAATCATGTGCTTAGGTACCTTCGAGGTACTATTCCTTATGGACTCATATATCCCTCCAATGGTGAGGTAAAATTACTTGGTTATGCGAAACTCCATCTAGGATAGAAAAGTGTATTGTGGCTAGTAATACAAAAGAAAAGTGTATTGCAGCTAGTACTATAGAAGCAAAGTGTATTTCAGCTAGTACTATAGAAGCATAGTATATTGTAGCTAGTACTACTACTGAGAAGCAGTGTAGCTTTAGAAGTTACTTCTTGGGTTGTCCGGGGAGAAGCTTGATACTACATACATTCACTCTTATAATTAGAGATGTAATAAGATCTCATAAAGCCATGCGTTTCATAATAAGTTGAAACATAATGAGATGAAGTATCCCTTCATTAGAGACATGGTCCAGAGAGGTGAAATAAGACTTTGATACATTGCTACTAAAGAGCAGATTGCAAATGTGTTAACAAAGCCTTTGTTAGTGATGAAGTATAGGTACTTCCGAGACAAGCATGACATGGCAGAAAATGCCTCCCTGGCTAAGAGGGAGTGTTAAAGTTATAGTTACAACATCACAAGTCATTAATTATCCAAGCCAATATTGTGTTAGGATTGGGTTGCATGTGTTGAGGTAGGGAGCCTGAGTTTGGCTCGGGAACTTGGATTAAATTCTTGGGTTGGACTCAAGAATGACTAAGCCTTCAATGTAAAAGGTTATTCCTCATGTGTTGAGGTGAATACTTTGATGTTCCAAAGTGATGATGTTGTGTAGTCTTGTTGGGCAAGGCTAAGGAATTGTGTGTCAAGTTAGATCCTCATGTGTTGAGGTGAATCTCCAATGAAGAAGTGATGCTTTGTATGTTGAAGAATTAATGTTGTGTGATATATTAGTAACCATGGTCACTAGGCTATTAAGTATCCTATAGATACTGGCCACCTCCAGAGTGAATTACTTTAACATACGATCACTTGGTCCAAGAGTAATATAATATGATCACAACATTTGATAAATCTTCTTGGTATAATTTGATATGATAAATAAATTAAAGTTTGTACATATTGAGCATGAAAATAAGATAAGAGATAAAGATAAAATGCATAGAGAACAAGAGAATTCGAAATTGCTCCTGAGAAAACTTCAGTTGATTAAAGTGAGCTCGAATTGTTAAAGATTAAGTTGAAGTAACAATGTATCCTCAATTAATTAAATAAGAACTTGCAATGGTCACTTCAGTAAATCAATCAACATGATTTTAGTCAAGAATAGTTAACTAAAGTGTTAATAAAAAGGAACTAGTTACCTAAATTGTTTTGCATGACGACACTTTACTTAAAATAAAAGATGACTGTTAAGTTTAAAAGACGACACTTGAGTTACAACTATTGCATGATGACTCTTAATTTAGCATCCTAATTAAGTGGTCTTGCATCCAGTTAGAAGGTGAGTTCATTCTAAATTCAATTAAGCTTGATTTAATGTCAAATATTAAAGGCATGGCGCATTGTGTATGCATGATTGAATAAATCGAGGTGCATAGCAATTCTCCAAGAAAAGCATTCGCTATAGTTTGCATGGGAGCCTACTTCCCCATGCAATGATTCACTACTTCTTGCATGAGACTGATTTTTGCTAGTTATTAATGTGTTGGACACATTTGAAGGTTCATCCAATTGATCTCTCTTTTCTATTGCTCAATATATACAGTTGGGTTGTTTTGTTCTCTCTTATCTTACACCTCGGGTGCTGAAATTAATATGCTATTGGAAAATATATTCTTTGTTATCTATCATGATCATACTCTGAAGATTTTCTAGGGTTTTTCATTCTCATAGTTTTGAGGGTATTTGTCAAGGTAAATCTCCTCTTATGGTTGAATGCTTTATGTGTATGAATGGTTCATTATTTTCAAGTATTCAGTATTTCCACACTTAAAGAATTAAAGATCAAATCTCAACCAAAATTCAACAAAGGTCACATTACATGATGATGCAGAATTGGATAGAGTATTTTAACAAAGTGCTTCTCATAATTTCCTAAGCATTCTAAAGGTCACATTATATGATGATGCTAAATTGGACAAAGTATTCTAACATTGCTCTTCTCATAACTTCCTATAGAATAAATACATTGAGAAAATAACTAAGCAAATTAAGACAATGCCTCACATTTCCAATTGTAGATGACTATTCTTTAGCAAACTTTTATTGATTGTTGGAATCTAACGATATAGGCAGTCATAGTTTTTTTTAATATTTCTCGAACTCTAATAACATTTTTCACACTTTAAATCCATTTAGAATTAACAAAATCCCTAAAAGAACTCCACCATACACAATAGTTGATCATAATAAAACTTTAATAAAGAAGAAAATTGCTGCCAAATGCTTATCAATGCTTCAGTTTACAATGATGAATGGTATTACTTCTATCCAGGTTTTCGGTGACTTGCAAGATATTGTTCAGTGGGACAATGGAATATACAACCTTCTTATTTTATGTTTGGACTCTTAGTGTCAGAGAATTAAATGGTTTCTTACACTTTTCTCCAGTTTATCAATCACCCATATGTACAGGGATTTTATCTCAGAGGCAGATCATCTTTCAAAGATAACATGAACTCTATAGAGGGTATTTTATACTTTGAAGAATATGTTGAAGAATCTTTATCCTGTGAGGGTGTCTATATCCTTTCCCATATGATTAGTTATGTGTTGTACATATGATATTTTTCAGTTTTGGTGAAGATTTCACACTTCACTTTTTTTTTTGTCCTTAGTTTTTTCGGACAACTGTTTATGTATCAGTTTGGATGCATTTTGGCTTGGACAATGATGTATGGTTGAAGTGGATAGATAATAACTCTCTCTCTTGTTTTTGATGTTTTGGTTTCATAATCTTTGGCAATAAAAATTTCCCGCTATATCTAGATGAGAAGTATGTATTGATTTTGTTTCTTTGATTCCACAGAATATCAAGAAATAGTTTTAGTTTTTTTCCTACTGAAAATTTTTGTCGCTATTTTTTTTTACTACCACATTGACATAGTCCTTCCTTCTTGATTTCCTATTTACTCAACATAAATTCAAACAAATATGTGTGCAACTTAGTCCCTGCTTTATAATATAGAAACAAAAAACAATGTTAAATAACAATAATACAGAATAAAAGTTAAATATTTTTTTTCACAAATTCAATATAATATAATTATGACAACATTTGTTAACACATACATTTGTCATCATAGATGTTAAAACGACTAACTTTCAATGTGTCATAGAAAATAAAAAATATCGAATATAATCTCTGAACAAGGACTAAATATATTTTGGCAATCATACCTATGACTGATATATTTAAAAGATGTCGTAATAACTCTTTGGGATGATTTTTTTTGTTTTTTTTGTATTTTATAAAGTCCCTCATTTGATAACTTATCGAGCTTACAACATTTATCATGGAATTCCACACCAAGAACTAATAGGAATAAAAGTTTAATGTACTGAGGCCAAATGCTCAATCAAACTCAGTATAAGACTCTAAACAAAATTTTAGGTTCTTTGTGTTGTTTCTTTATAAGTTCTAGCTTCTGTTATTGAATATGCAGCCTTTTGATTCAAAGTTTGAAGCATTGTAAGCTAATGGGATATCGGTGTTGGTGGTTTTTTCCTCAATTTAAGATGACATTGGGCATGATATTGAGTGTAATTATTCCTGTAGTGAAATTTGTCACTATGATGACTTTGGTACCAAATATTCTAACCATTGTTATACTGTGTAAGAGTGGATATGTTATATACACTTTCCATTCATGCTCTTTCACAAGTAGCGAGTTCGTTGACATGTGAGAGGAACAGGTGCACCTATCCGTTTATCCACTAAGTAAACATAATAGGTTAGGACCTAGAAACACCAAAGATCATGTCTTCATTCATTATAATCATCACTTTCTTTCCTAAAATACATTTATTATTATTATCAAGGACAATAAAGGATTAGGGTGTGGATACTAAAGACCCTATATAGAAGCAACTTTAAGAAACCTTAGTTTGTCCTAGTTTACTTTGTTAACTAGAAGTGGTAAAAAAAACAGATTGAAATTTATGAGTTTTGTGAGCCTTGATTGCTTCCAAAACAATTTTTATTTAGCCACTTAGACCAAATTTAGATTCTTTAAATAAAAATACACCTCAAGTGTTGGCCAACCACTCAATAGATGATTAATATTGGTAACTAAGTATCGATGATTAATATTTGTGAGGGATTTTTTTTCCCTTACAATTAAAATCTGCCTATCAACAAATCATTTAGTTGATGCAACTGAATGCCTTTTTTTAATAGCTAGACACCCAAGGGAATTATGTTAAATGTAAAGCACATGAATTTAGAGCTAGACACCCAAGAGAATTATCTGCAATGTGGAGCACATGAAATGATAGCCTCTCTGATAAAGCTTATGAGCCTCTGAATAAGAGAGTCATTTAATAACAAGTTGGATATTTTTTATGGTTATAGTATGAGGATTTCATATTAGGTTTAATAAACACCTATAACGAGCATAGCTAGTTAATTTGTGGTCAGTGAATATCGATAAATCATAAGTTAAGTGCTACCAACTGCCATAAAATAAATTTTGATAGTACATTTATCTCATCTTCCTTCAATCTAAGAAGATGGCCCTTCATCACCTACACATAAAATTCAAATAAAAATAAAGATATAATTTATCTTAAATTGAAATAAATTTTATTTTATTAACCTTCTACCAACTATGTAATATGGAGCAAAACTATGTCATATGGAGCAAGGATCTCATGCAATGTCTAGAAGTTGTGTTGTCCTATATGAAATACACCCCTTTCTTTTATGTTACTAGATGAAGCAATCCAACTCCATTATCGCCCGACCACTGTGAGGCAAAGCCTCAAATTGTACTTGTTGTTGAGACTTATGGAGGAATATAACTATGTCATTTATGTTTTCATTTTAGTAGTGTTTTGGTTTTCAACTAAGACTTTTTTTAATGAGTTTTGATAGGCTAAGAGTTTTGGAAATTTGACTTGTTAATTATCAAATTCTCAAAACTCAGTGGTATGCGAAAATTTGCCTTCTTATTTATTTTTTAATGGAAACAAGGTAAAATAGTATTAAGAAAAAAAAGGTTGTGCACGACCATTCATTACAAAAATGGAGAAATCCCGAAGTCCAAAGAGTTCTGGTAAGAGAAGTTAACAACAACAGCTAAAGGTGAGATTTGTCTTTTAAATTTCCTTATATATTTCTTGCTATTTATCATAACACGAGAAGAGTAAATTCTGACAAACTGTTGGTTCAAAAAGATGCAAAAAAACATTTAAAGATGGTTGGGAATGATACATATTCTTTCCTGTCTGTCCCATAAGCGGAATGACTGAAACTTCCTCCATGGGGCGGACCTCGTCGCCTGGTTATTCCTGGCAATGGCTCCACTTGATCATCTTTGTAAGTTTCATCGTCTCTTCTTTTATGATCACCATGGTCTCCATAAGTTCTTTTAAACCCTGGTCATTGTCATTGATCTGTGAGTCATGGTATCCCATTTGGTTTGTGATATATTGAATATCAGAAGTCATTTCTCTGTTATCCTTTAGAATGAAAACAATAAAATTTGAGACTCTACGCAAGTGGTGATGTCTTCTTGGCCAAACTTGAGGCTGGCAAACCCGAAATTGATATCCTTATTTGCCATTAAAAGCATGGGGGTTGTACCATACCAAGACGAAAACCTTGAATCTACTCGACTTCTTCCTCTTCGCTCGAACCAACAAACAATGGGTGGGCATGAAAGCTTCATTTGCACTTAACCTCGTCTTCCATGTCACTTGTGCGAACTGCCTCATCTAAACCCATGGGTACAAGAGTAGAGAGAGGAAATTTAATTCCGACTGGTAGTGGAAACCACTTGGCATACGATAAGCTACGAGTCATGTTGAAGAAAGGATACAGATCATGCATGTTCAACGAAGAGGGGATGCTAACTGTTTGTGCCATAAATTGTTTCCAGACTACAAAAAAACAAGCCAACACAATCTCAAATATTCAATCAAACAAAACTAGGTTTTGAGGGTTTTTGAAAGGTTTTTCTGGTTGTGAAGTTTGGTGACAAGAGGGAATACATTCATAAGACAAATAGGAACTAAATCACAAGTAAAGAAGAACTAAGATGCATAATATAATAACCATGTATCCAACAGAAAATAACATTGAAGTTCATCCACAACAGGTAAGCACTACAAGCATAGAAACCATAAACCAGCAATGAATTTACCAATTGTGTAGCTAAACAAGCTAGAAATGAAGCCAAAGAACAGACTGAAGGGTAAAATGGAGCATATATTTCATAATAAATTCATCAAATACACATGAGAGTCATATACTTAGCTTATCAACAAGTCAGGAGACCTCCTCTAGCCAGCCAAAGAGTAGAACCCCTCTTCCGTACCCTTGTCCCTCTTTTATAATTACAAAGAAGTAGTTATATATTCCCTTCATTAGGTCTAAATTGAAACTAATCAACAGTTACATTAACTAACTTTCAACTAATTTACTAAAAATAGCAAAATCGGATTCCTCGTAAATATGGCGAATTTCTGAAAAATAGGTGTCAAAGAAGCTTCCATATCTCTCAATCCCTGACACCTGTGTAAAAACTGAGAGAGGTTTTTGTGAATGGGTCCATGATGGAAAAAAAAATATCTTATTTTTTAAAAATTCATCTCCAATAAATCATAATATTCCCCGCAAGATGAACAATAAAACAGGAAAATATTAAATATTTTAAAAACTCTGAAAAATAGGCTGCAAAGATTAAACTGAATATTTCAAACCTTAATAGATGTTGCAAAATTGAGAGAGGTTTTTGTGAATGGTTATATTATGGAAAAAAAACTCTTTTAGTTTTCTAAAATTCATCTCCATCAGCTCGTGGTCTGCATTTAATTTTAGTAACCCAAAACAGGAAAAACAGAGCAGAATTCTCAGTAATCTTTGCATTTCAATATCCTCTTTTTCATCTGAAATTTCTTCTGCAGGTACAATCTTTTGAGTAAAATTTTGCAGGTTCTTAAATTTATTCTAGAATTGCTCTACTATTGTAGACTTTGAATCCTTCACTGATGCAAATTTTGAATCTTTTCCTGCTGCAGATTTTGCATCTTTTGTTGCTGTAGTTTTTGAATCTTTTGTTGTGATAGGCGTTTGACTGAGGGTACTATTCTCTTCTTGTTTCCTCTGATATTTTGGTGGCAACAGGTATAGTGCTGTCTCCTGATCAAACTTTAAAATGTAGGCCTGATTACACCCTTCCCAATCTCCAGCTTTTCATCCGAGGAAGAATTATCAAGCACAGTTACCTCTTCTGTGTTTAACTTAGGGTTTAGTAGCTTTTTCATGTTCAACCTCAATTTGTTTTTGGATTTAGTTTTGGGTCTCCAACCTGGGGCAAACTCTCCTACCATCTTTAAAATTTTTCCTTGATGCATGATAGAAGCAAATTATCTAACCTTGATATTCTTTTTCTTTGGCATTACTGTCTTATCCTCTTGACTGTAGAACTCCCTGTGTGTGCCAACCCTAGTCTCAGTACTGACCATCAACTCATCTCCTTCCAACAAGTATCCTTCATCTTCAGATAAAATGGTAATTGGGATTCATTGTTGGACCTTAGTATTATCTTCATCTCCCAAAACCTTTTCTGTAAAAACAATTTTTTCATCAATGAGTGCTTCTACTGGTGCTTTATTTTGTACAGGTTGGCTTTCCTGGTTATTTTGGAACCCAAACCAAAAGAGAAAGTAGTTCCAAGTCTTTCCTTCTCTTTGCAGAATAGTGCTGATAATAAGCTTGATCAATCCATGATGAAAGATGGATTGTGCAGTGTGGTCATGATGCTCTTTGATCCTACAAACTCTTTAACCAAAAGAAAGGGAGATTCATCCTTGATTCACCAGCAAGGTGCTGAAGGAACCTGAAATGATACTTGAAGACAAAAGCATACCTCCATTCACATGTAATGTAGCTTTGTAGAACCTTAATAGGCTCTACCCATTCAGCTTTGAAATTATGGATAAGCACTCCCTTGCTCCAATCTGGAACAATGCCAGGCAATAGATACCTTTGGGCATTGAAGGTAAATGGCACCTTTTTGAACCAAAGTTCTCCTTCATTCTTGAACCCTATTGCTTCAGCCACCAACTCTATAGTTAATTTGAATTTCAAAGTATCAAATGATACTATATCTTGGTTATAACATTGAGCAAATTTATGAGAAACTTTGGTATTATATCCATCAATATTTTTAAAGAAGTTCAACCATCCAACATTCTCAAAGAGTTCAGCACACCCTGGAAACTTGTCTATTCAATTCAGTTCAGTGGGCTCAGCCCTGTTGGTCTTCCCACGCTCTTTCATCTACTTTCCCAAGGCTTGATGATGTTTCTGTGTGATTTTCAGAACCTATTAGTGACCTAACAGCCTTTTTTCCTCAAGTTTTCATAGTTTTGACAGTCAGTTCTATTATCAATGCAGTGAATGTTTTGTACCGAGCTTGGGTAATTTAGGTCAAACAGAGCACTAAAAATCTTTAACAGAGCTGCTGCTGAACTTTACTAACAACAAAGGTGCTCATCTAAACCTTTTGGACTGATCTCTCACCGCTGGGAGTTTGTTGAATACATGAGTTTATGTTTTCTTTAATCGATTTAACATTATAAACCTTAATACAAAAACCCCCAATTTAACAGGCCGTGACCAAGGTCACGCAGAATACCTCAGTCCCAGCTTCTTGCAGGTGTTAAAAGTTGATTCTTGGACTATCTGAATGTCGAATTTAACCGTCCAGGTGTCTTCAAGTCTTCAGCGTACTTCCAACTGTCGCATTGAGAAAACCCTAAATTCCTTCTTCAACTGTCAATTCCTGATTTTTTAGCAATATGTCTCCACCCCAGTGTCCACCAGCTTCGTAATATTCAATTTGAGAACCTCTTTCCTGAAAATCTTGCCTTATTCCACTCACTGTCATCATTTGCCATAAATTTGCATACAGTTGCCAGAATCTCCCTCACATGATGACCAGACACCTGTTTCAATGATAAACTTGGAAAAACATGTATCAAATGTGATAACTGATGTAGTTAACACCTTAGGGACGAAACCCCCAAAAAAATTGGACTGAAAAATGACTATTTTGGCAAAAATGATTTTCTTGTAGTGCGCTAGTGTAACTTTTTCTGGCTAACGCTACAAGAATCCCTGTTTTGTGATTTTTTAACCAGAACTCCAAACCAAGTGCAGTTTTTTTGGTAAATAACTTTAAGTAATGTCTTATGCTATTTCTTTAGAACCTTTTAGAAATATATGCATCCGATAAGCCCCTAAAAACTATGAAATTAATTAAATCAAGCAAAAATTAAAAAGAAAAGCTGTAAAATCAACTATAAACCTAAGGCTAAAATCAAAATATTTTAAAAGAAACCAAGGTCAAAACTTAAAAACAATAAGAAAAATCATATTTTTAAGACAAGCAAATGGTTCAAAAATAGAAAACAAAATCAGGCTATAACATCTGGCTCTTGCTGCGGGATGAAGTCCTCCCTGTGAGGCTTCAAGAACCTGTAGACTAGTGCCTTCTGTAACCAAAACCGTCTGCTTTTCTGCAAAAAATCCATTGGGCAATGGAGTCTTTATTCAATCCTTCACACACTGATATATATAATGAAAATGAAATCTCTTTCTTTGAGGAACCTTCCATTTACTGAATCAAATTGTAATCCCATTTCCAATGTAACCAGGAAAAAATTTCATCAACCCACCAAAACTTGTTTCCAACTCCAAATATATATATAATCAGAAATATGGGAAAACATGAAGAGCAAAGATTTAACAACTTATACCCACTTTCATTAAATGGTGTCTCTGAAATAACAGATTTATAACTTAGTATTGACTCTAAATAATCTGCTACTGGATCATAAAAATTTCCATAAGTTACCTCTTCCTGTTCTATGAAACAGATAGGTTGTCCATAAGAATATTTTGTTCCATGAATATCAAGCAGGCATTGGCGAAAAAATATATCAAGATCAGCCTGAATTTTCTCCATAAATTTTTGGATAGTATCATCAATAATGTCAACACTTTGAACCTCCTTTTCCACACTATCTTCAAATGAATGACTATCATGCATTGGCTTTGGCTGTTCAAGGATAATAGACTAAATGCATTCTTGAATCTATTGATTAGATTGTGACATATCACACACCTCACAGATTTCTGGGTCTTTCTTTTCAATTTCATCATCATATTTATTAAAAATTAGAGCATCTTCATAATGATTTTGAACAGCAGATTTATCATAACCATGAATATAAGCAACTTCTAAAAAAATGCGAACATCCTGGCCTTCATCGATTTTAGTATCAAAACAAAAAGGAATAGAATCTAATTCATCACAGAATTCTTGTCTTGAAACCCTAATCTTTTCATCATAACAAGGAGTATTCTGAGAAATTTCGAATGATGATGCTAAAGGTTCGTATTTTTCTTCAATACAAAGCTGATCTTCAACACAATAATGATTTCCAACAATTTGTTGAACTAGAGATTGATCTTCAAAAGGATTAGCATTCAAATGGTTATTAAGACTGTTAAAATCATTATGAGAATATTCCAAACTATCTCTACTGATCTCATCACTTGAATAATCCTCAACCTGACCTAAAACAACAACTTGATTATCGTAATGATCATGGAATTCTTCCTTGACAGCAGTATCTGAAAATGTTACCTCTTCATCTTCAACAAATTCAGAAACTTCAACTTCTTCATGACATGTTTTGAACCCTTGATTGTACTTATCATCATGATTTTTTAAATCAGAAATTGTATTATAAACATCAGCCTGCTCACAACAATTTTTAAAAAAGAATTCAGCTGAGAACACATACTTACAATGTTTCTGAAAACATGTGTGGAATTATTTCAGTGAGGAAATGCTAGCAGCAGGAAGAGAAAAATACCATTCTCGTGCATCTTGCTCAAGTGAATCCATGAACATCTTCATGAGCACATCTTCATGTTGGATATTTAACTAGACCATACGATGCTGAAATCTGATGAGGTGATCTAAAGGATTATCCTCTTTGCTTTCTCTAAACCGTGGAAGACAATCTCCCCAAACATCCATAGTAGGTATTGGATTTGGAAAACCTAGAATATCAGAAAAATTGAAAGGTGCAAACCTTCGATCCAGAATAGCTTCCATGGACATCGACCTCTGCATTTTGAAATAGTGGAGTCGCCAATCAATTTGTCAAGATAGATTTTGTTTTTTCTCCTCAAAAAGAGAAAGGGGTGACAGTAGTTCAAATTAATTAGGGCTGCATAAAGTTGGGGATGACTGAAACCTTCTAATTCTTCTAGTTGTTTTCAGTATTTGTTTTGGGTCTGAAACACCCAGCTGCAAAGGTGAAACATGTCTGTTTCTAGTTCCAATTCCCCTATTAGCCACTGTGACAAATTGGTGAAAAGTAGTCTTAAAGATATGCTGGTTTAAGTTCACCTCTTAAAACCAGTGAAATGATAAGTATCCCAAGGAAAAATATGTTTTCAACTTTTTTCCCCGGCAACGACGCCAAAGATGTTTGTGCCAGAAATTGTTTCAAGACTACAAAGAAACAAGCCAACACAATCTCAAATATTCAATCAAACAAAACTAGGTTTTTAGGGTTTTTGAAAGGTTTTTCTAGTTGTGAATTTTGGTGACAAGAGGGAATACATTCATAGGCCAAATAGGAACCAAATCACAAGTAAAGAAGAACTGAGATGCATAATATAATAACCATGTATCCAACAGAAAATAACATTAAAGTTCATCCACAACAGGTAAGCGCTACAAGCATAGAAACCATAAACCAGCAATGAATTTACCAATTGTGTAGCTAAAAAAGCTAGAAATGAAGCCAAAGAACAGACTGAAGGGTAAAATGGAGCATATATTTCATAATCAGTTCATCAAATACACATGAGAGTCATATACTTAGCTTATCAACAAGTCAGGAGACCTCCTCTAGCCAGCCAAAGAGTAGAACCCCTCTTCGGTACCCTTGTCCCTCTTTTATAATTACAAAGAAGTAGTTCTATCTTCCCTTCATTAGGTCAAAATTGAAACTACTCATCAGTTACATTAACTAACTTTCAACTAATTTACTAAAAATAACAAAATCGGATTCCTGGTAAATATGGCGAATTTCTAAAAAATAGGTGTCAAAGAAGCTTCCATATCTCTCAATCCCTGACACCTGTGTAAAAAATGAGAGAGGTTTTTGTGAATGGGTCCGTGATGGACAAAAAAATCTTTTTGTTTTTAAAAATTCATCTCCAATCAATCATAATATTCCCCGCAAGATGAACAATAAAACAGGAAAATATTAAATATTTTAAAAACCCTGAAAAATAGGCTGCAAAGATTAAACTGAATCTTTCAAACCTTGATAGCTGTTGCCAAAATGAGAGAGGTTTTTGTGAATGGGTATCTTATGGACAAAAACCTATTTTTTTTCTGAAATTCATCTCCATCAGCTCGTGGTCTACATTTAATTTCAGTAACCCAAAACAGGAAAAACAGAGCAGAATTCTCAGTAATCTTTGCATTTCAATATCCTATTTTTCATCTGAAATTTCTTCTGCGGGTACAATATTTTCAGCAACATTTTGGAGGTTCTTAAATTTCTTCTAGAATTTCTCTACTATTGTAGACTTTGAATCCTTCACTGATGCATATTTTGAATCTTTTCCTGCTGCAGATTTTGCATCTTTTGTTGTTGTAGTTTTTGAATCTTTTGTTGTGATAAGTGTTTGACTGAGGGTACTATTCTCTTCTTCTTTCCTATGATCTTTTCGTGGCAACTGGTATAGTGTTGTATCTTGATCAAACTTCAAAATGTAGGCCTTATTACACCCTTTCCAATCTCCAGCTTTTCATCTGAGGAAGAATTATCAAGCACAGTTACCTCTTCTGTGTTTAACGTAGGGTTTAGTAGCTTTTTCATGTTCAGCCTCAATTTGTTTTTGCATCTAGTTTTCGGTCTCCACCCTGGGGAAAACTTTCCTACCATCTTTAAACTTTTTCCTTGATGCATGATAGAGGCAAATTCTTTAACCTTGATATTCTTTTTCTTTGGCATTACTGTCTTATCCTCTTAACTGTAGAACTCCCTGTGTGTGCCAACCCTAGTCTCAATACTGACAGTCAACTCATCTCCTTCCAACAAGTATCCTTCATCTTCAGATAAAATGGTAATTGGGCTTCGTTGTTGGACCTTAGTATTTTCTTCATCTCCCAAAACCTTTTCTCTAAAAATAATTTTTTCATCAATGAGTGCTTCTGCTGGTGCTTTATTTTGTACAGGCTCGCTTTGCTGGTTATTTTGGAACCCAGACCAAAAGAGAAAGTAGTCCCAAGTCTTTCCTTCTCTTTGCAAAACAATGCTGATAATAAGCTTGATCAATCCATGATGAAAGATGGATTTTGCAGTGTGGTCATGATGCTCTTTGATCCTGCTTGACATTTTCTGCAAACTCCTTAATAGGAAGAAAGGGAGATTCATCCTTGATTCACCAGCAAGGTGCTGAAGGAACCTGAAATGATACTTGAATACAATAGCATACCTCCCTTCACATGTAATGTAGCTTTGTAGAACCTTAATAGGCTCTACCCATTCAGCTCTGAAATTATGGATAAGCACTCCCTTGCTCCAATCTGGAACAATGCCAGGCAATAGATACCTTTGGGCATTGAAGGTAAATGGCACCTTTTTGAACCAAAGTTCTCCTTCATTCTTGACCCCTATTGCTTCAGCCACCAACTCTATAGTTAATTTGAATTTCAGAGTATCAAATGATACTATATGTTGGTTATAACATTGAGCAAATTTATGAGAAACTTCGGTGTTATATCCATCAATATTTTTAAAGAAGTTCAACCATCCAGCATTCTCAAAGAGTCCAACACACCCTCGAAACTTGTCTATTCAATTCAGCTCAGTGGGCTCAGCCCTGTTGGTCTTCCCACTCTCCTTCATCTGCTTTCCCAAGGCTTGATGATGCTTCTGTGTGATTTTCAGAACCTGTTAGTGACCTAACAGCCTTTTTTCCTCAAGTTTTCATAGTTTTGACAGTCAGTTCTATTATCAATGCAGTGAATGTTTTGTACCGAGCTTGGTTAATTTAGGTCAAACAGAGCACTAAAAATCTTTAACAGAGCTGCTGCTGAACTTTACTAACAACAAAGGTGCTCATCTAAACCTGTTGGACTGATCTCTCACTGTTGAGAGTTTGTTGAATACATGAGTTTATGTTTTCTTTAATCAATTTAACATTATAAACCTTAATAGAAAAACCCCCAATTTAACAGGCCATGACCAAGGTCACGCAGAATACCTCAGTCCCAACTTGCTGCAGGTGTTAAAAGTTGATTCTTGGACTATCTGAATGTCGAATTTAACCGTCCAGGTGTCTTCAAGTCTTCAGCTTACTTCCAACTGTCGTGCTGAGAAAACCCTAAATTCCTTCTTCAACTACCAATTCCTGATTTTTTAGCAATGTGTCTCCACCCCGGCGTCCACCAGCTTCGTAATCTTCAGTTTGAGAACCTCTTTCCCGAAAATCTTGCCTTATTCCACTAACTGTCATCATTTGCCATAAATTTGCATACGATTGCCAGAATCTCCCTCACATGATGACCAGACACATGTTTCAATGATAAACTTGGCAAAAACACGTATCAAATGCGATAACTGATGTAGTTAACACCTTAGGGACGAAACCCCCAAAAAAATCGGACTGAAAAATGACTATTTTGGCAAAAACGATTTTCTTGTAGCGCACTAGTGTAACTTTTTCTGGCTAACGCTACAAGAATCCCTATTTTGTGATTTTTTAACCAAAACTCCAAACCAAGTGCTGTTTTTTTGGTAAATAACTTTAAGTAATGTCTTATGTTATTTCTTTAGAACCTTTTAGAAATATATGCATCCGATAAGCCCCTAAAAACCATGAAATTAATTAAATCAAGCAAAAATTAAAAATAAAAGCTGTAAAATTAACTATAAACCTAAGGCTAAAATCAAAATATTTTAAAAGAAACCAAGGTCAAAACTTAAAAGCAATAAGAAAAATCATATTTTTAAGACAAATAAATGGTTCAAAAATAGAAAACAAAATCAGGCTATAACACTAACCATCATGAGGTGTGGGTTAGGGAACATATTTATATAATATTTTTTAACCATTATAAATGATCACACCTTGGGGACTTCTAGCACCTTGGTTGGCTAGTTTATCAGCTAACCCATTGTTCTCCCGGAGAATGTGAAAAAATAGAACTTGAGGGGGAGAGTTTAGAAGAAGAATTTTGTCAAAAATTTTTTTACATCTGGTGGAGCCTTTATTGTAGCCATATCTCATCCTATGGATGAATTTTCTAGAATCGCCAAATACCATTAATTTTGGAATGGTTTCCCCGTCAATTAGTTCCAAGCCATGATAAAGCGACAACCATTCAACTTCATTATTCATTTTTGTTCCAAGACTCTAGGAAAATGATTTGACTATATTTCCCTCAGGATAAAAAAAATGATCCCCCTCTCACCTGCCTCCGCTAGATTTCCTTTTGAGGTTCCATCGAAGAAGAAGGAATAACTTCATATTTTTTTTCTTATTTCCTAAATCTGAAGAACCTGGGGAAATTTGGTCTAAGGGGAGTTCTGCTTTAGAAATTATTTATGCCAGCTTGATTCCTTAATGGTAAGGTCCTCAGAAACAAGGTAGAAGATGCCTTGTGAGGCCATTCTTTCAAAAACCATATTGATCACTTTGTAGGATACCCTGAGGGGATCATCCTTCTTATCATCAAAGATGAGTCTATTCCTTGCAAGCTAGATTTGCCAACAAATTTTTTTGGGTATGATGTTCCATACTCTTTGGAGAGTTGGCTTCCTCCTCAATGCTCCTGGGAAAAGAGAGTTCCATGATTCAGAAAACTTCGATTATGTCATGGAGGAGAGAACCTTCTGCTTAGATTTACCAGCACATGACCCCAAACTTGTGAGGCGAAATTGCAAGACAAGAAGATGTGAGTAGCAGATTCTAAGGAAAATTTGCACAAGACACATCTGGATGGTCCTTCGATTCCCCTTTTGGTGAGGTTCTTGGCAGTTAAAATCTTATTGTGGACTAACAACTAGAAGGAGAAATTAACTTTTGGGATGCAGTTCGTGTTCCATACGTTGTTCCTTATTTTTGCAGATGGTCGATCTGGGTTGTTCTCCAAGATCCTATAGCCTTCTTTTACAGAGTAGATACCATTACGACCCCACCCTCTGATGTCTTGAATGCAAAGGAGAGAGGGGGATTTCCCATGCATATGTGATAAAAAAAAGGTCGTATTCCTGCTCTAAGTGCTATGGAGGATGTAAATATTTCCATCATTTCTAGGCAACAGAGTTATCCCAAACTAAGATGTCATACAACATCAATAAGTTGTTCTCTTGCATCCAACTATGAGTAGCTTCAAGATTTGGGAGTGAAGCTATCGAAGGATGTCCCAAGATTTTATCCATCCATATTTTAATCCTTCTACCATTTCTAGGAATCCAATGAAGACTGTCTTTAATTAGACCAACAGATTTTTAACAAAGGTTCCAGATGGAAGTTCCTTTTCCATTTCAGCTGCAATCAAGGCATCTTATCCTAGATTTCTTATTGTATTTTTTTCTTGATGACCTCTTTCCACCAGTCCCTATCCCCTAAAATTAATCTCCAGATAAGTTTGGATCCCAAGGCTTTGTTCATCTGCCTCAGATCTCTCAAACCTAGACCTCCTTTTGATTTGTCTTCTTTAACTATATCCCAGTTCACCAGATGGAATTTTTCGCTATGAGTTATCCCACCCTACCATAGAAATTTTCTAATTTCTACACTGATATTATTCATGATAGTCTTGGGAGCAAGGATCATTGAACTGGTATAGATGGGATAAGAGGCAATAATGGACTTAATGAGGGTGGTTTTCCCAACCAAGTTAAGCCATGTCATCCCCCATGATTGCACCTTATTTTTTATTTTTTGAACAACAGGTCTCCACATTGAAGAATTGGTGCATTTCTTTGCTATGGGAACCCGAACCAAGTATTTAAATTCTATCCAATCATAATTGGATTTAATCTTCATGACCTGAGCAATCTCTCTCAAGGTTTTAGAATTACTATTCCATCCATACAGCCAACATTTATCCAGGTTAGCTTTATTCCCTAGTCTCGAAGAAAGAGATCAAGAGAAGAGGTGAATCTTATGACGATATGAAGCGAAGCACTTCCCAAAAATACTGTCGTCAATGAATTGAGCATGATTTATAGGTTGGAATCCCCTAATGTAGGAGATTCCAGGTATGGTTCCATCCATTTGGAATATGTCGATCCTTCTAATCAACGAGTTCGCTACAAGGATATAGAGGAAGGGAGACAAAGGACACCCTTGCTGTATTCAACGCTTTGCTTGGAAAAAATCGGTTGGTCTACCATTCACAATATGGGATATCTAAGGAATATTGACGCAGGATTTGATTAGTCTAACAAACATAGGGGAGAATCCATATTTTTCTAGTACCAAGTAGATATATTCATGCCTGATTCTGTCAAAATCGTTTTCCAAATCGAGTTTAATGGTCGTTCCTGCTTCATGTCTCTGCTGGCTAAACTGAATTGCTTCTTGAACTAAGAGGATATTTTGGGTCAACTGATAATGAAATCACCTTGGTTAGCAGATATTAGACCAAGGATGAGTTTTTTGAGTCTGTTCGAGATCATTTTAGCAAGAATTTTGTAAGAAGAATTACAAACGGAGATGGGCCTGAAGTGCTTAATGGAGAATGGATCGAGGACCTTAGGTTAAGATCTAGGAAGGTAGAGTTTGTAGCACCACCCATTTTATCTTTATATTGCATCCATACAAGCATTCTAAGAAGATCTCTTTTGATGATATGCCAACATCTTATGTATAAGTTGATAGAGAACTCGTCTGACTTAGGGGCTTTGTCTAGGTGGAGGGACCGAACAACCATTCTAACCTATTATTTTGAAATAGGGAGGTCTAGGAATTCATTATCTTCATTCATGATTAGGGAGGGGATGTCTACACTCAAATCTTCCATCTCTTCTAGCGTACCATCTTCATCTACCATATAGAGTTTCTCAAAGAGACCTCTAATATCTTTTTTGATTTCCTATTGACCTGTTAGCTTGAATCTATTGTCCTTGATTAGCTCCATTATAGTGTTCTTCCTTCGTTGATCCTTGCACCGATTATGGAAGAATTTGGCCACCTTTTAGCCATAGATTTCTTGAACGCAAACACCAATCTTCTTCCTCCTTCCTTGCTAAAGATTTTTTTTCCTATCTAATTTCTTTTCTTGATATAAAAGGTCCTTTGTGATGACATCTTCATCCATTTTTTCCTAAAGTGTTCCCAAGTCTTCCAGGAGCTCTCTTTTTTTTCCCTCCCTAGGTCTTGATAGTTTTGGGCGACCCACTTTTTAAGCTCCATTTTAACCTTTTTTAGTTTTTGCTCCCAGATATAGCTAGGTGATCTCAAAATGAAAGTGTTCCAAGCATTTTTTACAACATCTAGAGCACCTTCCGATTCCAACCATAAGGGGTTGAATCTGAAAGGGAGTGGCCCCATATTTCCAATATAGGAAAGGTAGAAGGAAATAGGTTTGTGATCAGAAACAACGGATGCCAATAAGTTGGAATCCAAAATAATAGGTTTGCTTAGGAAGGAAGAACTTACTAGGATGCGATCCAACCTTGTTGTTATGTGCCCTGGGCCAATCCTTTTGTTACTCCATGTGAATTTCATTTTTTTGGGTTTGACGTCAATTAATCCCCATAGTGATAAGATGTCTTCCAATCTTTCATCAAACATGTCCCAAACTTTAGAGCCTCCTCTTCTTTATTTTGTTGATATAGTAACATTAAAGTCTCCTGTAATGATATAGGGAAGATGCATCTTCCCATGCCTCTAGTTCTCCAAAGTGATCTAAAAATATTCTTTGCTTCTTTGATTCATGGGTCCGTAAATGTTCCCAACCTAAAAAACTTCTTTGTTGTCACTATCTTCTAATTCTACAAATAGGTAGTGCCAATTTTCCAAGGCAAATAGCATATTATAGCATCATTTATCCCACCATGTGAGAAGCACCCCGCCCCCCCCGGAAGCTCAAGAAGCGCGAACAACTTTACCTTCACCTCTATCCCAAGTTTTGTTCATTAGATTTAGGAATTCGCCCTCTTGTATTTTGGTCTCCTCTATAGCAAGAATTGAATTAGGTTCTGTTCTTTTGAACCTTTTAATAGCTTCTAACTTTTGTTTTCCTCCCAACCCTATGTCATTCCAGGAGACAAGCTTCATCATTTCTTTTGTGTTTGGGGAGGCTTGTACTTCTTTTCTTCAGCAGATCATGAGGATTGTTTCTGTGATTGGATATTTCTTACCAGAAAGTTTAAACTAGTATGTTTGTCAGCCACTTTTTCCTTGGATGTTTCTAGATCTCTTATAATCTTGTTGGTTTTCCTTCCTTCTTTTGCTTGTGGCTCAACTTCTTCTTCCTTGTTTTCAAATTTGTCTTTCGTGTGTGCTTTTTCCCTTAATATCGCAACCAATCCTCCATAACTCATTGAGGCCTGAGATCTTAATTCGGTATGAGCTTGAGGGGGAAGGGTTTATACATAATCATCTTCCTGGGCAGTTTCTTCTATGTCTGCTTCACATTCTGGGTCTTTGGCAGGGTCCTTATCCTTTTTTGCATCAATGGTAGTTCCCACTTCATTATCCCCATTTGTGAGGACTTGGTATCTGTTTTCTGAGAGTTTCTTTTTAGCCAAGGATTGCATATGATTAGAGGTTGTTTTGTTACATTTTTTTCCTATTGACCTCGTTCCATTATTCTCCCGAGTGCTCCTCTGCCACGTTCTTCATTCTTTTCGCACAAAACCTTGTGAAATGTCTGTATTCATGGCACACTTTGCATTTGAAGGGTATTTTCTCATAGTCAACAATCTGCAAATGGTTCCATCCTTCCATTGAGAGATTGATAGCCTCTAGTAGTCCTTTCTCCAAGTTGACTTCAACACAAATCCCAACACAGAAGAACATTGGGGGTTTGGGATCTTATTTGTGTATATATCTCCCAGTGTATTTCCTATCACTCGAAGATCTTTGTTATTTCGACAGTGCAGTGGGAGGTATGGAAGTTTCACCCAAATTGGAACTGCAGTAGGAATATCTTTCTCAGGATTGAATGCCAAATCCCATTTATTGAGGTACATGCCCTTAGATCCCATGAAATAAGGCTCATTTAAGAATATAAGGTCACGATCTTCCTTTTTTCCAAACAGGAAGACAAAATAATCCTAGCAACAAAAGATTTGTTGCACTTCTCCTTGAATAAGCGATCTCCATTTTTTGCTTAACCATGATTCGATAGCGCAGGGGGAAGGTAGATCCCAATGAAGAGACCGACAAGCCCTTTCTCAGTCAGAGTGACTTCCTTGCGTTTGGAAGCAAATGAGGAGAGATTGACATAAGGAACTTCTGTCCTCTTAACAAACCTTGAATTCGAAGCGTGAGAGGTTCTTAGAGGGTGTTGGGACGCCATGATTCTTTTGAAACAGTCTTCAAGACAGACGCAACTTCCATCTAGATTCAGATCAGTAGGACCCATCAATGGAGATAGCTTAGGGCCTGGCCCTAAGCAAAGCGAGAGGTCGCAGAAACCCTAGTGGGAGCTCGCAAAAAATCTCTCCTATTTTTATGCTTTTCCTTCTTATTGATCACCAACGTGTGATTTCAATTATTATCATTTTACTTAATTAAAATTGATGAATATTTTTGCAATATTAGTAATAATAACTATGAAATAAAACAATATTGTGGTCTCATATAACTTGCATTGAACTTCATAAGATCACATGTTAAAGAATATTTTATAGTTGATAGTTTTTTTAATTACTTATGGTTTCTTTTAATATGCACGTTAATCAATTCCGTATTGATCACATGTTTTGATTGTGTATTTCGTTCATTTAAAAAAATTGAAATAATACTTAATTTCACATACATAATATATTTGATTGTTTCAATGATCGATTGTAAGTAAAGGAATGTATTATGTCACATGGACTCTATAATTTATCAATCTCTTAATGTTTAACAATGGGTTTATTATTTTGGTTGGACAAGCTTTGAAGGTATGTTGGTGATATTTCTTCTTATATTTATATATGTTATATGGTTTTTTGAAATTCTATTAAACATATAAATGTGAACAAAGATTTAGTCAAATGCCAAAATATGATAAAAATAGGAGTTATGAGGGAGTAGAGTCATTACCTCATCTACATTTGTCATATAACCACCCATTTCGCTAAACTCTTTTTTTGTATACAACCATCAACATTTGATTGCACATTGACATAAATAGTTACATCTTAATTTTAGAACTGAACGAAAAATTATTTGTCACCCTACAACAAGATGTATAATTGCATTGAATTTTGCCATACCTAGAGTTTGGAATTAGTTCTCGGTCTTTCATTACATCCTCTTTAATACAATACAACCACACTAGCACTTTATATAAAATTCATAGAGAGAAAGTTTCCTACAAAAAACATCTTCATTATATTCTTTACCAATTATCCTGGTATTGGAACTGGAATTCTTTCACAATCAACTACCAAATGACCCACATTCCCATAAAGGAAGCATTTTTCTTGTTGATTAGGGAAAGTGATGACCTGTATCAATCCACAAGTATATATTATGAGGCAGATTTATTTCTTACATACTATTCCTAAGATATATGAAAATAAATAACATTGTCTATGTTACAAATAAGTCACAAAATATTGACCTCTCTTAAAATTGAGAAGTCGATTTCATGAGTTGCTAATGCCAACATAATTAAATCCACATCCCAAAGTTGCAAAAGGGACCTTTTAAATAATCAGAGGCATATATAAAAGTATTATACTATCGTTATGAGCTAAATTAAGAGACACCATAAATCTTAGTAAAATATCAAACAATTAACATAGAATAACAACATGCTAGCTCCAAGAAACACCATTTGTTCGGAAACCATAGTACTTAGTATTTAATAAACTATACAAGCAATGTTTGATATTTGGATTGAAACCATGGAGGTTTCCTTGGAGATGTATGTAGGGAAATTTTTTTGTGTCCCCCCTCACCAAGAACATTTGCATTAGAAAGTATTACCTTCCAAATTAAATAAAAATAGCACTTTAGTGCATAAATCAGAGGCAAAATGCAGACATGAATTACAAATATATGAATATGTCATAAAAGAGCAAAACAAGATTACAAGAAATTAGCAATTTTACCTTCCTAACAAAGATGAAAGTTGCTTTCAAGACTCTGGGGTAACATATCAAAACTGTGCTGGAAAATGAAGGATCACACAAACCACTTTATAATTGAATGGATTTGTGTTATCATGGACAATCGGATTTTAGTTTCTTATCTCAAGGCAATTTCTCATTCTAATAAGTTTACCTTTTCTTTGAAAGGGTATGCATACTGGCATTATACACATGATTCCTTGGTTTATCCATTTTCATTTCTTTAAGCAAAACAATTTCTCATTCTAATCAGCTTGTTATTCCTTTGAAAACAATAATTAAAAGAAAACAACGGAAACCAAACCACAAGTGTATGCCTAAAAGGGGTGAAAGTAAAATTTGTATGAACTAATTTTTTTCTTCTTATTTTGGGATGTATATCACTCTTTTTTTAAATAGTTGAACCTCACTCAAAATTAACAATAGAAGACAGTGTCCCCAATAGAAAAAGACCATTTCACAGTCAACTTTTCAAACTCTCCACATGAAGATCCATAAGGCATGCATTAATGAATTTGTGTTGAAAAAAGTATAGAGTTATTTTCATGCTACATAGTCTCCTTCTGTAAGCACAAATCCCAAAAATATTTCAGACTCTCTCGTAAGATCCACAAAACAAAGATAGATGTCATTTCTTAGAACAATAATATTTAGAAAAGAAAAAAGAGGTCATTCATAGAAATAGTAATCTCCCCCCAAAACAACAAGATATACAAAAAAAAGGCCATTCCTAGATTCCATGGTAAGATCCAAAAATTAATTTCCATACAAAACATAATAAACCAGTGACCCATAGAGGAAATTCAAACTAGTCAATACTTCATTGCTGCAACACAGAGCATAAAAAAAATATTTTAGATGGGTTATGTATTTTCTACCTTGAAGTACCTCATAGTGGCCTTTTCTATCTATGAAACCAAAATCTTCCTATTCAACGTAAAAAAAATAGGGTTAGACTGGTTTGTTAAAAAACTAATGCATTAGTTTTGACCTACTTCCCATAGGAGAGAACTACATATCCAATAAAAACAACTAATATCAATAATTGGAGTAGAGCCTTAAGAATCTATATGTGAATCCACAGTCACTACCAAATCATGGCACCAATGAAACAAAACCAAAACCACATATATTTTTATGAGAAGAGAAACCAAAGCACTACTGGTATGTATTTTAACGTATGAAAGTCTTAAAAATAAAGCAACACCCATAACCCACCATAACATATTGCATCCATATTCTAACAATGCACCAAAAGATAAAAATGGTCTATGCTCAGAACACAAGGCAAATGCAAAGTACATACACAAGTCCTATTTTGGAAACCGTAAAGAAAAAAACGCTAAAAGGGAAGCTCAAAGTGGCTGTAAATTAGGTTTGATCCATGCCATCTTTTTCCAAAATCTACTTAAGATATCATTGGGAGGTAAAACAACTGAATCCTCTCTGCTATCTTACCCAACCGCCAATAATATGAGAAACAACAAATTCTAACACCCAAATGGGATAACAAAAAATAACCGAGAAGGGAAGGATAACATCTGCTTAGTTCAGCGGGGTTGTCGACATACAACTCTGAGATGAGCTGCAATCCATTTTGTTTAGCTTGAAATCTTAAAATCATCACTGCAACCATTTATAAAACAAGGAGTATGACGTTCCATTCCTAAGACAAAGGCATCTGCACAACAAATAGAGATTAGCATAAGAGTTTAATACGCTGAAAAATTCTTCTCGGAGCCAAGTCCTCATAGGGACCCATAACACCACAATGAACAATGAACAAAGCATACAACTTTCATAGAGAGTTACCTCCAAAACCAAAACTGCAGCTAACAAATGTTTGATGGTACCTCCTTTCTCATTCAATGCACCTTACAAAACTAGTGCCAAGTAATGCTTCTGCATTATGTAAAATAAAAATGGATTTCAATTTAGAAAGGCTAGAAGCATAAGCTTGATGCTGAGCTCCAAGTGCAAGATTACAAACCTGCCAAGGCAACCCTACCCCTATGCTTGCCTATTGTCAACTATACTATCCACTAGAAACAAATATTTAGATGTTAACTTTTACAAGTCTAAAAACATCTTCTATTTTTCTTTTCTTTTTCTTTTTCTTATTTCGTGTTAATGAAAAAAATGATCTTCAAACATTTTCTACCAATAAAATTTACACATTTATTAAAATATTCTATTAAATAAATACAAAAAAATTACATAGATTCTTTCAACATTAAATAAACTATAGGAAAGTTTTAGAAATATTTCTCAACCAGGTAAATTAAGAGTAGAAAGCGAAGCATATAATCTATGCCTAGGGCAAGGACTAAGAAACAATGCATATTAAAAGTAAGAACGATATTACAACACTTTCGATTCTCTTATCTACTAAGAATTTCATACATAAACATTAAAAATGTTAATTTTATTATACCTGCCGTTGGCAGGTTATATAGCGATCGGTTGGTCGCCAAATTCCATTGACCAATATTAGTTCAAAACAATTAAACGAATGTTTATTAAAGTTTTTTTTATTTTTATTATTAAAATGAATTTGTTAAATATCAAAAATAATTTTAAAGTTTTTCAAAATTAAGTAAATTGTTTTTCTGATTGGTGCAGAGCAGAGATTTGACAATTTTTCCCTGCTGTGCAATATAATAACTGAATTATAAAAATAAATATAAAATATAAAATTGGAGAAAAAATAAAAAGTTGCCACGTATATAGTCTGCCACTGTCATTCATTTCTTTCATTTAATTAAGGACGGTCCGGCCGCCCCTGTCACAAAGAATTTTAATGCTGTTGTCTTTTCCAAAGTTACATGGCAGCAAGCACATAGGAGAATTCAATACTACTTGCGTATTTTCCAACGTTTAATATTCTAGTGGTTGTTTTTCTTATGTTTTGATAGCCAAAATATTCAAGCTTTTCTTATATTTTGACAGCCAAAGTATTCAAACGAGCACAAAATAACTTTTGGCAATCTCTGATGATGATGATGTTATGGGCGAGACTTCAACTTTGTTTCTAGCCAAGAAGGGAAAATGAGACATTCAAATTTTGGAGCGAGCACCCCACCTCCATACAACACCACCTCCAGCTCTAAAAATATTGTTTCAATTACCAATAAATGCAATTATTCCGATGAAGAAGTGAAAAGGAAGAAGCACGGCGTGACTAATAGATAACAGACAAAAAATAAATCTTGCTTAAAATTTGATATGAGCAGTCAAACAAAAGAAAAATCAAATTGAAGATACTTCCAATACTAAAATTAAAATAATCAGAAAGGTGGAAGATTTTTTTAAATGACCTTGGTGTTCATAATCCACTGCGTTTTAGATGATATTTGTCATGTTTAAAATTTCCACTGAAGCTTCCCGCTATCAAACATAAGCAAATTTTAAATGGAAGATATTTTCCAACACAAAAAGAATTGTATTTAATTTATTTTCCGGCTCGCATTGTCGTGGTAGTTTTAAATTACATTTCGCAAAATTTGTCATTCAAGGCGGTAGAGAAGGGCGGTAGAGAAGGTCCTAATAAACTAACAACACAAAAAATGCAGAAAGGCAAGCTTCAAATAACAGACAATGTATATCGTTCTACATGAAAATCCAAGTTCTTCACATAAATATCTCCAATATGAAGCTTAACACGGCCCTTTCTGTATCCAAGGACACTAAAAAAAGGCATGAAGAACTTCCAATAAATGCAATTAGTCTTCGGAGGAAGTGAAAAGGCAGAAGCACAGTGTGACTAATAGATAACAGACAAGAAAATAAATCCTGCTAGCATTCTTTTTTTTAAAGAAAACCCTTAAGGCTAAAAGATTTCTTACTTCACTAATTTGATCTGCAGGTGCTATACCATATGGAAAGTTTTCGCTTATCTTTCAATTAAATATCAGTCCGTCGTATCGCTACATAACCCAATTAATGATAGGATCTTTTCTTTGTGATAGCAAAACCGCTGCGTTGATTTATTGATTGCAATTTACTTTCAACTCCTGCAACTGTCTACAAAGTGTTTCTCAGCCTTTCTCTTGCTTTTCTCGCTTTTCTCGTAGTCAGTTTCAGAGCCATTTTTTGCAAATACAATCATCATCACAAGTTGGGTTAATGATTCATACCTTATAGAATCTCAAAACCATTAATTTTCCATGCAGTGCCATCATCATTAGTCAATAGGTTTAATAATTTACAACATACTGGATCTGAAAACCATTCATTCTGCTTGAAAAGAGCAAAAGGTAGTGGCATACCTTCATATATGGTGACAACAATAGCCTAAAAAATTGCTCAATTCAGATTGTATTAAGGATCAAAACTTACCTAACTTACATTCTTCCGGAAGGTTTCTCGTCTTTCGTTTTAAGGCTTCCAATATTCAATATCATTCTTATTCCAATCTACACAGTAAATTTTAGGTAAACTGTGAAGACCGAGAGCGTTCCTCTTCATGACCAACTATAGACTCGATAATTTGTTGATAAGATGAAGAAGAGGAATTGGCAATTGAGAATTTACTACAGATCTCTCCCTCGGCTCCTGTTAGAACGTACAGCTGCCCCTTTTTAAGCATTCCCAGAGTGAAATTTGTGAAGAACATGGTCTGGTTGGATGAAAAATTGTCCACAATGTCTTCAGTATCTGTGGAATCCGTGTACAGACTCTGGTTGGAGGTGAAGAGCGTTTCGTTGTTCTTAGCAGAACATTTAACAACAGAAAATTCAAGTACAACGAACCCATAGAATCCAAGAACTAGCTAAAGAGATGAATTCCCCAAAAGAATGGTCAGACTTGTCATGCATGCCTGTGAGAAGGCCCCTCTAGATTTTCCATAGTGAAGTTGAAGAATGCATGAGCCTTCCACGTGCTATGCATGCACTGAGATGATTGCAACTTGTGCTTGCCAAAGAGAGGGGAAATGAATAAACTGGTAATAGATGGATACACGGACTTTGAAAACTTAAATGGATTCATGGACTTTGAAAACTTAAATGTATTTATTATATTATATTTTCAATAGACTTAATGCCTCTTTTCAAAGCACTGGCATTTTCTTAAGATATGCTTAATCATTAATTTCCAGCCTGTGGCACTATATAACGTTCTTCTCGTAACTCAACTCGTACGGAAAAAAAGTTGTAACACGGATAATTTAAACATGAAAAGAACCGAGTGTCCAGCTTCATAACTAAATGATATCTTTTACATGACGATTCCTTGTAGGCAATTTGCACCTTCTGAAAATTTAAGTGCTTGTTTCGATTTGAACTTTAGACATTTTTTAAAATGCTAACTATCACTTCCGATGAAAAGGGGAGAAAATATCCATCTTAATATCTTATCATGCATACCTGTCATTTGCGACGAAAAAGGGAGAAAATATCCATCTTAATATCTTATCATGAATAATATTTGACCTAGAATGAATTAAAAAAAGGTTTTGTGGAATCTTTGAATCGGCATTATATGTATATTTGAAACTCCTTTGGCAACAGTTATTGGACGATTAAAGTCTTTAGCGACACTCCCACATGCAAATCCACATGTCACATTTTATAATGTATCACAGTCTTGTAACTTTGTCAATTGTCCATTATTCATGGCAAAAACAAACAAGATATAACCTCTTTTCTTGCTACTTTCAAGGTTTGTTTATGCAGTATGTTATCTCCCAACTTGTTGACGAAAGAGGGGGAGAGCAATATGGGGCCTCTTGGAAAATCCAAGTTTGAAATTTTAATACATGTCAAAGACATGAAAATTAAGATGGCATATGTCGATTTAGCAACACTTTAAAAATTCCTAAGATCCAACGTCATAGGGTCTAAGACATGTACCAAGTTAGGTGCATCTACCTAGCTTGCACATTTGGTAATGCGACCAAGCACCTTTCGTATCGATTAACAAATGTAAGATCTTCTTATATAAGTTCAATTATTAATTAAACTTATGAAATAGTTCAAAATATTTGTGTGGATTATATAGATCTACGAATCCATATATAAATCTAGAAAAATGATACAAAATGAGGCATACAATAGTTCTGTGAGCAAGGGGCATACAAATTACCCAAGACTAAGTAAAGTGGATGTATATCCCCCTGGAGTCCCCATATAATGTCTCAACTCCCATGACACATCTAACAACATTTTGTGAATTCCTAAGCTCTAGAGTCATAGGGTCCAAGCCAAATACCAAATTATGTGCACCTACCTAGCATTCACACCTTTAGTAATGAGACCCAACACCTTATGTATCGATCGACATATGTTCTAACACCTTTGCAATTACATTGATGGTTATGAATTTGGAGTAAGGGTGAAAGGTGTGGAACCGACCCGTTCAATTCCATATGATGAAGCTCAAGAGATTAATTGGAATTTTTCATGCCGTATCATACCACCAATAACCCATGGATAATGACATGGTTTCCTTCGATAAAGATCTCGTCTATAGAGAGCTCTTTATCTCGAATATACAACACTAGTAAGAGACACTGAAAGGAAATGCCTATTTCTTTCTTGTTTCCATGGGTAGCAAGTCTGTGCCATTTTTTTAGCAAGTTGGACTTGCTTAAAAAGAAGAAGGACTTTCTTCCCTATATCTCGCCTTGTTAATTTTTCAATTTACTTTTTTCAAGGTAACCTCCTAAGTCCCACTTCAAACTATCCACCTATGATAGAAAGCCAAACATCCTCACCGGGGTTGAATTAACATGTTTATGTGAAACAAATAGTATAGTGATTTTTTCTTCTTTGTTTAGTTGTAAATTCATTGTAAGGACAATCCTTGTTAATTGTTATCTATGTGATATAAGTAGAAGCAAAGAAGCAAAATATAATAAGAGTTGTTACTGGGTGCCTTGTTTTTCTCCCTAATTGTAGCCCGCGAATACTTACAAACTCACTGGGATTCCTTGTTTGAAGGACTAGATAAAAATATATAATGACATTGAGGCTCCTGGAAACTTTTAAATTGTGGGAAGCTACCCAAACCAATCATACCCATTCGAAGGAAATAACTGGGTAACGCATTATTGTAAAGCTCATTTACACATACCAGATTCAAAGTGTCATCAGTAGGTAGAGGAGTCTCTTGATCTTCTTATTGAACAACATTTTCTTAATAATATTTTGGGGCAGCAACACTTTTCATCATTTTAGAAGCATTATCTTCATGCTGCTTTGGGATAGCAACATCTTCATGAGACTGCTATCCAAATTCTCTGCAAACACAAATAGTATTGCATGTTTATGCACATTTGTATTATTATTATGGTTTTTCCTTCATAATAGTTTCCTTTTCATAACTATTATGGTTTTGCTTCTCTTCATTGTGCTCATCATTCATTATTGCTGGAATCCAAACTTCCTATCGGATGAAACCCAAAATCATGGACCAATCTTAAAGAGGCCGTTCTATTAAACTACCTATTCGCTGAAACCCAAAATCATGGAAATTCATAAAGCATGGAATTTATTGACATTTTTATTTGCTTACGGTTGCAGGGTTTCAACAACAAACTGTTCAATAATTGACAAAGTAACATCAACAAAAAAAAATTACATACCTGGACTAGTACCAAGTCAGCAAATTTGAAGAAAATCTGAAAATCTTTATCTTGTGAGGACAGTGTGAATGGATGCCCTCATGGCGAATGAATACACCAAACACGATTACATTGACTGGATGTGCAGTGCTTAAACAACTCCGCTTTCCTCTATGATTGATACTTACAATCCTATATTTGCAAGTAACCGGAGTCTTCCCTAAAAGCACAGAAAATTCAGGCAGATTTGTTAGAAAATTATTAAAATTCATGCAGATTGGCTTCCTTATTCCCCATGGCACAGTTCGAGTGCATGCAGGAGACTATTTCTAAGTCGACGAGTTGCTAAGTGGCATCCGCTTGCATGAATATCCAATTAGCAGCCTGCGTGTCTTCAATTGTCGAGCACTTCGGTGAATTTCAAAATATGCCTTTAGACATTTATACTCTGAGATTAATGTCTTTAATAGAATATGCTCAAGAATAATGTCTTCAATAACTTATGCACGAGGATGGGAAGAGCCAACAAATGTCTCACATTTCCTTGAGCAACTTACACGTTATATAGCATGCAAAATCACAGCATAAAGAAAATGGTATACATTTTTTCATTTATGCGTTGAATACAAATAATATAATGTATAATATATTTTATTAATGTATGAGAAAAAATAAAATGTCGTGTTTAAATACCTTTCTCTATGTACAAAAT
>LPNX010108865.1:10676-31498 GCA_001517045.1 Pseudotsuga menziesii
TAGAAAGGAATTACTGTTGATCCTCTGAAAGTCCAAGCCATCTTAGACCTTCCCTCTCCTCTAACGCTCCGGCAACTCCAAAGTCTGCAAGGGCGATCCAATTTTCTTCGACGCTTCGTTCCTGATTACACCACAACCGTTCACGGTTTCTTGCGCCTGCTCCGTACCCACGTACCCTTTGTCTGGGACACGCAAGCCGAAGCTGCATTCGCAGACCTCAAGAAAGCTCTCACACAAGCCCCCTTGATCTCCCCTCCGGATTTCTCTCAGGAATTCATCCTCTACGTTTCGGCATCTGAACATGCTGTGTCCAGAGTCTTGGTTCAAGAAGACACCTCACGCCAAGAATATGTCATTTACTACGTCAGCCAGACCTTGTCCGGCCCACCCCTACGTTACCCATATGAGGAGAGACTAGCTTTAGCCGTAGTATTTTCCGCCCAAAAATTGAGACGCTACATTTTACTTAGTCATACTACAGTTGTCGCTGATTCTAACCCCATGGTATATCTTTTAAACCGGCATCTCCTGCAAGTTCGTGTGGCTAAATGGGTCATTATCCTCCAGGAATATGACCTCACATTCCTAACACCTAAGAGCACTAAAGCCCTTGCACTTGCCCAGCTCATCACTGATCTCCCTTCCTTCATCCCGGCCCCACCTATCTCCGAGGAATTACCCGATAATCACTTGTTCACCATCTCGTCCGAAGACCCGTGGTACGGTGATATCTTGTTATACCTACGCACGCAAAAGTTCCGACCCACCGTCACTCGTAATGGACGTTGTTGTGTCCGTCATCAAGCCTCTCGCTACCTCCTCATCGGAGATGTCCTTTACCGATGCGGAATCGACACAATTCTTCGTCATTGCCTTACACACGAGGAAGCTGAACAGGTCCTTAATGATTGTCATAGCGGTGCCTGCGGCGGCCATTTCTCAGGGATGGCCACTGCCCAAAAGGTTGTCCATGCCGGATACTTATGGCCTACACTTTTCACTGACTGCATCACTGCGGTCAAGCATTGCCATAACTGCCAACTTTTTGCCCCCAAAGCCCGGACACCACCTGCTCCGTTACACCCAGTCATCACTGTTGGTCCCTTTTGTAAGTGGGCCATCGACTTCATGGAGTGTAGACCCACATTTGCGAACGGCCATAAGTACATCGTTGTCGCCGTCGATTACTTCACCAAATGGGTGGAAGCCATGCCCACCTTTAACTGCACCGCTGAGACTGCTGCCCGTTTCTTTTTCAACCATGTCATCACTCGATTCGGGGTCCCTAAATAGTTGGTATCAGACCATGGATCACACTTTGAAGACTCCATGTGGCGTGGGTTATCCACCTTCCTTAAGTTCCAACACTAGTTCTCCTCGGCTTACTACCCTCAAGGGAATGGTCAAGTCGAAGCTGTTAACAAAATCCTCAAAACCATACTCCAACGTACTGTTGATCGGCATAAATCCAATTGGCACCATATGCTATTCCCTACCTTATGGGCTTACCGTACCTCCACCAAAACTGCCACTGGTTTTACCCCATTTCATTTAGTTCACGGTGTAGAGTCTGTCCTCCCCATCGAGTGTCAGATACCTGCCTTACACATCGCCGTTGAGCTTCTACCCGATACCTCCCCCCTTGAGCACCGTCTGTTATCCCTCGAACAAGCCGATGAATATCATCGCGCCACCCTCCAGAACATCGAGGCTGCCAAAATCCGCTCCCAAGCCAGTTATAACAAACATGTTCACCCCCGAACTTTCCACGAGGGGTACCTAGTCCTCGCCTATGACCAGGCCAACGACAAAAAAGGTAAAGGAAAGTTCGAATCCATGTGGCAAGGCCCTTACATTGTGTAGACTTGCCTAGGCAAGGGGGCATACATTTTAGCCAACTCTGAAGGCCAACCTTTACGCAACCCCCGTAATGGGTTGTACCTTAAACGTTTTTACCCATAACTAAAGCCGCGACCTCATTGGTCCACATTGTACAGTTTGCTCTCCTTCTTTATTTTTTACCTTATTTATCATAATCTCACATTCATCGTCTTTGCATGCCCACAGATGGACCATCTTCCACCTCGTTACATTGGCTACGCTGATGGGGCAAGCCGCTGGTCTCCCAACCTGGCTTCTGCAGCATGGGTCTTGTATTCCCCTTCCAATGAACTGATTCACCTTGACGGAACATGTATAGGCGCTGCTACCAATAACCAGGCAGAGTATGATGCTGTGACCGGTCTCCTAACTGCTGCCCTCCAGCTGGGCATACGTCACCTTCATGTGTTCTTGGACTCCCAACTACTTGTCTCCCAGATCAACAACTGCTACCAGGTGCGTGATCCTTGCCTCTTTAGAAAATTCCTGCATACAAAACAACTTAGCTGACAGTTTGAATCCATCACATTCACGCATGTCCCCAGAGCTCAAAATAGTGTCGCAGATCAAATGGCCAATAACATCCTAGATTGGCATATCAATCACACCATATAACATCTCCATCATGCATCATAGCATCTCATTCAACCATATAAAAAACCAAAAAGACTGCATTGCATAAACACTTACATCCATATACATAAACCATAAAAACACATTTGCATCCATAGGGGCATCCACGTGCCTAACATCCTAGACTACTTGCATCCACGTGCAAAACAAACATATCAAAACATCATAAAGCGCATCCACATGCGTACCAAGGATAAAAAATCATAAAAGTGCATCCACGTGCATAAATATATACATATCCAAAAAATACATGTTACAAGACTATACATGTCCTGAGTACCCATGTACTCAGCTATACAAAAAATGCATACACATCCATCAAGCCTCATATACTACAAGCCGTAGCTACAAAAAAATCGGGGAGAGTCCCCTACTCTCCCTAGTGGGAATCATACCCTGGATCACTATCTGTGTAAGTAGCCTTGAACTCCTCCCCCTGCTCCTCCACTGGCGAGTCCTCATCTCACCTGGGCCCCTGAGCCCATGCCCGGTCCGCCAATAGAGCTACATGGATCGCAATCGCTCTAAAGTCGTGCGGCGCCTCCAAGCAATCCCGGATCACAGCAGGATCTAAGTCTCGCCACCCCCGCTCAGTCACTCCCTCCAGTAGCTGATCTAACAGCACCCGTAAGGCCTGCAGTGTCCCCTCAGGGTCTGGGCGACGACCCACCCCCCGCCTAGGCAAAGCCGGAATGGCCACAACCCCTCTACGGGGCACATGATCTGGCGGTGGCCTCGGACCCACATCTGCAAACACCCAGTTGTCAGTCACCATATATCAAACATATATCATATATAACATAAAAACTGGACAATACAATTAAATCATACATACCATCCGGACCCCATGCCTGTCCTGGTGGCCGTGGCGCATCTGGATCCCCTGTAAAGTCCATGTCTCTGTAGGGATAATCCTCCAGTGCCAGTGGTAGCTGGAGCCACTGCATATATAGCTCCTGAGTGAAGTAGTGCCCAACATCCCTGCCACCACGGTGGCGCATGATCTCTCCCCACCGAATCATCCTGGGCTCCCTCAAGCCCCCTACTCTAACCGGCACCCGCGGCCGCAGTGTGGGGACCCTCTCCATGAAGAATGCAACTAGAAAGGAACCAAAACAGAATCCCTTTCCAGCTTCCTTCGCTGCGGTCAGCTGTCACTGCACGCAGGTCAGGAACATCTGGCCCCACGCAAAGTAAGTCCCAGCCAGTACTCGCTCTACGATCTGCATCTGACCCCCAGACACCTTCTCAGGTGACTGGGACCCCAAAATCCGTACCACACAGGCTGCCATTGCACGTACTGCTGGCTCCTGTAAGTCCTGAACCCGGAGTGCATTCCTATGCACCCTCGCGTCTGCCCTACAGAAACGCACTGCCAAGTCATCTATATCCAGATCCGCGGAGACCCGCGGCTGTGTATCAGCTACCCTCCCCAAGCAGGGTAACCCCGTCAAGAAATAAACATCAATCAGGGTGAGGTCCACCCTCTCTCCCTGCACCCGAAACACCTGTGTCTCGGGCTCCCAGAAATCAATCAAGCGGTTCAGCAGTAACCCTGCTGACCGTATCATCGAGATCTCAGCGAACTTTAGCAGTCCGAAGAGCCCTAGCATGGACCGCACCCGACGGTCCTCTCGGATGGCAGTCACTAGGTCCTCTGGCATCTCCCTCTCCCGCCATATCACCCATGGCATCCTGTAAATCACACAAAGATGTCTCATTAGGCTCATGTCCAAATAACAGACCTGCCCCACCCATCCACAACCCAGAACAGCCGCGGTTCAGACCGCGGCTGTCATGCCCGACAGCCGCGGTCCAGACCGCGGCTGTCAAGCCCGACAGTCGCGGTCCAAACCGCGGCTGTCAAGCCCGACAGTCGCGGTCCAGACCGTAGCTGTCAAACCCGACAGTCGCGGTCCAGACCGCAGCTGTCAAGCCCGACAGTCGCGGTCCAGACCACGGTTGTCAAGCCCGACAGTCGCGGTCCAGACCGCGGCCGTCCATCCGAACAGTCGTGGTCTCTGACCGCGGCTGTCCTGGTCAAAAATCGCGGTCGGAAACCGCGGTTTTGACCACTAAACCCGTAGTCCACCCCTATGGACCATACAACATCGTCCCCTAGGGGCCCACCAACCCTCCCAACCCAAAAAACAAAACAGGTGTAAGTTTAACGAAATACCTGGCTCTCCCGAATATCGAATCCGCCGGTCGGATCGCCCAAAAAATCACACGTCAGCTCTGGTTCACTCCGATCGCAAATCAACCTCAAATAGTACAAATGACGTGTCATGTTGGGCCCACTTACTATTTATAGTCCGTCGAATTTGTTCTTGTTTTGACCATTCTGGACCCATACGGAGTCCATTTTCCGAACTGTTTCTACCATTGGAATCAGCACGGCGAGATCATCCCAATGGTCACCTCGTTGCATCTTTTTAACTACATCATTTTTTACCCATTTTTTAGACACCAATAGTAGCCTTGGTTTGCGTGCCACTTGGGCTGCTCTCCGTTTTTAACACCTTTTATATCGCCGGATTCATTTTTCCGAGCTCGTGATGATGCTGGAGATCATTTCTCGCTCTCACTTGATACAATTACAACAGTACGTCCCTACACCTTGCCGCATCGATTCGCGCAACACATCGATCATCATCCCATTATTTTGCATAAGCCATCCACTCCTGTCATATTGCAAATGTCTCGTTATTTTGACACCATCCATCCACCCCACAAGGAGGCCCATCAGTGTTTCCCCCCTAACCTCAGTTCTGGTCATCATACATGTTCCTTCATCGAACACTTCCTCCTTGCCTGACCATTCCCTCAATTTAGAGTCCTCTTATTTGCTTTCAGACTCCTTAAAATTGAAAGCAACCACGAGCATGAACTGTCATGGGCTCGTAAAATCCACACGACAGTAACATTTCATCATTTCAGAGTCTTCTTATTTGCTTTCAGACTCCTTAAAATTGAAAGCAACCACGAGCATGTACTGTCGTGGGCTCGTAAAATCCACACGACGGTATCATTCCATTTCTTCAGAGTCTTCTTATTTGCTTTCAGACTCCTTAAAATTGAAAGCAACCACGAGCATGAACTGTCATGGGCTCGTAAAATCCAGATGACAGTACCACTTTATATCCACACTTCTTCTAGTTCACTAACTCATGAAGAAATCCCCCCGTGCCTCTTGGCGCTATGATCAATCCTCTCGGCAGCACCTCCCATCAGGTCGCCTTTGTTCAGAGTATTCTGCAGTCTCCTACCATGTTACCACAGCTTGAGTTTCCCTCAGCCCAGTGAACTTCCTAGATCCCATATAGCTATGATACCTTTACCACCAATCGGTTTCATGTGATGCCCGATCATCCCCGCCATCATACTCTGAACAAAGGAAGTTTGAGTCCACCCACTCTACTTGCCCAGTTATTTACCCCAGTTTATCAACCCTGCCATCAGTACTATCACATTTCGGTTTTTTCCCTCACGCTCCTGTCAAGGAAACATCATTGCCTTGATAGTTGCAGGTCTCCCTCTGTCGACGACAACCCCTCTATTCCATAGGATAGACCTAGAGGCCCCTGTGCCTTGGACCCATCACCATCTGTGATGAGTACCTACGGACCATTTTGGGAGGACTCATCATTGCCTCTCCGAATAGTTGTTTCTCACATGCTCGACTTCAGTACCTTATTCGCATCGTTGAGAATCGCGTAGGATGTATATCCTTTCCATTCTGTGTCGAAGAACCCGGATTTCCCCCGACTCTAGCACATTGGTGAGTCACTTCGGAACGCCCAGTTATATGTTCCCGTGGATGTTCGGGCTGCGTTGGCGATTGTATTCGGAATCCATTCAGTTCTATGCTTCTTTGAGTACCCAGTTCAGTTCCAGATCAGCGTACCATTACGAGTGTGACCCTTGTCACTCTGATCCAGCAGCGCATCAGTTCCTTCAGAACCACATTCAGTAGCACTGCTGCCATTCCAGTGTATCAGTTTTTCCAGCTCAGACGTGGTCAACTCAACAGTATGTTCCAGATTTGTGTCCCTTCCGGACCCTCATGATATGCACAGTGATTATCTACTACAGGTCCTTCATTTTGGGCCTCACAAGTGATTTTTATGTATCTTGATACGAGCATGGGAATGCCCGCCTCGTCCATATATTGATATTTTTCCTCATCCAGTATTTGAGGACCATTTATATTCCTATGTTATATTCTGAAGCGAGCATGGGAATTCCCGCCTCGTCCATATTATCAGATGATCCCTCATTCATTATTGAGGTTATGTACTTTTCAGTCCTTGCAGGTGGTTCGAGATCGGTGTCCCGGACTTCAGTTGTTTCCTTCTCTTCTCCACACCCCAAGAAAAACCAAATATGACTCATGATTTCCATCGGCCATACGATGAGCTCCTGCCCTCACACATCAGGGGGCAATCTTTTAACACCCAAAAGTGGTTAACTCCCTCATCTACCCCATTACATGGCTCATTTGTCCATTTTCCTACCATATTTCCATCAAAAACCCATAAAACCATCGAAAAAGCCTCCAAAAGGCTTAAAATGCCTCCAAAAGGCCATAAAACCCTCTTTTCAGCTAAAAATATCCAAAATTCCTCCAAAAAAGCAAAAATACCCAAAAAGAAAGAAAAAATATAAAATAATGAGGAAATGAGGAAAAAACTATAAATAGCTGAAACCCTAACCCTAAAACCGCATGGTTTTCAATTATAAATAAGGGGTGGAAACCCCTTATTCCACATCCACAATCACAAGTATCCTGCCTCTGCCAAAATTGCTCGTGAAACCATAGCTCACCATTGAAGCTACTTTCACCGTAAGAGCCCATTTTGGCCCATTTCCACCATTGGAGAAAGAGAAGAAGCAGCTTGAAGCTCGGAGCCACCGACATCGAACCAATGCAACGGACTTCACCCACCTCCACATTGGAGGTAACATCAATAAAGATCATTATTTACTATTTACTGCTTTTGTTTTATGTTATTTACTTTTTAATGTTTTGTTTAATGCACTTGTTAAGATTTAATTCTCATTATTGTTTAGCATCTTTTTATTTCAAGTTATAGCTTTTAATTCATATTTCATTGAACTGCTACTAAGGAATCCACTGTCCTTAGTAGGTACTCATTCGTACAAGCTAGGGCTCAAACCCTAGTTACACCTACTTGCTCTGAATCCTAGCTTCTGGAGTGAAGACTAAATGGTTTTTCATCAATCCGTCATAAAAATTCCTAGCACCGCACATGCCCCTTTATCCAGGAGTGGTACCCCTACTCGCACCTCCTTTCATCGGTTGTCCACAAGCAATGCCACCACCCATTTCCCTTGGTCCATAGGTGGTTATTACCAGAACCACTTTGTCATAGAAGGAGAAGCACGGTATCCTGGGTAAAAAGGGAAAAAGAAAATTTTCTCGAGGATTCTAGATGATAAGCTTCATATACTGCCTTATCCCTACTATTGTGGTTTGGTTGAGCTCAAGATCCCTCATCCTAGGATCTTAGAGGCCACCTCACCCACTAATTTCTCAACCATATCTATCCATTAAAGCCCTATAAATATGAGCTCATATCCATGGTTGAGGGGAGAACATTGAAGGTATTGTTATGTTGTTGGATTGATTCTTGGCCCAAGATCATTTGGAGAGAGCATAGAGAGCTAGAGTTAGAGCTTTTGGGAATGAAGAGATGGTTTCATGGAGATGCATGTCAACACTAAGGCTTGGTTGTAAACTTCTTCATATTTCTAATGCAAGTTGATTTTTTCCCATATATATTGTTGATGTTTGATTTCAGATATATATTGCTAGATTCCTTAGTCACTAGCATATATTAGTAGAACATATTCTGGTTGCTTTGATTCGTTTCGTGTTGAGCTTGATTGCAGGTACATAGGTGAACTGTCAAAGCCTTGTATTCCAAATATCTATAGTGTCTAGGGAGAGTTATCAGCCTCTATGATCTATTTGTTCTAGATCTGAACCATTCAGACCAGTGGAACACCTTTCTATCTACAGGAGGTGAAATATTCTAGCTAACAAATCTGGCAACTCAATTGGGGAATAGTTGTATTCAGTTGTTCTGATCTTTCTCAGTCTGCAACTCTTGTTCAAATCCAGGATTCATTTTCTTCAACTCTTTTTAGTCAGATCTACTTTCTGATTTGTATTATTTGGGTTTGAAATTTCCAAATTTGTTCAGATCTGAGTCATTTCGGTCTTTTATGCTCTATTTCCATACTCAATTCAATAGTATTTACCCTGATCTGGTATTTTTCTGGCTTGATCTATTGTTCTCTTTTTGTTTTGTATTTTTATAGGGAATCACACATGTTCTGTTGGTAAGGAGCGGTGCCACCACCTGAGTCTAGTTAGCAATACGCAGTGCCACCACTTGAATCTAGTGAACAAGGAGCGATTATGCCTCAAAACTGCTTGTCAGCAGCTTCATCTGCACGGTGCCAGGTAGGCCCTATTACAGACTTTGTATTTTGATTTTTGTGTGTTTTTGGCTTACTTTTTGATGAAAATGAAGTGTACTTTTGAAAAAACAATGCTCCCTCACAGCCAGGAGGGGCCATGAATTGTGTATTCTACAGTCTCTTTGATTGTTGTATTCTTTCTGCATTCAAAGAGATTTTATGTTTCTTGCATTGGAGTTTACATTATTTTCTTTGCGTGAAACCTCTTGCTCCTCTCTATAGATATTATTCATTAGAATTGGAAAAGATACATTTCATTTTCATGAGTAGGATTTGGTTTGTTTTGGACTTAGAATGCATGAGTGATCCATGTTGTTTTGAGTCTTTCTTTTCTTGGGTGATTCTTGTTTCCATTTGCATGTTGATTCTTTCAGTGCTTGGTAGGAAATATTGGTTCTTCGTTTCATTATCTATTTCAAAGAGAAGTTTTAGTTTTCTCTCTCCTTTGCTTTATTCACAAGCATGTTAATTGATTTTCTTCTTGTTTTGTGCATGATTGTTTGAAATTCTAGATCTTACTTTCATTGAGAAGAAACATCTATTTTCAGCTTTGTGTGCATTAGAGTTAGATTTGTTTGGAAAAGTTAGTGAAATCATCTTTCCATTAAGTTTTTATGCGTCTTTTTCAAGCATGAAAAGATAGGAAACATTTTGATTTATGTTAGATGTTCTCTAGATATATTTCTTATTTTCTTTGAATATTGTTTGCGGTGCATTGATATTTCCCTTTTCGTTTGAAAAGATAGAATTGCATTTGCATTTGGGTGTGCATTTTTGGGAAGAAAAGTAAATCTCTCTCCCTCTCTTAGGTAGAATTTCATTGAAGAGGAAAACTTGGATTATCATATAGATTAGTGTGCATCTTCTTTAATTTCAAGTTTTCACTCCATGGTTCCACCTAAACGCACAAGATAAAATTAACGGTAGTACTAGGTTAAAACTTTTAGCAATTTGAGTGATAAGTTAGAGACGTGTTCAAGCGTCGTTAAGTGTAGGAGCTATTGTTATTTGTCCACATTACATCCTAGGACTCACGCGGTTCTTCCCCGTACCGTCGATATATCTAACATCCTTTCACGTACCCTTGAGGTATATAGAAAGGTACTTCACATACTCGATTGTATATCGGAAGGCCCCTTGTGAACGGTTATGCATTAGACAACACTACTACCAATTTGAGCTCCCTCTTACCTTGCGTATATTGGGAGACCCTTTTAGGAATCCTCAAACCATATAAGTTATCCTTTTTTCCTATCCTGTGAGATTCCTGACTCTTATCCACTCCTTTCACATGTTTGCTTGTTGCTTTTAGTTTGAGTAGTATTTTCTTGTGCGTGGTAGTTAGGGGGTTATTAGAGAGTTTAGAGATGGAATAATCATCTGGGACTACCACTCAAGAGGTCCCTTTCCAAGGTGTACCTTTTCTATTCCCTCCAAGTGAAGGTATTGGTCCTCCCTTTATTGCAACTCTAAATCTTCTTGGGTTAACTATAGGATTACCGGTTTTTCTGTTTAATCCAGTAATTTCTGTTACACCTAATGTCTCAAATGTCACCTCTCCTCTAGGAGAGGATCGACCTCAACCTGATCCTACTCCTTCTTCGTCGGTTGTGGCTTCACCCCCTTATTATTCTTCGCTTGACCAAAGCTCTATGGTTAGTAGTCATGTGGATAAGAAGAAGAAGAAAGGGAAGGGTAAAAAGAGGAAGGATAAGAAAGAGAAAAAGTAGCAACCATCTGCTCTTGATGGTGCCCATTCTAAGAGAAAACCTAGAAAACCCAAGTTCCCTTGTAAGCTTTGCAAGGGGGACCACCTTCTTAAGGAGTGTCCTAGTCTCTCATGTGTACAATAAGAGTGGTTTAAAGGTCCAAACCATCTATGTCATCAACCTCTGATCATCATGTTGACGATACTCCCTCAACTAGTGACCCATTAGTAAAAGGTCATAAGGGTAAAGTATTGTATCTGTGTTTGATATGAAAGGCTATGTATTGTAATTTTCTTTGTCCAAGCATGGATGAAGCTTCGCGTTGGTTGTAAAATATTACCGATCATCAACAGGTGATTCCAACAAGTGATAGTAAGTTATCCCTTGATCCTCCACTAGTTGACCAAGTGGTCGATTCAGATTTATCTGTGGTTGATCCCACTCTTTGTTTGGAGAGTGGAGTTAAAGTGGTCGAGTCGGTGTCATTTCCACCTGATGCCACTCTTTCATCAGAGAGTGTTAAGATTGAAGTAGTCTCTTTGACCAAATTTTCGTCTTGTTCTTCTCTTCCAATAGAGAATGAACCGAAACCTTCTAAAGTTTTTATGCTTTGTCTTCATTGTTCTCGACAAGAGGAAATTTTTTCTGTTTCAGTAGAACCTCTTTGAGTAGTGAGGTTATTTTCTTTGAATGGAGTAACCTAACAAATTCTCGTCTTCATTTGAGTGTTCCTTTCCAGATAGTTGTGAATGTTACTGCTAGGCAGATACTTCACACTATTGTTGACGAAGGGGCTTCAACTAGTATTCTATCCTCAACTACTTGGCAATATTTAGGTTCACCTCAGCTTGTGCCAGCCACTGATCAGATACTAGCTTTTAATCACAGGCCTACTGCACCTTTAGGAACCCTTCCTTATTTACCTATTACATTAGGAGGGAAAATTGTTTGTATCGATGTTATTGTGGTCCAAGGTCCTTTAGATTTCAATCTGATCCTTGGATGTGATTATGTTTATGCCATGAAGGTTTTTGTGTCCACACTCTTTCGAGATATGCATTTTCCCCGTGATGGGAAGATTGTGACCATTGATCAGCTTTCTTTTGTTACACCTAACCATCGCATTACTCCTAGTAATCAGACTGCCCTGAATGTGCCGCATGTTCTTGTGGTTCCTTCCCCTTCTTCTAGTTAGCTTCTTCCCATCATAGGTAAAATGGGGGGCATGGCTCTAGTCTATGGACATCATAATGGAGCTAAGCCGCTAGCTTTCACTAGTACAAAAGCACGGATTTTTCCACGGAGGTTTTCCACGTTTCTTACTTTTTGGTGTAAAATCCGAAGTAATAGGAATGAGGCATCGCTGTATCCATGCCTAGCTGTTGCTGTATCCACTCCTAGACTCTTATCTGTCGCTGTATCCATGCCTAGACTCCTAGCCATCGCTGTATCCACGCCTAGCCGTCGCTGTATCCATGCGTGGAAGATAGGGGGTAGGAATTGCAATGCTTGGTATTCTCCATAACCTCCTAGCTTAGGCTAGAGCAAATTGTCAAAATTCTTCATTGGTTTGAAGTTACAAGGAATTACAATCACAATTTAAAATCTTGTTACTTGCATATTCTTTTCTTTAAGAAATTTAGATGATATCCACTCTTAACAAGGGACCTAAAAAAATCTTGGAAACCAAGGATGCTCTTTTCCTTTTCCTTGTGCCTTAAAGTGATTTTTGTCGAATAAGAAAATAACATAACGGTGAAGTACTTGCCTTTGCACATTTCTTCTTTGTAGTTATCTTTTGAAAATCAATTATAATTGAAAAATACATTAAATAGGAGTAAAAAAACACACATGTTCATACTTGGTTGCTTTATTTTTTTATAAGTTATTTGCAAATATTCACTTCAAAAAAATTTCATTCACACTCATTTGTCACACACTATGGGACCTAAAGACTCTTCCAATTGTTAAGTATGCTCTTCATTTTCCGCCCAGAAATAAATGTTAATGGATTGAAAAAAAATAGAAGTTTGAAATATCACTTATCACACATTAATTCAAAGTGAACCTTTTAAAATAATTGAACAAACATAAACCAACATAAATTCCTCTATTAATTGGAAACAAAACAAATTATAGTTTAAGTTAGGTTGTAGGGATAGGGAACCCAAAATAACCCTCAATATTTTTGATATGAAACATTAGTGGGAGTATATTTTTAGGGAGCTTTCAAATCCTTGTACAATGGCATGTGTAATAAAACACAAATACGGGAATGTGATCTCTAAGGACATAGTCAAGGTTGCATTTTTTTTTATCACCACATCAAGCCATCTAGATCTTTGTGGAGGTGACACTTAACTACTCAAGGTTGAGTCGCTTATCCACACTTGAGGTGGTTATATTAGAATTCCAAAACTAGGATTTTCATTAGGTGGCATTTGTGGGATGTTTTTTTACTTGAGTTAGATATTGTTGGTTGCTGAAAATTTTGGGAATCCTTACAAAACATAAGCCAATACCCATTGATTCATTCTTACTTTCACTAGCCATTTTCAATGTGTTCATAACCATCCAACAAGAGAGCTATTAAAAATACCAGTTACTTTCTTTGAGAGGAATAATGATAAGTTAAATAGGATTGCATCATTATTTCTCTTAATGAGAAACATGGCATGTGTAATAGGAAAGATGTATATTAAAATCCATATATATGCTCCTTTGACAGACATGGTTGAATCATTTTGCATTTCTTATATTTTCTTCATAAATTTGTTGTATTTGTTGTTTTTTCAGTTAGTTCCTATTCGAAAATTCACTCCTCATGCCTGGCATCATAGTGGACCTAACACAATCCAAATTTTCTTTGAGGCCTCAAAAAATCCTTCCACTATTGGAGGAGTTCCTACTACACCTTAAAGGTCCTCAACTTGGGAATCCAGGTCATTCAACATGCACACACATGCATTTGTGATCGGATCTATTGTGCTCAGATAGATATTAATCGGCACTCCCACACACACACCAATTGTAGTCCCTCTTACATCATGAAAAGGTACCCCCTCGCTCGAAACAATGTCATGGTGAAAATAGTATGGGTAGAATTGGAGCAAGATTCCCCCCAATACATAAGAATTGCAATTATATTTTGTGCTATGGGAGTGGTAACTATAGCGCTCTACCTACCAAGCGCTCTCATCCCTTGGATCCAAATCGATGGTGGAAATCTATTACATCATGAGTTCATATTTTAAACTAAAAACAGAAAATCGATTTGGGATTTTTGTTGTGGAAAAGACGCAAGTCGTGTTTTTATCCTAGCATTCATGCAACCCTATCACCAGACCCATCTGTATTCTCTGTCAATAATCTATGGGCATATCCCTGTAGCCAAAGCCATGTGCATTATCTTTGCATGCTTGGGAGGCCAATCCATCTACTTTTTTCTTGTATACTGAGACAACAACAATGTATGCCTTTCGACCGGGTTCACCAAATCGATTTGTGGATGGAAGAGAAGCCCCATTACTATTTTGGGCTCGGCCCTCATTGTTATCTATTGGGTTTGATAGGGTTGCATTAAAAAATGTTTATTTGGCTGAAGCATAGCAACTCCATTGACAAGGGAAAAAACTACACAACTCAACACAGTGGTCAATAGGTAATTCTTCATCTCATGAACAATAGGAGAGGGACGAAGAGGATAAGGCCATAGGGGATAGAGCTCGCAGAGGAGAGGGAAAAAAAGGAGGGTTTGCAAAGGAGGAGGGTTTGCAGAGGTCACACTGAGGCTGACAGAATGCCCCAAATGGATCCGTTCTCAGGCATTCCACCATATCAGTTGCACTTGTAAGTAGATGCTCTTTAATAGATAAGTTAACCTCCTTGCTTGAGTTCATTTCTTTTACTAGGATTTCCATGTTCTTCAGCAAAAATAGATCACTATACATACATCTCTCTTCTATAGAGGGAATTAAATTATTGAACAGGATTCTACATTTATCATGTATACCCTCAAATAGCCTGTCAAACTTTATGGTCATTATGACCTCAAGAAAACTATTGAAAACTTCTGCATCAACCTCAATTCCCCTTAATGCATCTCTTACTCTGAAAAATTGCTCAATTGTATACAAAAATCCCTCAACAGAGAGGGTAGAAGAGACAAACTTTTTCCATCATTGTTGTCATTTTCTTCCTGTAGTTTTTACACTAACATAAATAATAGGTTTACTATTCTGTTGAGAGTGTGTTTTGAATCAGAGGAAACAAGCACAATGATTATCTCTTGTGTGCATACTGCATACCAATAGAGGAAATTGCCATGTTTTGTTCAGGTTGACTGCAATGAGAGGTTGCATCTATTTGCATTTTCCAATTATGTGCTTTTATATGTTGGCATGCATAGGTTTTACCGGTGCTGGGATGGGGTTCTATGTAGGAGAGGATAGAAATATATGCCCGTAAATGTTTTGGACACTTGTGCAGGTTGCGTGAGAGATAGTTCTTTATTCTCTTATGCAAGGAATGGATAGTTTTGTATTCTATTATGCTCACAATTCCTCTAAACTTTGTCAAAGTTCCAAGTACAGACTCTATAAGCTGAAAGCTAGCTCCTAGCTTCCCCAATAGCTCTTCCTGCTTTGTCTTGTCATAACCTGCTTGAAGCAGCAAATTTAGTGAAAATAGTGCATCATCTTCGCATTCTTTTCCATCAAGAACAAAAAGCCTAGCTTTTCGCAGTGCCCCGACATGCATGCTCAAAAGGGATGTCAATATTTTCAGCAAAATGCTTCTCTGCCATTTTGATTTTTTCAAATGCATTTGAAGAATGAAAATCCATGAGAAGAACTTCCAAATGAAATAGGGATGGAAGACTTGCACAAACTTCTTGGATATTTAAGCACCCTGAATATGTAGCTTTCACTTTCTCAACAATAAAACCAGCATAGCCTTTGCAGATTTTGAGTCTTAAGGAGTCATCTCCCAAACTGGACCCTGTGGATGTCCTTATAATAAGAATGTGAGCTACAAGAACAAGAGCATCATCAGTATAAGCAAACCTCCCATCCTCTACCTTCATAACTTGATTTACTAGGTGTTCTTCAAGTTCGATGGATAAGGCACACCTCATAACAAGTTCACACACTTCTTCTACTGCTGTTCACACACAAGATTGATTATTAGAGGTTTTACATGCTCAATTTTTTTGGCTTTTTGCTTCTTCATAGTTGTATGAGACTGTTTTGGGGTTGAAATGTGCCCATAATCCATGTAGGTGTGCCCAGGACTGCTATAGGTTCCCTGTTTTTTATTTGCTCACAATTCCTCTAAACTTTGTCATAGTTCCAAGTACAGACTCTATAAGCTTAAAGCTAGCTCCTAGCTTCCCCAACAGCTCTTCCTGCTTTGGCTTGTCATAACCTGCTTGAAGCAACAAATTTAGTGAAAACAGTGCATCATCTTCGCATTCTTTTCCAATCAAACAAGGCTCCACTGGGTTCTCCTGTGGTTGAAGACATTTTTTTGTTGCCCCAAATTTCTTCTCTTTATTTCCTCTTCACCAACCTTGACCTGTATGACTCGTAGAGCCTTAAGGGCAGCCTTTCCTATGTTTTGTAGCGTCTTCTTGCTTCTTTTGTTATGCTAACTATTCTTCTCTCCTCTTATTCCAATATTGTTGTATTTGTCTTCAGGGAGTGTATCAGTTGACTGATTAGCCATCTAGCCTATAAAAAATGAAGCTTGACAAAACACTCAATTCCTCAGGTATGCATATGGGCAGACTATAAATTGACACAAACACCTTTAGTCTGCATAGCACTATGTTTTTCTGCCTGATAGAACAGTGAGAATAAAGCCTCCCAATATCTGGAAAGGGGGTTAAAAATAACCGATAAATACATTGTGCATCACAATATTATAATGGATAATCAAGAGAGATTTTACACCTAATTCTAGCAGATCAAAAATTCATCAAGAATAACTAGCCTTCTGCATTATAAACATAGTCAATACATTCATTTGCTCATCAATATACTCATAGGAAAAACAACATAGATAGTTTCCAAACTGGAAATAAATCAGCAGTTATCTGTCTTGCCCCTAATCTCTATAGGAAAATCATGAAAACCCATCATTCTTAATTGGTACACAGGCCCAAACTATGGTGTTCTTCCAAGTTACAATGATCTCTGGCTTGCTTGCATAGCTCCTCTAGATGTATGGCTACTCTGATTGTACCCAATCAGAGTAATGGAGATCCTAACAAATTAGAGGCCTGTAAGCTGAAATGCCAACCCATTGAGAAGATGGACTTCCAGGCAATCGCAGAAGTTGTGCACACAGCTCCATAGGACCAAGAGACACAGTAAGTGGAGAGTTCGACTTCAAACTAGAGAGGCAGACAAAGAAACCACTGCCATCAAGCAACTCCTTCTAGTGATGTATTCCAGCAGGCCTTAATTGACCATCTTGATCACCCTCAAGAACACTTGATACTTTGCTAATAGATGTCGCATCAGGATTCAAATGCCCAATCAAAGTTGAACCATTGGTTCATTGTTCCTGAAATGATGAACTTCACATTCATTATTGCTATATGTTGTAAATTAGGTTTATTATAAACACCCCCTCGTTTAAATGCTTGAAGAGAGAGAGGTCATTACTTACATCGAAATTCCTCGAATTTCTTTGTCAACTAGACTCGTGAGTACTGATGGCTAGCATATTTTCATGCAAGGGGTTGAGAAAAAGTTAAAATGATTGGCCAACTTGTCTTTTGAATCTATAGGCCATGTTTCTAAGCTCAAGTCAACTCCTCTGCAGCTCCCAACCTATATCTGGTGGTGGATTTGTAATACTCGACAGTCTTGCATCATATTCTCTGGACACAATAGAGATGAGCAGAATGAGAATAGACAGGAAATAATCCATGCAATGCTTTATATGTTGCATACAAATAAATTTTTTGTTTTGGTTAGGTTTCCAGCTTACGAGTATTTGAATCTGGATAGACTGCATAGGCTCTGGTTCAATTCATATGCTATGTTTTAGACTACTTCCATCAGTTTCCAACATCCTAGAGCTATGAGCAATTTTGCAGGCATTGGCCAATGGCTATAAGGACTATAGAAATAACATTAGGAGTAAAACTGTGATTGATCAGGTTGGAAAATTTGCATAGTTAAAAACAATTATGGGTGTAGACATAGTGATTTGCCAAAAAGTGTGGGTGAATATAGTAATTTGGTAATTTACCAAAACATGGGGGGCTTGCCCATGGCCATTTACGACCTCCCAGCTCAATACCACTTTAAAAGTTTTAGGGTGTTTTGTTCAAAACTTACGTTACATAGGCAAACCTTGTGACATAGAGGGTACCCAAGCTCAGCAATATTGTCTATGGTAACCGGGCAACAAGGTAGTCTAGTTTCATCTAAAGAAAGAAATTATTTCAGATTGGATATTTCATCAATTTCTCCTTGGCGTTATAATTGGATATTTCATCAATTTCCCCTTAGCATTACCACGGGAGAGATTGTGAATACCAGCATCACTGCAGTTAAGGGTTTCTTGAGGTCCATGTCTCTTGTAACAATATTTTCGACAAATGGTGAATTTTGGAAATAGAGAGCTCCCTATATATTCACAGGACTCCTGTGAATTGATAGGAATGTTCTCCTGTGAGCAATGTCTAGGTTGTTTAATACCTATACAAGCTGGAGAATCACTGAAACATGTCAATTATCTCACCATCATTCAATTTACATTGTTTGTCATGATTTCCTTCCCTGCAGTTCCTGTCATACCCTGTGTTGATAGATACTCTTACATCAAAATTTGATAACAACAACCAAGTGGTGATTACAAGATAAGCCCTTATCTGCAACTTAATGTCTAAATCACCATTAGGCTTATTAACTAAATAAGCAGGTGGTCATTCCAGAGAAAGACTTCTTTAACCCAGTCCAAGCAAGAATCTTGTAATAAGTTTACAAGATTCACAATCTAAGAATTTTAAGAATATAATTCCAGTCAAAGAAAACAGTGAACTGCCTACTCACAAGCTCTTTAAAAAAACATGAGCTATGAGTTTGCTGGAATATTAAGGATAGAGGTTCCCAAATACCAGTTGACATATATTAACATCAAATATATGCACATCCTCTTTATAATTAGATGATGAGAGACTGCTGTCAATGAGGAGGCTTTATTAATTTGAAGTCTTGAATTGCCAGGAAGCCAACATATGCCTTAACAACCATATAACTAGACTGCTGAAGGTATTGTTACATGGAAATTATACAATTACGATTCTATTTTTTCATCACCCCTACAGATTGGTATCAGTCTTTAGTTCCATGTCGTATTGAGTCATCAAGCTTCCTGTGTTTTGTTTCAAACAGCAAGCTTTCATTTATTTGCTTGAAAGGATTTCCACTCAATAAAAATTCTTCCAAATATGCTTTTCTAAGTCAAACTGGCTGAGATTTTTCCTGAATGACTCCTTAACTTCATTAAGATTTTCGGTGATGAACTAGGTATATGCTGGCTTCAGGTTCCTGTACAGTACTCTGTTATGTTTTCTCTTATTTGTGTATCCTCATAGAACCCTCTTTTATTACCAATATGGACTGCTGAAGTGTCCCTCTACTGAAGGTGTGGTATGGTTTAATCTTTGATCAACTGACTTGCTGCTTATTAATGCATTTAATATTTCATATTCTCACTATGGAGTGATGCACATACACATTATATGAACAGTCCATTCAACATTCATGAAATAACAACAGTAGCAAATTAATTCTTTAGCAAGGATTCATTACCAAAAATGGCCATCATTGTAAAGTGAGAATACAGTGATATTTATCAGCAGTAACAAAACATAATCAGAATTTTAATTAACCCTCAAACCTGGTCATTTTCTGAATGTAGCAAATTAATGGCTGTGCTGAACACTTAAGTGACTGAGTTTGTAGGGTAGAACTTATTTTTGGTTCACAGGACCACAATTTCTCCTCAATATACAGTCTCCATACCCAATGATCATGCCCAGCTGGAAAGAAACTTCATCCCAATAAATTAACACAGTATGACAATCAAAACACTGAGAGGATGGTACCCACGATTTCTGGAAATGATGGCAGCAGGGTATCTTCCTATGTGGCCACAACTCAGTCCATGAAATCCTGTAACAGCTTGTATATAAAAAAAAATGAGAAGACTACTGAGATTATGCCCTTCCTCAACAAGTAACCACTACAAGGCTCTCACAACTCACCAATAAATGGTGACTGTTTCCTCTGCAATTTCAGACACTCTCCATAGACGACAGTCTACCCAAGTCAATATTTGTTTACTTTTTTTTAGGTAGGGTGGGGGGTGAAGAAAATACACTTATATTATACAGAAAATCAAATATGTATAAAGTAAAAGGACAGTTACCTTAGTGGTGACAATGCTGCAATAAGGTTTGAATATGCACTGGTAGATACATTTTTGGCATCTTGTACAAGCAAAAAACCTTTAGCTTTGATTTGGGCACTTACCTCATCAGACACCGTCTTTTGAAAAGTAGAGACACTTACAATGAAATTTCCAGAATGAATAAAGAGCTAAGATCCAGATGCAATGCCTATGAAGGATAGAAATGAGAGAGTTATGATATACAAGCAGCAAAGATGAATTTTTTAAAATTTCTGCTCAACCATTGTCCAACATTGATGAGCAAATTGTCATTGGTGGACCCACTCTTAGAAAGGCTTGGACTTTGTAGGTAAGCCTTGATAAAGCATGACCATGAGAAAACTCTGAGCTTGTAAGAGATCTCGTAGTTGGACCAAACATTGCTCATTCAAGTGATCCTTTGAAATTCAGCATCTGAAGAATACCATCTTGCATTCAAGCCTGGGGCTAGTGGGGTCTTTTTATGCATGAGGAGGTATTACATTTGGCTATTATAATCAAAGAAGGGGTTATTGTATACCTACTGCTAATATCTCCAATGTACCTCTGCATAATGTTTTTCATTTTAGGGAGGTCATTATCTTAATGAGTTTATGCAGCACAGGTCAATGCTAATATCTC